>CM062812.1:498194012-498794012 GCA_031772625.1 Pinus tabuliformis | reverse complement strand
AAGTCCTACTGGGCTTATATTCCTCATATTTTTTAGTGTGTGTTTCCTGACATTTTTAATAAGACAATTTTTGCCATGTAACCAAGTTGACTCTCCACATTGGATTTGCCAAGTCTGGTTCATGTGACTTTGATCAGGATTTTCTCTTCTGTTGAATAGTATAAGGTAATCATCTGGTGAAGGTCCCAGGATACCATAAATTGCATCCATTGCTGGATGTATGCCTAGTGCTAACACCGATAAGGATTTTGAAGCCTCTATGACAGTTTTAATACCCACAACAGCACAAGCTAATACAAGACATGGATAGATAGATAGATAGCTCTTATCAAACATGGATGTAACCTGAAAAATAAAGTACATCTAAATCTTCCCTAGAGACACCTTGGCATGTCTCCTCTTTCTTGTAGAAAAACAACTCCACGAAGGCAGTTTTAAGATATAAAAATATAACATACCTAAAGTGACCAATGCAGACCAAGCCTCCGTGAGAACATGGATAACTAATAAACACGGAGTTATGATTGAGCCTTGAGCTTGACCAAGTCAAAATCAAATTGCTTTTTGTGATATACATTTCATCCAGATGCATCGTCAATGAAAATTTACCCAAATTGAATAACAAATATCAGATATTTCTCTATATTAACCTTAAAAAGAGAAACTAATTATTCTCTATAAAGAAGCAACATTTACGTTTCATATATCTGCTGAAGAGCGGTTTAATTGTACAGATCTATTACTTATACAAATACAAGTATCACAAATTTCTCTTCTGATCAATAGCACAGGGCAATGATTTACTAAAGAAACCCTTCCTTTTTAATTATTTTTTTATTTTTATTTTTTTGGATTTTTTGGTCGGAATAGCATTTCCCCCTAATTCCCCAAGTTTACTAGTTGTTTCCTTTCTAGGAATGTTTTTAGATAGAAACAATCGGGGGAACACGTTGTCTCTAGACTCTGATAATTCAACTTTATAGTATTCTACTTAGGGCTTGTGACTGAGGAAAGATGCATTTGCCCATTTTAAATTTCTCACACAACATGGGACTCAAGATCAAATCTTATGTTAGTGGTCATGCCAAGTAGATGCAATGCAAAATAGTTTAATTTGGTTATTTATGAAGGCATAGTATGAATTAAGAATCACAAAAGTACCAGTTAACCAATGGCAGCAATATAACAGCTGAATTGACTCCCAACCAATTTCACATCATCTTGTAGATCATTAAAAAACACACATCGAAGCATTAACACAAATAACGTTTCAGGGAATATATTGCCAAGGGTCCAAATAGAATTTCAATGGGAATATCAGGGGAAATATTGAAAATTATCCGAAAATATCAGCAAGAATAAACTTGGAACTGAGGAATTCTTAATATATCATTGACAGCCTAAAAATCTTGGGAGAAACTGGAAATAGCAAGAGAAATATATAGTGAGTCCTGAGCAATAGCAAGGTCTCTACTCTGTTTTTTCTCTTTACCAATCAGAGATATTTGCACCACTGCATTGAAGAAACAACAATAAAATTATATATATTGCCAAATCAATTAATAACCTGTTTTCCTTCCAGATTTGAAAGCCAAGTTATTTCCAGATGGAGAGATATGATAAGATAATTTTATTGATGTCCAACAAATAACAACAAATAGGTCAATGGGACTGATAAATACATCCGCGAGAATACAAAGTACAAGCACTAAAGGAGCTCCTAGAAAATCATGATAAAAGCATATCTATAATATGCTCAGAATCCAAAACCTAAATCCTGACTCCTAACAGCATGGAGGAGTGAAACAAAGCAATGATGCACATACATGCAAATGCAGCAAAGAAAATTTTCACATCTATTCATCTACCATAATCAACAAAGAGAACTTGATGTAGCATCCCTGCAAGGACTCCCACGTTTGTATTGGTGTATTCTCATGCTTCCTGTCACCTGAATTGTAACTGATGAGTGCTAAGGAGGATTTGCACTAGATCACACAAATGCCTAGATGGGACCAAACACTGCAGTTACCAGGCTCAGCTCACAAAAAACTTGGCAGAGGCAAAAAAGTGAGTTCAAATTAGGTAAGCTAAAACTTGAGGAGAGATGAGCAGAAATTAGGGAAAAACAGAGAAGACAATGAAGCAAAGAAACTCAGTCTCTCAGATATATAAAAGAAGGTGGCGAGTTTTCGGACAGGTCCACAGGTCAAAAATTGTTGACCCATGAACAACCCACTAAGTACTCATAGGTCGAGTTATTCATAGCAATTTAAACTTGTTGACATCAAGTTTGACTCACCATCAATTTGAATCCATGTGTTTCAGCAGGCAACCCGACTTTCACCCCCATGGGTGGGTCAAACCCAGCAGGTCTAGAAACCCTAACACCCACAATTTGGGACCCTATCACCTAATAGGAGCCAAACCTTCCTATGGTTCCACGCCTTAGGGAAAAGGAACACTGCTAAGGAAGAAGCATTTATGTATGTTTCAGATATCTGTTATAGTGTTGCACTACTTGGGCTTGGCAAAAAGACAGCAAGGGTTTGAAATCATTAACTAGGTAAAAGCTCAGCAAATAGTCACTGTGCAATGAAAACGAAAATGCCCCTCGAATGATAGTAGAAAACCGAGAATCAAATTAGACAATTCATAAGCGTATATATATCTTGTCGTCCTAGAAATTTTATCCTGTTCTTTCTCCATGCGTACGCCTTTAACTAGCCCTCCAACAACACTTTTGTCTTCAAACTGTATGTCTGATTAGCCAACGTATTAAAGCCGAAGAGTTAAATAAGGACTGGAGATATCCTTGCAAGA
This sequence comes from Pinus tabuliformis, assembly GCA_031772625.1. Lineage (NCBI taxonomy): Eukaryota > Viridiplantae > Streptophyta > Pinopsida > Pinales > Pinaceae > Pinus > Pinus tabuliformis. The sequence continues at coordinate 498,791,189 of CM062812.1, read as the reverse complement.
CAGCGATGCCGTATCAGCGACATAGTTTTGTAATGTAATGCCATTATAATTGTTGTGAGCTGACAGGTTTTGTTTTGGTTGGAAAATATGACCAACTTCTCCTTTCTGACTTCTGAAACTACCCGGCCAGCTAAAATTGGCGCCCTCCTCTAAAAAAATAGGAGGGCCTCCCAACACCTTCCCGCCAACAGCTAAACCAAAGTAATTATTATCAAACCTGGCTACCCCTCTACTAATAGCTCTGCTAGAAAGCTCATCTGCAGCATGTTTCCCACTAATATGATTTTCCATGAACCTAACCATTGACCAACCATGATGCCCGTGTGGCAGATTATCACCTTCAGGGAAAGGTTTGTGAATCAAAGAACGTGCTTTTATCCCTAAAAACCGACTGGGCGTCCAACTTGTTTCCGAGGAACCGTTGAGTGGAAGTGATGCCATGCTTGAATATCTTTGTGCAAAATACCCCATTCTCTGTGCCCTTCTAGCCAAAGTTCTCTCACGCTTATGGGCATTTTGATGACCTCCTAATGCTTGAGAACTGTAGAATTTTCTTCGACAGAAATTACAGGGGAAAACCCGAGGATCAGATCCTTGAGCAGGGGAAGAGGTTTCAGAATAAGTAGGAGGATCCAAGTCATTACAGTTTTCACTTGTACTTACTACAGACTCACCCCATTCTGACCCCTTTTTAACATGGTCTAAAGTTTCTACTGCTATGCAACTGCTTTCTTTATTGACTTTGTCAGAATGGATTCCAAATTGGTTTTTGAGGTCACAGGTCTGCAGATCATTCAAATCACCGCCGCCTAGGCTTAATTCTAAAGATATTTTTGAATTTTTTTCCAAGTTCTCCGAAGAAGAACAAACTTTTTGTTTGGCCTTGCATAAATTATTTTCTGTATCAAAGAACATATGAGGTGTATTGAGAGAGGATCCTTCAATAGAATCTTTCAGCTACCATAAAACGACATGAATCTGAAAGAGCTCAATAAACCAAAATCTTCTCCACTCCAGAAACTCGCTTGTTCTTCCGCGGAAACCCTAAAAAATCCAAAATACATAAAACAAACCATAAAAAGCCTTGAAGGAATAGAGCTGGAATACCTGTTCTGGAATACTTGTTCTGCCATGACTGCAGGAATTCAAGACTTCTAACTTCGCATTTCAAGGCCTCGGTGGCTCTCGCTCCTACCTGAGAAGTTACAACATTTTTGATGGAAAGATGCCGATTTCATTTTTCTTGCCAGCGTTATGAGGGAGGATTTCTTCTGCTTCATCACAGTCTTTTTTTTGCGCATGAGACGGAGGTTCAGAGCTCGAGTCTAGGTAGAGCCCTTGTTGGCAGTGCCAAACGAATGGCTCACTGGCCGTGCATCCGTCTAGCTTCCTCATTAACCATTCAATTTTGGATCAGTGTTGGATCAACGATCACAATTCATTCAATCGTCTAACACCACAAATCCATGGTCAACAATAGGACATGGCAGCGGCTAAGGCAATTCATTTCAAAAGGAAACGCCTTACGGCGTAATTATAAATATGATCATAAATTATAATAATAATAATAAATTATACTAATATTTTCAATTAATTTACATCTCTTCTATAAAAAAAAATTAATGCTAATGATAAAATTCTTTTTTCAATTTTCTAAATATAAATTTATGTACTATCTTCAAATAAAATAAAAGATTATTTACTTGACAAACTTGTTATTTTATATAAAATTAGTTGAATAACGAAATTTATTTATTCAAATCTTCTTGCATGAGTCCATATACCATCTTTAAATTAAATAAAATTTTATTCTATTTAAAATTTTATAATACACTTTCTCTTTCATGAATATAACTTTTAAAACTATACAATTTCTTTTAAATATATACAGTATTTATAAGTTTTAAAACCAGCTTTTAATCAAAAGTTCACGAGGCTCTTTATTTTAGGAATATATAAATAAATTAAAAATAAATAAATAACTCAACTGCGTCATATTTGAAACTAAACCCTCTTACGAATTCATCCTGCTTGGGGTTGGTACTTCGACAATTTCCATATATTGGCTCAGAGGTAACGAACAATTTTCTATGAAAGCGTAATCTTAATGATAGATGAAAAATCCAAAGTCAAAATGATTAATATATAACATTCTTATCATGGTTGTTAAATTTATAAATTAGGAATGTTCCCGTATGTCCAATCTTTCATTTTACAAACCGATGGGTTTTTATAGTGATGAGGGAACCGAGTGAATACACTATACATTCTTAATCTTAAATAGTGATGCATATTTAAAAAGTAATTCTGTAATTTTCTGTTTAGTAGTTTTTTTTAATTATTTTGAGTTTTTTTATTATTAAAAATATGGTAAAATAATTTTTGGTAAATTATGGTTTGTTGTTATTTAAAATGAGCTTTTAATTTTATATATAAATTTAACATTTTAAGAGTTCACAATTCAAATTCATGGATCCAATAAATCTCTACAAGATTTTAGATAAATTCTACCAAAAAATATGTCAAAAAAGTCCAAAAAATATCACAAATAGATTACTACTTTTGTATGTTAGCTTGATTGTTTTTTCATTGTTTTTTTTCCTTTTTTAACTTCACAATATAGATAATGTTTTTTTTTTTTTTTTGCTAATTTCACAATATAAATAAAAAAAATATTTTTTTATTATTTCAAATATAATTTTAAATGCATAAATATATTAACAAGTATAATATATTATTTATTATTTAATAATTTTGATATAATTTTTTATATATTGTATTTTTATGTTTTTCTTTTTTATTAGGTCAAGTGAGTCTTCAAATGACTTGCATGCTTGTGGCTTTAGAAGCTACAACCAGGGGCATTTAGGCCATAGTGGACATGGGTGGGCCACATCCCTTAGCATGACTAGATTTTTTACCTTTACACCCTTAAGTTATAGTGTGAGTGTCTTAATAGAACACCCTTTACACCACGAAGTGTCTTAAGAGTCAATGGACTACTTTTTATGTCTTTTAATTTATCTTTCATTTTAGTATTTTCATTTTTTTGCTTAGTTATATATTTATATATATCTAGTTGGTTGACTTATGGGAATTTGAACCTAAAATCTCATGGAACATAACACTTGATTATCAAAACGATTATCAATTGAACTACCCCATCAACTTAATTATATTTTTCATTATAACGAGCAATTGCCCCAAATGTTGCAAAGAAAACGTCGTAAGGCGGTAGCATATGGAAGAAGAGCATAGATGAAGAGAGATGTGATATGTTATGTGATCTAGGTACAAGGAAAATTTTAAGGATGGAAATTTATCTTAAATTTTAGAAACCTTGGCGAATCTTACTAGTCCCTAACATGAAAACTATAAAATGTTTAGCGATATGTTTGTAAAATTCTTCAAATCTCTAATGATTTTATATAGTTTCTATAAAAATTTGGCCATTGTTCTTAAGGTAAAATAACTTTATTGTTTAAAATTTGGCCAAATTATTTTTAGGAAAAATGGAAACTGACGAATCCTTTTTCTGGAAAAAAACATAGAAAATTAGCCCACCAATGAATATTAGCCCATAAAATTTTCCCTATCTAGGTTTGTTTAGTTTAGAACTATTTCCTTCAGAACATAAATTACTACCTATAACAACAGGTAATAAACTAATTCAACTTTACAACATATTTAATTTGACTCAAGAAATCTCTACTCTTCTCAACATAAAGACATGGTACAAGATGTTTTGTGACATGCTAAAAGAAAAGCGTAGATGGCCCATGGTTGAAGAAACATTTCATGGTCACCCCCAAAATAGTTAAGAAATATTCATCGGTTAGGAAAAGAAAATTTGAAGGTATTTGACAATCACCATCAAACAAGAATTGACCCTACAAATAATATGACATGTGAAAAATCTGCCAATCCACCACTAATGCTACAAAAAATTCCCATGTATCATTTAAAATGCATTTGGTACAAAGAAACACAAGAAATATCTCACAAGTGATGTCATTCATTTTAACTTCAAGCACTATTGTCCGACATGAGGCATGTACACTGTGAGCCTATTATATGAAAGATCTAGTTGTTGTAACTTCACACATTTCCTTAGAGTTACACATATACAATCTGATCACTAGTTCACTCCATATGAAACTCAATGTGTGTTTCTGAGGAAAATATTTTCGAATTATATCAATTTTCTAGTTATAATTTATCCAATGACTCCAAATACGTGTATTGCATTTCAATTGACACGAAAAACTACATAGATATTAAGACACTAGCATCTTACAATGTTGACACTATAAGAACTGCCATCTCATTTAAAAAATATCACAAATTTTCTATTCTCATTATTCAAATGAAATTCAATAGGTTGTAAGACAAGATAAGGCTGACAAGAAATAATTATTGTTTCAGAGACAATGAATAATTGATATAGTAATGGAGCCAGTAAATGTGACATCAGAACTAGTTGTAGTCAGAAAAGTTTTGAATAGGTTCCATTGTTGCAATGGAAACATCCTGAAGGTGGAGAAAAATAAACACATGAAATGAGAGTCCTAAAAAAAAACCATTTCCTCTTAAGTGCCTATTCATGGGGACAATATGCAAGATCCATATAACTTACCTTGACAAAGATGAATCAGTTAGCTTCTCGCTTCACTATAGTAGCATCAACTAGATCTATTCTAGCCAACACTTCTACACTTGGGATTCTCCTACCATAAATAAGCGACAACAACCTTATCTGTTTGAAAAATGAGAACTAAAAAATAACTAATGATACAAAATAAATGTTGACAAAAGCATGGGTCTGTTGATATGTTCTTAAAAGTATGTCCACTTTATACGTCATGTCACAATTAAAGTTACACTTGATGGCCAATATCTTCAGCTATAGGAATGGTGCCATCAATATGAAGCTGCAAAGAAGATTTACACTACACAAAATAGAGGTTTAGACATCACAAAGAGATTAAATTTGATATGCAAAATTATGATGTAAAAATAGCTAAAGTATTCTTAAAAAATTTTGAAGGCTAGCAAAAATATACGTTGTTGCCTCTTAAGTGCCTATTCATGGGGACAATATGCAGGATACATATAAGTTACCCTATGAAAGATGAATCGGTTAGTTACTTGCTTCACTGTAGTAGCATCAAATGCATTTATTCTAGCAAATAATTTAGCGCTTGGGATTCTCCTATGATAATTAAGCAATAACACCTTTATCTATTCAAAAAATGAGAACTAAAAATCAATTAACAATACAAAATAATGATTGACAAAGGCATGGGTCAATTGATATTTTCTTAAAAGTATTATCCACTTTCTAAAAGTGCGTCACAATTAAAGCTATACCTGACAATCAATAGCTTCATAGATGAAGAGAGATGTGATATGTTATCAGATCTAGATGTTGTCTAGTTTGGAACTATTTCCTCTGCAAAATAAATTACTAGCTACCTCTAACAACAAGTAATGAATTAATTTAACTTTTCAATATATTTAATTTAACTCGAGAAATATCTATTCTTCTCAACAGAAAGACATGGTACAAGATGTTCCATGACCTTCTAAAAGACAAGTGTAAATGGCCCATGGTTGAATCAACATTTCATGTTCAACCCCAAAACAGTTAAGCAATATTCATCAGCTAGGAAAATAAAATTTGAAGGCATTTGACTAATCACCATCTTTTACTTGAAACAAAATCTAACCCTACAAACAATATGACATGTGAAAAATATTCCAATCCTCCACTAATGCTGCAAACAATTCCCATGTGTCATTTAACATGCATTTGGTACAAACAAATAGAAGAAATATCTCATAAGTGATGTCATTAGTTGTAACTTGAAGCACTATTCTCTAACATGAGGCATGTTCCTTGTGAGCTTGTTATATGAAAGGTCTAGTTGTTGTAACTTCACTCATTTCCTAAGAGTTACAGGTATACTACCTGATCATTAGTTTACTCCATATGGTATACTCAATATATGTTTTTTAGGAAAATAATTTCGAATCATCTCAATTTTCTAGTTATATTTTTACAATGACCCTAAAGAAGTGCATCACATTTCGATTGACACAAAAAAATTCATAGATATTAAGACACTAGTAGATTACAATGCTGACACTATAAGAATTTCCATCTCATGTAGAAAACAATCACAAATTTTGTATTCTCATTAGTCAAATTAAATACAATAGGTTGTAAGTCAAGATAAGGTTGACAAGCCATAATTATTGTCTAGGGGAAATGGAATAATTTCTCTATTAATGTAGCCAATAAATGCAGCATCAAAAGTAGTGATAGTCAAGAATATTTTGAACAGGTCCCATTGTTGCAATGGCAACTTCCTGTGGGTGCAACAAAATAAACTCATGAAATGAAACTCCTACGAAAAAAGATTTATTCCTCTTAAGTTCCTATTCATGGGGACAATATGCAAGATCCATATGACTTACCCTGTCAAAGATGACTTGGTTAGCTACTCTCTTCATTGTAGTAGCATCAACTACATCTATTCTAACAAGAAATTTTGCACTTGTGATTCTCCTACCATAAATAAGCGACAACAACCTTATCTGTTCGAAAAATAAGAACTAAAAATCAATTAATGATACAAAACAAATGTTGACAAAGGCATGGGTTAGTTAATATCTTCTTAAAATTATTGTCCAAATTCTATATCATATCACAATTGAAGCTATATTTGACAACGAATATCTTCAACTATAGGACTAGTGCCATCAATATGAATTTGCAAAGAAGATTTCAAATGCACAAAATAGAAGTATAGAGATCACAAAGAGATTAACATTGATATGAAAGATTATGATGTAAAAATAGCTAAATTATTCTTAAGAAATTTTGAAGGCTAGAAAAAATATGCATTGTTGCCTCTCAAGTGCCTATTCATCGGGACCATATGCAAGATCCATATAACTTACCCTGTCAAAGATGAAGCAGTTATCTACGCGCTTCATTATAGTAGCATCAACTACATATATTCTAGAAAGAAATTATGCACTTAGGATTATCCTACCATAGGTAAGCAATAACAACCTTATCTATTCGAAAAATGAAAACTAAAAATAAATTAACGATAAAAAATAAATGTTGATGAAGGGATGGGTCAATTGACACTTTCTGAAATCATGTCACAATTAAAGCTATACCTGACGACCAATATCTGCATAGATGAAGAGAGATATGATATGTTATGTGATCTAGATGTTGTCTAGTTTGGAACAATTTTTTTTGCAACATAAGTTACTACCTCTAGCAACAAGTAATAAATTAATTTAACTTTAGAATAGATTTAATTTAACTAGATAAATCTCTACTCTTCTCAATAGAAAGATATGGTACAAGATGTTTCGTGGCCTACTAAAAGACAAGTGTAGATGGCCCATGTTTGAAGCAACACTTCATGTTTAGCCCCAAAACAATTAAGAAATATTCATCGGCTAGGAAAAGAAAATTTGAAGGAATTCAACTAATCACCATCTTCTACTTGAAACAAAATCTAACCCTACAAACAATATGACATGTGAAAAATATTCCAATCCGCAACCAATGATGCAAACAATTCCCATCTATCATTTGACATGCATCTAGTGCAAAAAGCACAAAGAAATATCTCATAGGTGATGTCATTCGATATAATTTGAAGCACTATTATCCGACATGAGGCATGTTCCCTGTGATCCTGTTATAGGAAAGGTCTAGTTGTTGTAACTTCGCAAATTTCCCTAGAGGTACAGGTATACTACCTAATCAACTGCATATGACATTCAGTGTGTGTTTTTGAGGAAAATATTTTCAAATGATCTCAATTTTCTACTTATAATTTATACAATGACCCCAAAGAAGTGCATTGCATTTCAATTAACACGTAAAACTATATAAATATATTAAGGTACTAGCATCTTACAATGCTGACACTATAATAACTTCCATCTCATTTAAAAAACAATCACATTTTTTATGTTCTCATTATTCAAATTAAATGAAATAGGTTGTAAGTGAAGATAAGTTTTACAAGCAATAATTATTGCTTCAGGGACAATGAATAATTGATCTAGTAATGAAGCTCGTAAATACGGCATGAAAACCAGCTATAGTCAGGAATGTTTTGCATAGGTCCCATTGCTATAATGGCAACATCTTGTAGGTGAAAAAAATTAAACTCATGAAATGCAAGTTTTAAAAAATTAGATTGTTGCCTCTTAAGTGCCTATTCATGGGGACAATATGCAAGATCCATATAACTTACCTTGTCAAACATGAACCATTTAGCTACTTACTTCACTATAGTGGCATGAACTGCATCTATTCTAGCAAACAATTCTACACTTAGGATTCTCCTACCATAAGTAAATGACAAAAACCTTATCTGTTAAAAAATGGGAACTAAAAACCAATTAACGATACGAAATAATCGTTTAAAAACCCATGGGTCAGTTGATATCTTCTCAAAATATTGTCCACTTTCTACATCATGTCACAATTAAAGCTATAGTTCATGGCCAATATCTTTAACTATAGGACTGGTGTCATCAACATGAAGGTGCAAAGAAGATTTCAACTGCACAAAACATAAGTCTAGACATCACAAAGAGATTAACTTTGATATGCAATATTATGATGTAGAAATAGCTAAAGTATTCCTAAGAAATTTTGAAGGGTCACAAAAATATACATTGTTTCCTCGTAAGTCCCTATTCACGGGGACAATATGTAAGATCCATATAACTCACCCTATTAGAGATAAATCATTTATCTACTCACTTCACTGTAGTAGCATCAACTACATCTATTCTAGCAAATAATTTTGCACTCAAGAGTCTCCTACCAAAAGTAAGTAACAGTAATCATCTATAGTGAAAAATGAGAAATAAAAATCAATTAATGATATAAAGTAAACATTGACAAAGACATCAGTCAATTGATATCTTATTAAAAGTATTGCCCACTTTCTATAATCATGTCCCAATTAAAGTTATACCTAACAACCAATATCTTCAGCTATAAGACTGGTGCCATCGATACAAAGTTGTAAAGAAGATTTCAACTACAAAAAAAAAAAAAATCGAGACATCACAAAGAGATTAACTTTGATATGCAAAATTATGATGTAAAAATAGGTAAAGTATCCTTAAGAAATTTAGAAGGTTGACAACAACATAACGCTAAGGGACTATCTACTATGAGCAAAGGTAGCATTGTCATGATATTCTTGATGCAGTTTAGTAGAGAGCATGGTTTCCAACATGGTCTAGAGGGATTTCAAGCAATGGTTGAAAATTTTTAATTACCAACTCTAAAATAGGTACAAAAACAAAAACTTAGATGAAGTAAACATAATACAAAGAAATACACAAGTACATAAACTCAAATTAGGTAAACATGGAAAATAATGTTTGACTAGTAATTAATCACCAATTAAAACTGCATTCACTAAAGCTTGATCATAGATCATGGATGTCAAAAGGGTAACATGATTCCATACCTGTGTAGAAAGCCACAGGTAACTTTCAGTTTTATATAGACTTTCCACTTTATTTTTTCTAGATTCCCATGTAGACAAGCCATGTCTAAAGCTATTGCTATGTTGGCTTGTGGCTTATAGTCCCTAATTTTGAATCTCTTGTCGGCTAGATCTAGGACTCTTCTCTTCAAGATGTTCGTAGAATCAATGTTATGTATGTTGAATTCTTTGGGGCTATGATTCATAGCACCATTATGCAACAAGGATAGAAAAACCATACTTATGCCCCTTGAATCTTTGTTCCAAAGGCACAAGACAATAGGTTCCTTTAAAATTTTAATGCAAATCAAAGGCAATGTGTTCACTTACTATGTTATTTATTGGAGTCTATTATTTTAGAGGTGGGTGTTGTGATAACCATACAAATGTTCATCAACAAATCTTTAATTATGTTGTTGCTAGTAGCTTCTCATAGATATTTGTATTACCAACCAAACTTGTAGTGCACATAATTGTAAGAGTAAGCTTATTTAATCATGCAAACTCATGAAAGTGCAATAAGTTAGCTCAACACATTTGAAAGATTAAATATTTTTTAATACCAAATTCATACCCGAAAATTGATCACGAAGGAAAACATAAATATTGAATCCATCCATCTAGATAAGGTCGTCTTAACATTAGGTGGGCATAAACTAGTTTAGATAGAAGGAAAATTCAAAAAAGCACTAACATAGTCATAGGCCAAGATAGGTTGTTTAATTTCCCCATCCTAAGAATGTCTCATGACTCTTTACACGTCATATGTTGTTGTAGGGTTTGAAGTTATAAAAAGTAAAACCACAAAGGGTCAAATTGGGAGTGGACCAAAACTATCCAAAAACACTGATAAGAAAACTAGTTTATTAAGAAGAGACTTTATATATGCATTATTATTTTTATCCATTAGTCCCACCAAGTTTAAGTTCAATAGGGGTTTCATTTTTCCATTCAAATTAATTATCTAATTATCAAGGTTCTAAGAAAGAGTACTCTAAATTTAAAAGCATTGAAATATCAATTTTACAAATTTTGAAAATACGCCTATATTTCCTACACCCTAACCCTATGCTTCTTAACAAAATAATTACTCAAATACCTAACAATATTGACAATCATCAACAATTATATCTACTATATAGTTTCCACTATGTCCTCTCTAAATGCTATACCAAAAACAATGAAACAAAAACACGAAGGACAAGGGTGATGGCGTAGGAAACTCTAAATTTGTAAATGTGACTCTGCAAGAAAAGAAGTTAAAGAGATCCAAACATTCCTTCAATTGGAATGAGAAGTGCGAGAAAACAATCACACTTTTTTCCTCACTAAAACTATTGTAGTTGTTTCACACTGTTGTCCGAAGCTCCTCCATTTATTACTTTGATGTTGGCGTGGATATGTTGTTTTTGTCGCAGCACAGGACTTGGTTGCATTGAGGCCATGTCACATGGGAAAATGTATAAAATTATTAATGTAAAGTCTCAGTTTCTAGGTCGAAGAGCGCCATATCAGCTATAGCCACTTCACTTTCTCCAACTTTTCCTTGCTTCAGTTCTTTCCTCGACCTCGATCCGAGGTTCTTAGGATTTCCAATTATTGTTCTTGAACACTGCTCTGTATCTTGTTACCTGCATGTGGTTCTTTTGTTCGAAATATATATGATGGATTGAATTGAATTGAATTCGATAGCAATGTCTGTCGAGAATTATTAATGATGGGTGATTCTATGAGAAGGGTTTGGGTTTGGTCCTTTAGTATGAAGTTCCACTGTGATGTCAGGTTATGATTTTCATGCTTGGGAATGATGAATAATGTTATTTTTTTATTGAGTATTCTGATGAGGATGACGATGAGTTGCAAGGCATAGTAACAATGTGTGATATCTCAGAGGAGTGTAAGCATCAAGCATTCCACGAGATCATTCGTTGGATTTTCATAGAATTATAATAATGTGTTTGAAGTAGCACAATGTATGTGAATACATCTTGCAAGTTTATGATTAAATTTAGACAAATGCCGCAGTATCAATATCCACAATCAACTTACCTTGTTGGTTATCGATCGTAGTAATTTCTTTATTATAAGTTTGTGATTGCATTTTGCTTATGGTTGCTTCATCCTGATCCAAATTGTCATCCAAATATGAGGTTCGTAGCTTCAATATTATTGATTGTCATCGTTATTTTGTTTTCCAATGTTATTGAGTTCAAAATCTTAGAAAGCAATTATTTTATGTCCTATGACTTATCAATTCTGTGAAACAACTTAAATTTTATGGAACTGTTAGGAATCAAGACGACTGATAAATTTTATTGCCCTAAAATCTACCTATTAAATGAAAGTAGTTAAGTATGATTTGGATGTTTGAATCACAATAGGAAAATTTGAATATGTTGTATCGGTAGACCTCATTTGTTTATGATATTATAAGTATGAGGTTTCTCTAAAGTAAATACACATGGGAAAAAAATCTATTAACCAAACTGGTGAACGTGCAGCTGATTCAGGTTGAAAAATTTCCTATAGATTTGGGATTCGAACCTTCAAGTTTATTATGATTAAGGTAGAGCTTCAAAAAAATAGATTCCTTGAGCCTTCGAAACTATCCCATAAGCTTCCTCTCAGACCATTCTCAGACAGATCCAATTCTTGACGATTGTGAAGATATGATAGAAATGGAAGAACAAAACCACTGAGCTTATCAGTGTTGAGACACAACGTCTTAAGCTTCCTGAACTTCCTAAATGACAAAGGAATAGAGCAAGTTTATTTTTCGAATCTCATCGGAAGAGGTTTTTCATTAGTTACGCCGTAAGGCGTTTCCCTTTGAAATGAACCCCCCAAATGCCTTTGTGTCTTAATCGTAGCTGTTAGATGTAATGTTAGACGATTGAAGAGAAATCAGCCGTCTAATTAATTAGGCCGATAGGCCTTTCTCTCAATGCAGAGATGGTAAACTGCCCTTCTCTCTCAAAAGCCAAGCACTTCAAATGCGGAGATCGTCAAACACGCACAACCTTATAGTGCTCTTCAACTGCGGAGATCGTTAACCCCTAACACAGAAGCCTAATTCAGTGCATTCAAGCAGTCGGCAGGAGCCTTATTCTAGCGGGGAAGAGCCGAGCGTATACATCGTATACATGGTTTTAATCTTGTTAGAGATTGATGTTCACACTCTCGCCATTCTGCACACAAGCGACGAACCAATCATCTCTCAATCAAACGACCTTATCATCTGGAGTGGTACCTGATCAGTACGACCTTGTATTGTTGATGCATGGTTTGCTCCATTCTCGTTGTGTTTTATTTGCTCTGCAAAATAAATCATTTACCCATTTACGGTGGCCATGGATAAAGTTGGGCTGCACGGCTAACTGTATTGTTTTTGGAGTATTTCTAGTTTTGTTGCAGAAACCTTGAATTCATACAATTCACATCTTTGGGGGAAATATTGATATCTACGTCTTTGGGTAAATATTAATCTCTAATGAACCCAGTATTCAGAAGATAGAGGGTATAGTTACCACTGTGTTCCTTTGAATGGAATGATTTTCTGTTGTAATTGTTGTATTGGGCTGACATGTTAATAGACCTATAGAAAGCTTTGATGCGGTTGGAGGTGAAGAATTGTGGTAAATTAAAGTAGGTCATTTTTTCTTTTGCATCATGAGAAATAGCCATGTTAGCTTTAGTTTGATCCGGAGGTCTATTTGTTTACAGGCCCTTGGCAGCAGTCAGCAGCCCTCGCGATCCTTTTCTCTTTTATTTCAACTCAAGAGCTGTTTTCGCAACTGCCCGCATGACCTAAACGCAGATTAAATCTGCCTCCGCCCAATTGTTTGCAGGCAAGCCGTTGCAAAAAAGCAAAGCGCGAGGAGAAGGGAGGGGGCGGCCTTCTTCTTCTTTGATTTTACGCTATGAGGAATCGAACCCGCGACCGCCTCTTTATTCTTCTTTTCTGAATCGGTAGAGGTGCTTTAACTTCTTCTTCTTCTTCTAAGCTCTACTGCTAATGTGATCCTATGATGATGGCCATTCTTCGTTTGCTTATTCTTCTTATTTGTTTTGTTAATGAATTATTGATGAAGATGATGCACAGCTGAATGAGGGTATGATGGAGGTTGTTGCTCTGTTGTCCACTTCTTCATTCGAATCCTCGAGTCATATCATATCATGGAATGTAGCGACGAACCAATCATCTCCCAATCAAACGACCTTATTATTTGGAGTGATACCTAATCAATACAGCCTTGTATTGTTGATGCAGGGCTTGCTCCATTCTCGCTGAGTTTTCTTTGCTCTGCAAAATCAATCATTTACCCATCTGCCATGGCCATTTTTGGTTCAAAGGTTTTATCAGAGCCTTCCACTGATGTTTGCAGGGAATTTCAAGTTCTCAGGGTGGAATTCGACCTATCTGTTATCCGCCAGGTTGGCATTGACTAACCCTTTACCCACATTTTTTGGATCTACAAAAAGCCTTTTTAAATTTCTATATTTCAGGCTCTGAATTGATCACGGTGGAACAATTTAGTGGTTAATTCTTCTCGGCCTTTACAGTCTGTAGCGGTAGGTTTTAGGGTTTTATTTTATGAAAAACATATAATGCATTTTATCTTTAAATACTTGAAATATTGTGTTTCTTATATCGCTTAAGTGTTTGGAGTAAGTCTGTCCTCTATCTTATTTGTTTTACATTTCCTGTGCTAAAACATGATGCAGATTCCTTCATTTCGCAGTCTAAAATAGTGTAGAAATGGCCGAGGGTCCAATGGCCGATATGTTTACAGTACAACAGACCACGAGTCGAGTACTGTGATATATGTGCGGTATTTCCATGCCACCCAACGCAGCAAACATGTGCGTTAATTGTATACGAACCCAAGTGGATATCACAAAAGGTCTATAAAAGCACGTAACAATCCTTCATTTCCCTTAATGTAATTCGTATTTACAGCCCCCCAAAACATGGATAAAAGCCCAATTTGAATCCAAGGAACTCTTAACATTTTGCATTAAGAGGCTCAAGAATTTGAACAAGGTTAGGCTTGTACATGCTGAATTCATATGGACCGAACCCCATTCTAAGAGAATCAAGGACAAGTTGCGAATACAGAAGGTAGTGCTCAATGGGACTATATTGGAACAGGCTTACGTTGTTGAATATGTTCAGCAAGATCATATGTGTGAACACTGTACAAGGGTTCAGTCCAACCCAGATCAGTACATGGTTGTTGTGCAAGTCAGGCAACATGTTAGCCATAGGAGAATGTTCTTCTATCTGGAACAGTTGATTCTCAAGCACGGTGCAGCTGCTCAGGCAGTCAATGTTAAACAAGTGCACGAGGGTGTTGATTTTTTCTTTGCTAATAGAATTCATGCAGTTAGGTTTGTGAGATTTTTGGGCAATGTGGTGCCTATTTTGAAACGCAATGACAAACAGCTTGTGTCTCAGGATTCAAAGAGCAATACATACAATTATAAGTACACTTTCTTTGTTCAGATCTGCCCTATTTGCAAGGAGGATTTGATTTTCCTCCCTCCAAAGGTTGTGGCAAACTTGGGTAACTTAGGTCCCCTTGTTCTGTGCACAAAAATGAGTACCCATATTATGTTGCTTGACCCATTTACTTAGAGGCATGCTTTTATGGACGCGAATCAGTATTGGAGGGTTCCTTTTAAGCCTCTCCTTTCAAACTGTCAGTTGGTTGAATATATTGTATTGGATATTGAAGTTGAGATGGGTTTGACTACTGTGGGTGTATCAAGTACTCATTGGCAGAGGCAAAGGTAGCCCGTGTTTCAGACTTTGGAAAGAATGACACTATTTTTACAGTGAAAACTCATCTGGGCCATCTTTTGAGTCCTAGTGACTATGCTCTTGGTTTTGATTTCTATGGTGCAAATACTAATGATGTGGATTTAGATAAATACAAAGGACTTAATCTTCCAGATGTGGTTTTGGTGAAGAAAAGTTACGAAGAGAAGCGCCAGAAGAAGTGGGGCAAGCCTAGGCCTTGGAAGCTTAAGACATTGCCCATGGAGGTTGAACCATCTTCCAGAGGCAGAATGGAGGATGCGAAGGAATGGGAGGACTATGAAAAGTTTTTGGATGAACTGGAGGAAGACCAGGAGATGCGATCCAAGATTGCATTGTACAGAAATGAAAATTATCAGCGAGCAGATACAGCGTCTATGACAGATGGTGAAGATGTTCCTTCTGTACCTTTGGATGAGCTTCTTGGTGATCTTACACTCGAGGATGATGAGCACGAAGATGAAGAAATGGAAGGCTAATTGTTAAAACACATTTCAGAAAATCACAGTACATTTATTACTCACTGTGAAAACCTTCATGCTCAAAATCGATGTGGTATCACAGCTACACAATGGTAGACATATCATTTCCAACAACAATCTTCTGCAGTTGATTTTCATGATGTGCAGACCTTTTGTCAGCCTATCAGTGGCATTTATTAGAGCTATCATATTGAATATTGGCACAGCAGCATCAGTAATGATATGTTTGAGTTGTATGTTTGAGTTAAGAATAATTGCATGGCTTAATTTATTGCAGACACTAACATTGATTTTGCATTAAATTATTGCAGTTGTTTGTATTTTTATTGCCGTTATGATGCTTGGAAATCGTACTATCATTTTGTAAGTTGCACAGATGAATAGATTAATAGTATAATGTATGGATGTTGTATGCATTTGCCACATAAACACTGCAACAGATGAAATGATGCTTTAAGAATGCTAAGGTGACATTACGTTTTTTATGTGCTGGATAAATTGTGTTTACTACAACTATTTTGCATCTCTTGGATACTTGTGTGGTTTTCCAATTGGTGTGGCTGCTGATTTTGTGGTTGTTCATTGCAAAATTTTGAAGAAAAGGCCTTCCAGGTGTAGAATTTGATGATGTCACACAAAGCATTTCTCCGGATTTGAGGTTCCTTACCACTGCTATTGAATCTGCCACTTCTGCTAAATTTGCTGCATTTTTATGAAAAGTTAAAATAACTAGGGAACCATTTTTTCTTTAGAATATGAAACATTGAAGAGACCACTCCAGAAGATGATGTTGCTGCCATCATGAAGAAGTAGTTAATGGTAATAAGAATACATTTCTGCTGAAAAAATCATCATTTTGGTTTGTTTTCTGGAGGCTTTTGTGACCAGATGCTGATTACACAAGTTCATTGTTGCTCCTATCCAATGACTACTATTGATGTTCGCTGTTATCTGAAGGCAACAGGTTGTCTCTTCAGATTCTAGGTATTCTTAAAACTTGATCATCAAAAAAACAAAGAGGAAAAAGTTGATGGTAGAGTTCGTTGTTGCTCCTGTCCTTGGATGTTATTCATGTTTACTGCTATCTGGAGGCAACAGGTCGTATCTTCAGATTCACGGTATTCTTAAAACTTTATCATCAAGAAAACAAAGAGGAAAAATATGAAGGTATCGTATATGTTATTTTCATGCTGCTGATTGGAGAAAATCATTGCTGTTTGTAGCATTGGAAGATTGTTGGTACGATAAGAGAGTAAATTTATTAAACAAAAAGTATTGTTTTCTTTGCCGGTCACACATTGAAACCTCTGGTTGACAAGGTGAAACAGTTAATTAAATGATCTCACAGTACAACCAACAAAAATTGGGTTTTGGTGTTTGAAGTTAGGACTAGATTCTCTGTCCTTGCTTTTCTCCAAAGAGTTGAAAATGACACACAGGGTTGAGAGTTTATTAAAACTTATATGCGTCTAGGAAGGAGTAGTTATGGCAAGACATACACAAGGAGGAATGCTTTCTGACTGCCATAAATTACATGGGAAGAATTACGCTGTTAGGGAATAAAGATGAAGACAATTCATACATACCACAATTTAAGAGAGGCTTTGACGATTGTCACCCTATCAATTGCAGACGACATTATTCCCCATGTCCATGATGTTGAGGATATCCTTCAAGATTGGGACTCTGTGTCCAAGGATGTACCCTTTACGAAATAAATATAGGCATTATATACTTACAAAAAGATAAATATGTATAATGGTTGTTCTAATTCTTTGGAGAATCTTTTAACAATTCCAGAGCCCAACAATTTACTTGTGGTTTCAGCTTTATTAAGGACTTGCTTGTAATTTCCCTTGTTCAGTAGGGGCTTCGCCATTTTTTGTTTTAGTTCTGTTGTGGATCTTGAACGATTCTTATTTTCCTAGTTAACTTTTTGTAACTTTGTAGGTAGCCTAACTGTTTTTGACATTTCTTATTGGTAGGTTAATTGTTATTATCCAAATTAGTTACTGTAGTTGTAAGGGGTTCATGCTTGAATGTGTTTTTGACCTTGCAATAATAATTCCGGGAAATATTTTGAATGCTTGCTGTTTGGTGCCATTTCCATTCAACTGTACTAAGTTTTCAAACCATTTATTGCTATCTGTTTGGCATTGTCACCTCCAATTATGTTTTGATTTGGCAGCAGAAATACCTCTCCTGCATGTTTGATAAAACATTTAGTATTTCGTGGCTGTCATTATTTGTAAACTCAATGTTTATGTTAATCATTAAACCACTGGAATATATTAAGCCGGGTCTATGTTATGGTCTTCTAGCAAATATAAGGGTCACTTGTATAAGCAAAGGGTAGATATCCTTGGGAATTTGGTCTATGTGAGTAATGGCTGAGAATTAGTATATATAGGAGATTATTATAGTGAATTCATATTTACTGTTCTATACTATCTAATAAAATTATGATATTTTGGGTTATAACTTATTAGGGGTTATATTCTCTTAGTATCTTAGAAATTGTTCTGTAAGTTATCATTATTATTATTCTTGGGAGCTGTACTCTCCATCTATATTTGTCTGTCAATCCTTGTCATACTTTTTTGAGTAATTTGGATCTTATGCTTTCAGAATGAAGCATTCCTAGAAGGGAGGTAATTGTTATGGCCCTCCAGTGAATTTAAGGAGTCCTGGAACTGGAACTACAATAGTAATGGCTGAGAATTAGTATATATTTTGTGTAATGTAATGGCTGAGAATTAGTATATATGATATTATTATGATCATTGACATGCACAATTGTCTATGATCATTTGATATTGCAATCTTTTAGGTATCAGGAGTTATTCTCCTAGTATCTGAGGAGTCATAGTACAGCTTATCATTATTCTTCTTAGGAATTGTGTTCCTCATTTATATTTAACGTGTTCAGGGTTTATTATGTTCTTTTGGGTGTTCTGGATCAAAGTAGTCTACTCTGATGAAAATTCTATTGATTCCATATTAACAAAGGATCAAAGAGTACAACCAGAAAGATACTTGAACCAACATCTCTTCTAGAAAATTCAACAATTCCAATTTAATAATCCTATCGGCCTCTCTTTGTACCTTTTGGGACAATTGCTAGTAAGTAATACGTTAATAAATCAGTTTTGTTCATAAATCGGTTTTAGTTAATAAATCGGTTTAACTTTACCATAACGACCTCACTAAACTCGTTCTGCCCGCGGATATCTGCGTTTGATGTAGAGGAGGGCGGGGGTGTTGAGGATGGAACAACGGAGTTGCTTCAGAGTAGGGCGGTAGACCTCAAGAGGGAGAAGGGTTTCGACGAGGGCCACAGAGGACGAGGAGACTTTGTTCGCTACATGAGGGCTGCGTAGGCCGTTTTTCTTGCAGATCATTTTGCCCTCGCCCTCTGCATATTATGGTGGTAGTTATGAGGTTTTATATATATTTGGGTCATTGTTATCTTAAATTTTACCTTATCTTTGTTGTTTGTGAAAACCCGCAGGTGTATGGAAGATTGATTATACACGTTAAGAGAAAGCCTTACAAGATTTTTCGGGTATGCATTATTATTATCTCATGTGAGAGGTTCCTCTGGATATTTTGCTCTTAAGCCACTTGTAACATCTATTTCCTGCAAGTTTTATTTGTTTTATACTTCCACTGAGTGTACTTTCGTTACAGAAACCCTTTTTCTCATTTCCACTGAGTGTGAATTGTTTAAAAACTCATAATTGTTTAGATACTTTTTGGGTCATGAAATCAGTTTCAGCAATAATCTGAGCCAAACCAAACAGTTTCTTCTTTTATATGCACTATGTATATTAGATCCCCTGCCTTAACACTCTAATATGTAGGTGTTGTCTCACTTCTTGTTGACACAGAGCATCCTATGGTCAAATCATGTTAAAACATGGACAATGAAGAAAGTCAAGATATGTATTTCCAGTTCAACAAAATGGGGGAGATTTCAACCTCACACAAGCTTTTTGTCTCTGACCCTCAGGAGCATAGCCCCACTTTAACGATGACTGATATGACATTTTCTAAAAGGACAGCAACATAATTGTATTCTTCATTTATTGTTATATAGCTCGGGAATATTGCTTCTCATTTATCCAAGCTATTAAAAGTCTTGATTGGCCCTAGATTGTATGCCTGTGGGCCAGAAAGCTGCATGAATTTGTAATATGTTTTCATTCTGAATAGTTTCCAGGTTTCCAAGAGTGCATTTTTTGGAAAAAAATTCCCAGCATCAGATGGATATTACACATGAATGCTCAGTAGAGTCCCCACCTTGTTAGAGAATTTCCACTTTATGATGGTCCCTCCTATCTACGCTGATAAGCTCTGGATTTTTTTCACCTTTGTTGAAGTTTGCAGAGGTCTGCTAATGAGTTTTTGATGCGCAGCCTGTGTTGGGAGTTGCTTGGAATGAAAGAATATATTGTTGATTGCCACTTGGGAGGTCCACTACCTTTGTAGCTATCACCCAGCCAAGACCTGTTACAGTTGGCCTGAAGCAGACCATAAGCTGAAGTTAGAGACTGATAAGCTCTGGATTTTTTTCACCTTTGCTGAAGTATGCAGAGGTCTGCTTCATGCAACACATCCCCACTCCCATGCAAGGGCGAAAATTGGGTAGTTTCTGTCCCCAACAAAAAGAAATTTGGGTAGCTTCTTTACCCAACAAAAAGAATTGATGCTTTACGTTCTCTAAAAAGGTTGGGAGTTATCAGTACCAGTTGGGAAAATTTGGGGACGTGGCCTTTCACACTTAATGGGGTTTCAGCTCCCCTTACAAACATAGGCTACCCTTCAGTCAATGCAATGAAGGGTTAGACTGAGAAGTCTTTACGTGTCACGGGGCTACCCACAGGTAAAGAAATGTCCAACCCAAAGCTAAGGAAGTGTCCTCATTCCGTTAGGGGTTGATTCAAAGTGCGTACTTCCTCAAATCATGTTAAAACATGGACAGTGAAGAAAGTCAAGATATGTATTTCCAGTTCAACAAAATGGGGGACATTTCAACCTCACACAAGCTTTTTGTCTCTGACCCTCAGGAGCATAGCCCCACTTTAATGACGACTGATATGACATTTTCTAAAAGGGCAGAAACATAATTGTATTCTACATTTATTATTATATAGCTCAGAAATCTTGCTTTTCATTTATCCAAGCTATTAAAAGTCTTGGTTGGGCCTAGATTGTATGCTTGTGGGCCAGAAAGATGCATGAATTTGTACTATGTTTTCATTCTGAATAGTTTCCAGGTTTCCAAGAGTACCTTTTTTGGAAAAAAATTCCCAGCATCAGATGGATATTACACATGAATGCTCAGTAGAGTCCCCACCTTGTTAGAGAATGCCCACTTTATGATGGTCCCTCCTATATACGCTGAATTGAGCACTAATTCTGGAGCTCTATGTATTCTGGAGTGTGAATTGTTTAGAAACTCATAATTATCTGAGCCAGACCAAACAGTTCCTTCTTTTATATGCACTATGTATATTAGATCCCCTGCCTTAACACTCTAATCTGTAGGTGTTCTCCCACTACATGTTGACATAGACCATCCTGTGGTTGTTTCAGTTAAAGTGACTGCTATTGAAAACAAGGGCATTTCAACATGTACTTCCTTCTTTTCTATGCATTATTTGTTGTCTTAGTAGTAGTTTTTCCAGTCTCAATAGGTATTAAATAGGTATTAAATGGGAAAAGAAAAAAAATTCTTGAGGGTTGTAGTGGTACTTCCCATTTCCATTAGGGGTTGTATGTATATTAGATCCCCTGCCTTAACACTCTAAAGGAGTCATTCCACTTTCATTTTAACTATCAATTCACACCTTTGTAGAATTTATTTGTAGTTACTGAACTACATGTTTTCCTTATTTAGTGATATGCTATTATGCATATCTGGAAAATCACGTCATCCTTAATGTAGCAGCATTTTGTTTTGACTGTCAAGAAACGCAGAAATCAGATTATGTTTTCTAGGTTATAGCCACTGATTCATGATCCTTTCAACTCATGACTTAATTTCTATAGAATATAATTTATAGAATGTGTTTTCCTGATCAGTAAATGGACAAGATTGACATAAAAGAGGAATCAAAACAAGAGAGATGTTCTATCCAGGATGAGCAGTTATTTATTCTCTTTTAGCATCATTGCAGAAATATTGCAACGCGCAAACCCATGGGAAGTATACACACAAAGAATTAACAGTACTTGGAAATTGTTGCTCACAAACATCAATTGAATAAAACATACAATAGAATATTTACTCTTCACACCATATTGATAAAGTCTGCTTACCATTTATTTCAAGAAAAAATGCATTGTAACCTGCTGGAATAAAAACTGGAATTCCATGTATCATGGTTTTGTGCTAAAGGAGTCATTCCACTTTCATTTTAACTATCAATTCACACCTTTGTAGAATTTATTTGTAGTTACTGAACTACACGTTTTCCTTATTTAGTGATATGCTATTATGCATATCTGGGAAATCACATCATCCTTAATGCAGCAGCATTTGTTTTGACTGTCAAGAAATGCAGAAATCAGTTTATGTTTTCTAGGTTATAGCCATTGATTCATGATCCTTTCAACTCATGACTTAATTTTTATAGAATATAATTTATAGAATGTGTTTTCTGGATCAATAAATGGACAATATTGACATAAAAGAGGAATCAAAACAAGAGAGATGTTCTATCCAGGATGAGCAGTTATTTATTCTCTTTTAGCAATTTTGGGTCAGGAAAAGTTATGAAAAAACGTATATTAAGGTAATTGCAACCATGGAAGAGAGGAGGAACAATGCTTTGGAAATCCTAAGAGCTAGTTGCAGGAATTTTCCTAAGCTGGAGCAGATGGACTCTGCAGTTAAAATAGGATGCTTTCACAGGAATTTGACTAGGCAGGAGCAGATGCACTCTGAAGTTAAAATAGGGTGCTTTTGCACTTCAATCACCGCTTAGGCCTGTTCCTAATTGCCTGGAAGCTCTGTCACAGTACATATTATGTTTTAAGATAAGGGAAGTTGGGATGAGTTGACCAAATACCCACCATTAGCATTAATATATATATATACCACACCCTGTAGAGGGAGGATCAACAGCTCATCGCCAAATGTCGAAGGCCATGGATTCGAAAGGTTCCAGGCCGGGAATTCAAATTACATCGTTGTGCGCAGTGGACCAACCATTGAGAGAAGCAAACAGACCTATCTGAAATACACAGTTTCAATGCCAAATCTTCTATTGACATAAAGTTGTAGGACAGCCTCCCTTCATACTCTTCTTTCACTTGGTCAACAACTACTTTAACCACCTTAGCTGAGGGTGGTGCCTCTGCGGGATAAACTCAGTCTCCAACCATGGGGTCTCAATTTCGATCTGCTGGATATGCAACTGAAACAACTTAGTCAACTTGATCGGGGTAAACACGAGAAACAACTAAAGAATCAACTGGATCAATGGATGAAACTGTAACTCAATCAATAGCTTCCACCGCCTTGACTCTTGTCTGTACCTTTCTTGTATATATATATATATATATATAGGGCCAGGACCATGTGGCAGGTAGCTTGTGAACTGTAATATAATTTGTACCACATTTAAAACAATAGATAGCCTTTCAGATACAAGTGACATGCAATAGTGCGAATGGATGATAATATGATTAAATTTAAGTTTCTGACACAAGGCTGAGCATTGTAAAAGAGTCCTGCTAGACATGAATTAGATTTACTATGCGTTATTTATAAACGGTTTGAAATTTTTAGGATAGCTCATGTGGTTTTACTTGCCATGTGAAATTCATATGGACCAAGAAGTTCACAAGGTCAAAATCCATATCTGAGAGCTTCCCCTGGATTGAATAAGCTTATAGATATCAAATAAGATGCTTGTTATTTTACATTTGGCTTTCAACATCCTGTCAAGTTCTAATTTTTCCACTTTCTAAAATTGTTACTTCATTTTCTTCCTTTTTTACTTTTCTCCATACATTGAAGCCAGTTCTGTAGAAAAATAAAGAACTATTGTAAAACAGTTTGATGGTTGATTGAAATGCATAAATTAGAAGTATATTCGCTTAGCCCGATAAGGATTTTTAGAAGAATAAAGCAGAGGTTTGCTAATGAGTTTTGATGCTCTTGCAGTTGTATTGACATTTCTATTTCCTAGAATCTTGTACATAGTCATCACACCTCATATCCACATGGATATGTTGAATTTAGGACTCAAACTTGGGTTTGTTTGCCTACAAAGGCTCGATTGCCATTATCCCATACTCCCTTCTTTTTCTTTTTAATGACGACTGATATGACATTTTCTAAAAGGGCAGCAACATAATTGTATTCTACATTTATTATTATATAGCTCAGGAATCTTGCTTTTCATTTATCCAAGCTATTAAAATTCTTGATTGGCCCTAGATTGTATATATGCAGGGAAGAGCCACGGAAGCGCACTGTGGAACACCTTCAACACAGTCATCACATTATACATGGTATTTCGTCAACAGGGCGACAACATCATACAAGTTACTTTCAGGAACATTCTCCAGAACGTGAGAGATGAAAATCCAACAATCGACGACTACAACATACTCATGTCGCGCATAGATTCCTCTTTATCAGAAGATGAAATACATTCATTCCATGATTCCATGTATCTATTTCCAACAAATGCTCAAACAATGGTCCATAACAAGCAAATGATGAAATCTCTAAACACTCCAATCACAAGATCCATTGCTGAAGATGACAACACATATTCCAACATTTCCTCAGAAGACGAGCAACTTGAGCAAATTGTATTACTATGCAATGGCGAAAAAGTTATCTTAACTCCCAACCTTTGGGTTTCAACCGGACTTGTTAATGGTTCCCTAAGAGAAATTGTAACCATTATTTACAAAGAATCAACTACACCACCACAAATTCCAACATTTGTTGTTGTAGATTTTCCCAAATACATCAGGCCTCCTTGGGATGAAAGAAACCCCACTCGCTTGCCTATTCCAGCAGTAAAAAGAAATGGACATGCACAAATTCCACTGAAGATGGCTTGGGCTTTAACCATACATAAATCTCAAGGTATGACACTTCCAAAAGAAACAATTGACATTAGAAAAACAGAACGTCAAGGTATCACATTCACAGCAATTTCAAGAGTACCTTCTCTACAAGATCTCCAGATTAGCCCCGCATTCAGTTTTGATCATTATAGTAAAATGAAGGATAGCAAAAACATTGCTCGTAGAAGACACGCAGAAGAAATTCTTCGTTCAATGCCACCTCCAGATAATTTGCTCCAACCCATATTTTAACATCACCAAAAGGTTTCCTCCATTTATTTACCTCATTCTATTTCATAACATACTTTTCATATATTTCAACAGGGACCAAATTTAATCAACATTAATAATTAAGCAAATATTAGAATGTATTTATATTATCTATACATCCCATTCTAACATTTTCTTTGCTTTGCAACAAGGAATATGGACTCAGAAATAGCACACCTAAGCAAATACAAGTAGAATGACAAGCAAAAAATATGCGTCTCCAACTACGCATAAATCTCCAATGGTGTTCAGTATGCCATTATTCACCATGCATCTTCCACTAAGAAAATATTAGAATGTCTTTATATTATCTATACATCTCATGCTAACATTTTCTTTGTTTTGCAACAGGACATATAGACACAGAAATAGCATACCTAAGCAACTACAAGTAGAATGGAAAACAAAAAATATGCGTCTCCAACTATGCATAAATCTCCAATGGTATTTAGTATGCCATTATTCACCATGCATCTTCCACTAACAATATATAAATCCCCATGGCAAAGGTAACTTCATTTCCATTCATTCCAAATTCGTTTTAACACAACTCACCTGCAAAGTATTACTAAGAAATTTCAACAACTGATATACATATTACTAATTCTAACAAAATAAACATTTTGCAGGTCCATTACTGCTTCTTAAGGTCTTCGATGCCTCCAACATGTTTTGATACAACTTCAAATGTGGAATGACAAGCACAATGCTCCTTAGAATATTATATTGCTTCTCGAACCTCTTCTGTTACAATTCACTATTTGTATTTTCCATTTGAAACTTAAAAAAGGAAGTTTCAAGATCAAAGATCGAATACCATTTTGATAGTTTATGTCTTCACAACCAATTCATTGTCAATGGGTTTCAACATATTTTGTTAACAAAATCAATTGATTTTAATGAATATAATACATGTTTTCAATATATCTTCATATTAATTTAATTTCCCGTTTGAATAATGATTTCTTAAATAACCCTATCCAAATCAATATGGAT
Organism: Pinus tabuliformis; assembly: GCA_031772625.1. Classification (NCBI taxonomy): domain Eukaryota; kingdom Viridiplantae; phylum Streptophyta; class Pinopsida; order Pinales; family Pinaceae; genus Pinus; species Pinus tabuliformis. Next base: position 498,764,976 of record CM062812.1, on the reverse strand, counting down.
ACCCGGTTGTTGTTCGCGTGAATTAATTCGTTTACCTTCACATTCAACTACGCAATTTTTACCAAATACAAACAAAGGTCTCTAAACAAGTTCAATGGATATTTATGCCTACTTGCATTCCATTTCGTAGCCACTTTAACCCCCAAATTTAACCCCCAAAAACAGTTTTCGGCATGGCTTCCTCAAATTAAAACTTGGAATCATCGACCCTTGCTTTCAAAAAAGCCCACAAAAGCCCATTCACATTTCAATATTCTTCCACACACTATGCCTTACGGCATTTCCTTTGCAACATTAGGTGCAAATGCTAGTTTGTTAGCTCATGTAGCTACTTTCCATTGATCCAATGGAGTAAAATGTTTTGATCATCTAACACATAGCATCGACAACTCACAAAAGTACCCAATGTCTAGAAGGGGAATTGTTCCCAAACGGAATCACCTTATGGCATAAAAATATACATTTGACAATAATAAAAATGTAAATATAACCTAATTTTTCAAGAGAATATTTTACAATATTAAATTCATGTATTAAAATCCAAATCTAACCTTTAAATTAGTGTCTTCACATTAAATAATTTAGCATCAAAAGTTATTACAAGAATTTATTATTTATAGCTTCTTCCATTGAAGACGTAGTGACATAACAATAGATCCTTTAGACTTGAGTCATTATATTGGAAGTTACCTACGCATTATCAAGGATTTATTTGTTCCATTTGTAATTCCCAAGGTCAAAGGATGGAAAATGATCTTTATTTATGTGCAAAATCATTAGTAATTACTCACCTCATAGTACAAGAGTTTGAAGCTCAAAAATCAATTTTTTAATTAGATTTATTATGAAGTTAAATTTATTAAAGTGAAAAGTAATTAGCCTGGATCAATTTTTTTTATAAAATTTGAAGAAAAAATTACACTTTAAACATTTTATCTCTTAGCGCTATATAAATTTAAAATTAATCAATTTAAATGGATTATATGTATATATAACTCACTAAAAACACTTACAACAAAGGTGAAAATGGGACCATTAAATTACTTGAAATGTGTGTTTGTGTTGATAAATCAAATTCTCCCACTGTAATTAAATGTCCCATTTAACCAGACAACCATTGTCCATCCAAGCTTGTATTTCCTCCATGCTAGCGGTTTCTTGCTATAAAGATTGATGTATTAGTCCAACTGAGTTGTCCCTTCTTTTTTCTATTATAGTAATAATAATAAGATGTTTTATTCTACATGAGTTGTGTATCGTCAGAGATTCATCTTGTGATTTTTTCAGTACTCATAAAAGTGAGATGAAACGAAAAAAACCACGCATGTTTCTATAAATTTCATCAACATATAGATGTACTAGTTCCATGATATTTCTTTTGTTGGAATATTAATTCCTACTTGTCTCAGTTGTGACTTTCTATATAAAGAGTCTGTTCCTATTCTATAGGAGTGGTTTTCCTAGTTTGGTGTGTGGTTGAGATATTCTCTCAACCAATAGAATGTGCGTCCAAGATAGTTTTCATATCTTGCGACAATACTCCTGTATATGTAGAAATTCTCATTGTAGATCACCTGATAATGCAATGTAACTAAAGCAAAATACTATATCTACTTCTACAATCGAACTTAGCGGAATCTTAATCAATTTGAGCAAGATCAATCAGAACACATATAATAGAGAAGAAGAAATCATACACATGAAACATAGAAGAATACTCTTGGGAAAGCCTCAACTAAAAACCCTACCATCTGTATTATCATACAAGTCAAAATATCTCAGGATTACACAAAGCTTTAGCTCACAAGCTACCCAGCTCTCAATACAATCCCTCACTGTTGCTCATAGATAGAATAGACAACACATATGCCTTTCCCTCTGCCCTCCAAGCCTCCTATTTCTTTGCGCAGTTTTCCCTGGGTACTTCAACTATAACCTTGTGCGACATTGATCTCACACACTGCTCCAACACACTGTAAAACTGTGCAATCCTCAAGGAATTAATTCCTTCTGCATGCAAGAGATTTTCTTATAGGAAAATTCTTGCAATTGATAGTACACTGTCCTTGCCTTTAATCTCAACTGGGTCTTTGTCTGTACTAACATGCATGAGTTATTTATGGTAGAATATTCAGTTATCTGAAGTACACTAGTTTCATGCATGCATGCATTAACTAACTGAACTCACAATTAGTTCCACAAATTGTTTGGAACTAATCTAACTGTACTTAACTCAGTTGACTGAGCTAACTAATTACAACTCAAATACAACTCATCCTTATCTCATTAATTAAGGGATAACTTTCTCAATCAAAGGGATAACTGTTGCATGTCTTCACAAAGACTTCATGTTTGAATTTCTCCAACTAATTAATCTAGGATGAATTAATTAATTATTTTTCAAATAGCTACTAAGACTAAATTCGAATTTTAATTCAAGGACAAACTAAAATTGGAATATATCTTGAAATGCTATCTATAGCAGTGCTATTTTTAGCATTTCTTGTTGCTATTTTCAACACCCCCTCTCAACAAGAAAGGGATTATCTGTCACCCTGATCCTGTCTCTATGGAACTCAAATTTACACTTTGACAATGCCTTAGTAAAAATGTTAGCGTCTTGCTCCTCGGTCAAAATATACTCAAAAACATGATTCTCTTCACCACACAGTTTCGAAGATGATGTTATTGAATGTCGATGTGCTTGGACCTGTCATGAAATACTGGATTCTCAGAGAGTTTGATACAACTCTAATTATCGCAATAGATCACAGCTGGATCCATCCTTTGATCAAACAAACCAACTAGAATTTTCCGCATCCAAATGGCTTCACATGTTGCCTCGCTTGTAGCCATGTATTTAGCCTCTGCTGAGCTAAGTGCAACTGACCTCTATTTCCTGTTGTACCAAGAAACAACAGTTGAACCAAGGTTGAAAATTCCTCCTGATGTGCTCTTCCGATCTGATGGACTCCCTACCCAATCTGCATATGTGAAGCCCTACAGCTTCACTCCCACTATCCGTTTGTACCATAATCCATACTGAGATGTGCCTCTGAGGTATATCAGCACATGCTTAGCTTCCTTCCAAAACAGCTTGGTAGGGTGAACCATAGCTTGACTCAGTTGGTTCACCGTAAAGCACAAATCTGGTCATGTGTTCACTAAATACATTAGTGAACCCACAAGCTACCGATACATTGTAGCCACTACCACCTCACCTGAAGTAGCATCCTCCTTCCTCCAGTTACCTGCTAGAGGAGTCTGCATGGGCTTGCACTTCTCCATGTGGAATCCCGTGAGTATCTCATTGGCATACTTGCCTTGATACATAAACACTTCGCCATCCTTCTGCCACACTTCCATGCCTAGGAAGTAGTGCATGAGACCTACGTCTTTCATCTCGAACTCTCTTGCAAGATCCTCCTTGCAAGACTTGATCAACTGATCATCACCTATTAGTATTAGATCATCAATGTAAAGAACAATGATCAATGTCTTACCTTCTACCATGATATGGTACAGGTTTGCATCCGCTTCAATCTTTGTGAAGTCCAACCGGTGAAGTAGTTGTCAATCCTGGTGTACCAAGCATGAGGTGCTTGCTTCCACCCATACAAGGTTCTCTTGAGTCAACACACATGTGACTCACGATCGAAGGTCTCAAATCCTTTCGGCTGCTCTATGTACACCTCTTCCTTAATCTCGCCATTGAGGAAGGTAGTATTTACATCCATCTGTGCTGATAGTGCCAATATTGATTTGATAGATGAGTACCTTGCTATAGGAGCAAAAGTCTCATCATAGTCGATCCCTTCGACCTGTGAGAAAGCATGGGCAACAAATCTTGCCTTATGTTTCTCCACACTATCATCAGCAGCTTGCTCTACCTTGTAAAGCCAACAGGAACTCACAACTGACTTGTTCTCTGGTCTTGGAACCACATTCCAAACATTGTTCCGAACTATGGAGTCATACTCCTCCACCATAGCATCAACCCAAATCAGCTACTGCACTGCTTCCTCAAATGAAGATGATTCGATCTCCACACATTCCCCAACAAGGGCCATGTAACTAGTGTACTGCTCAGGTGACCTCCTCTGTGACAATTAGCTGCATAATGGCCCACCTCATGACAATTAAAGCATCTCACTTTAGATTTGTCAATCTTCTTCCCACCATGAGAAGAACTTGATTTGGAATGGGAATCCTTCCCTTTCCCTTTCCTCACCTTACTGGCTAAGGCTAGATTTTCTTCATCATCATGCTTAGATGAAGAACCATCTCTAGTGCTTCTCTTGATCTCCTCCTGTATCAAATTCGACCACATTCATTCCCAATTCAACAGTTTCTCTCTTCCATTAAATGAGTCCTGGTAGCTATGCCAACTCTTAGGAAGACCGAGGAGAGCAAGACTCACCATATCATCATCGGCTTTCATGATTCCTACACTTCCAAGCTCATCTTTGTAGGTGGTGAGCTTGTTCAGATATGTAGAAATTTTGTCGCCCTTTTCACACATGATTTTCCAAAGCTTTTCCTTTAGTGCCAGCTTTCTCTAGTCGTTGTTGTTCTGATATAGGTCCTTCATTGTCTTCCACATTGAAAATGGAGTCTCCTTCCCATGGAGACTTGAGACAATATGGTCTCGAACTCCCTCCAGAAGAATCCTCGCTCTCGCCACACATTTCTTCCATTCAGCCAATTCTTGGGCATTAGTTGCTGCTAGCTTGGGGACTTCTTGATCAATGAAGTCCTTCAAACCATTGTCTCCTAATACCACTTCCATGTGATCCTTCCATGCTATGTAATTCGAGTTGCCATCCAGGGAATACTAGAGTCTCAAGCCATTGAACGCCATTGGTGAACTTTGAGATGTGATAAGAAATCGATTTTGTACTTGCAATCAACAACTACAAAATTTGAACTTTTCCCTTCACAGTATACTGTTCTCTGCTTTGATCACCTTTTCTCTGATACCATGTAGAAATTCTCGTTGTAGATCACCTGATAATGCAATGTAACTAAAGCAAAATACTAGATATACTTCTACAATCAAACTTTGTGGAAGCTTAATCAATTTGAGGAAGATCAATTGGAACACATATAATAGAGAAGAAGAAATCATACACGTGAAACACAGAAGAATACTCTGGGGAAAGCCTCAGCTAAAAATCCCACTATCTCTACTATCATACAAATGGAAATATCTTAGGATTACACAAAGCATTAGCTCACAAGCTATCTAGCTCTCAGTACAATCCCTCACTGTTGCTCATAGACAGAATAGACAAAACATATGCCTTTCCCTCTGCCCTCCAAGCCTCCTATTTCCTTGCAGAGTTTTCCCTGGGTGCTCCAGCTATAACCTTGTGTGACACTGATCTTAGACACTACTCCAACACACTGTAAAACTGTGCAAACCTCAAGGAATTAATTCCTTCTGCATGCAAGAGATTTTCTTATAGGAAAATTCTTGCAACTGATAGTACACTGTCCTTGCCTTTAATTTCAACTGGGTCTTTTTCTGTACTGACATGCATGAGTTATTTATGATAGAATATTTAGTTATCTGAAGTACACTAGTTTCATGCATGCATGCATTAACTAAATGAACTCACAATCAGTTCCACAAACTGTTTGGAACTAATCTAACTGGACTTAACTCAGTTGACTGACCTAACTAATTACAACTCAAATACAACTCATCCTTATCTCCTTAATTAAGGGATAACTTTCTCAATCAAAGGGATAACTGTTGCATGTCTTCACAAAGGCTTAATGTTTGAATTTCTCCAACTAATTAATCCAGGATGAATTAATTAATTATTTTCCAAACAACTTCTGAGACTAAATTCGAATTTTAATTCTCAATTTTAATTCAAGGACAAATTAAAATTGGAATATATCGTGAAACGTTATCTATAGCAATGTTATTTTTAGCATTTCTTGTTGCTATTTTCAACAGTATATATGTGATTGCATATCTCATTAATAAAATATAGATTCCTTTATTGAATTTTAACATGGTTTCAAAGCCCTGAGGGCCTCACCCCTCATGGGCTTGACCCGTGCTGGGCTAAGGAAGCTTGGCCCGTCATGGGTTGAGGGAAATAAGGGAGAAGTATATTTTCTTTTAGTTTTTTTAAAGTTTTTCCATCATCTGTCGAAACCTGTGGTTAATTTTAAGTGGTCTGCGGGTGGCATCGGGACTCCTGCTTCTGCTTCTTGTAGTGGTGTGTGTAGGTGCCATGGACGCAGGCGATGACGTGCTGGACTGGGCAATGAAGCACGGACAATGCAGTGGTTCAATCGACGGTTTCTTTGAAAAATAGGAGGAAATGTTGATGGACTCGGAATCGAATCGGAGGAGTTTGTGGTGGAGGACCTATATTAGTTATGGTGCCCTCAACAGGGATAGGGTGTCGTGCACTAGATGCGGGGTTCCTTATTACAATTGTGGGCGTGGCTCCTAATCCAATCCTTATACTCGCGGTTGTACCCAAATTACGCGATGCGCCAAACATATTGGCTGAATTATGCTTATAATTCTCTGCTAGGATTCGAACTTGGGTCATCTTACAATAATAATATTTCCTTTGTTCTCTTTTACCACAACCCTAGTCCATGTTTTATTCGAGTGTGACGTTTTATTTTGATTTTCAAAATAAATTCCTTTTATTCATATGAATGAAGTTTACATGAAGGATATCATTTGGATTGTTGTATTTGGACTCTACCACTAGAAATTGCATAGAGAAATGGCCTGTTTGGTGCCTCTGGTTACTGGTTAAGTTGTTGTTGGCTGTCGTGGCACACATTTGGGCCGCTTCCTACAACAGGACCGTGGCGGACATATGAGCCGTGATGGTGGAGCTTTGAGGGCCGACATAGAGAGGCCACATGATTTTGAAGGATTTGTTCATAGTGTAACAACTATGGACTTGTGAGCATATTAAGTTCGGTGCACGAATATTATGACTGTGCATAGTTGAATTATCTGATAACTGGTTGGTACCGTAGGCCACATGATGTTGCCACAAATTTTAATGGGCACGGGGAATGAAAGGATTCCTCAGTAAATATTATATATATCCATGTCATTATTTCTCACATCCATTTCATTTACTTGTTTTCACATGACTAACACTTTGTAGTTTATACCCAATGTATTTTTACCCATGGTGTATTTTTTGGTATCGGTAAAGGTAAATTAGTCTTGGAAATTGTATACATATTGAGATTCACGACCTCAATATGAAGTCATTTTGTTAGAATTCGCGACTCTAATGGATGACAGGTAAAACATGGAGATTAAGACGTGCATGCCAAAGTTAAAAATGAAAATGTCAAAGAGTCTAAATTACAAAGCCAACAATATTCATGTGGGAAAGTAGTGGTGTGTTCGAGCATATAAATGGTATGGTGTATCCAAGATGCGTGGCAAAGGATTCAAATGGCCTTGAAAGTTTGTTTGTGTTTGTAGAATAGACTCAATATTATGTTGTATTATGAGTCACGCATTTTAATAGTAAGCAAGTCTAGGATGTTTTGTAGTGGTCTTTGTAATGTATGTACCTAGTAACTCCAAAAGTTGGAGTTGTGTTGTAAGTCTTGTAAGGCATGTGTATCCCCATACAGTTCGTGGTAATCTAGAAACCACTTTGTATTTGCAGTGTTGGTTTATGGTAAGACAAAAACCACATGTAAGAGTGAAGTGGGACAGAGATTCCTGTTGGCATGGTTTAGGGTTAGCCGAGAAAACCCTCGGCCTCGTTGAGTCAGGTCTTTGGTGAGCCTCAGTGGCTGGAGTGCCCTAGTGGCAAGTTTGTGGCCCAGAGTGGCTAGAATGCCTTAGTGGCAAATTTGTGGCCTAGAGCGGCTTGAGAGCCTTCGTGGCTATGTTGAGCCTTCATGGATGAGTTGAGCCTTGTTTGTTTCCATAATTCCCATTATTTAGGCATTTATATTTATTCTACTATACCTTTAGAATTGAAATTCCTTGTAACTAATTTCTTATACATTTTTAGTTAGTAAAAAACCTTTTTTAAACCTTATGAGTAATAATATATTTACCTAATTACATAGGTAATTTTAATAATTTTATTGGAATAACAGTTTATTGAAGAAATATTGATTATTAAATTATTGAGAGGGAATCTAATTTTACGAATGGACCATTAGGCTTAAAAGATTAATAAGAAATTATTATCAATTAATATATGATATACTAATAGTATTGAGTTATTTCTTTTTTATAGATATACAATTTTTATAATCTTATACTTTAACAATCATCAATTATACCTAATGTAACTAAATAGGAATGGATTTGATAAGAATAATATTTGTTTATTGGAATTATAAATTAGTAAGGAAATATAGATTTTGTAATAAATATAAAATAATAAATAAAAATGATATATTATTGCATATTCATCTATTAAAAACAAATAGAGAAGATCTAGTTTAATTAATTATAGACCATTATATTTAATTAATTATTATTAAATAAATATACAATTACCTAATATAACTAGATTCTACGAATAATAATAATTTAATACTATGTGCTAGATATATTTTATTAATTTAATAATCATTATATGGATTATATAAATAATATATATTATTCAAATGAGTTCTTTCAATATATAAGATACACATACACATTTATTTAAATCAACATATGAATTCTTTTAATATATTATTTCCTGATTCAGCTATTTTCTAGGAATAATATTAATTAAATACAGTAGGGTTATTAGTGGTATGACTAGGATCATTAGGTCAAATTAGCCATTAGCAATATAACCGTTGGAATCTTTGCACACTCTATTAAAACAAGCTAAGCCTTCTTCAACTTGTCCTAATGATGAACCACACTGGTTGGTTCGAAACGCGTCGACAAAAGATTGGTTATGTGATTTTGCCGAAGATTATCTAAACAATGTTATGGATCACAGAAGTCTAAATTCCTTAAGTGAAAAAGATATTGTTAAATAGTTCAATTTATCACCAATGCAATTATCATACTATAAATAACCCTCATTTCACCACAAATAATGAATGAAATCGTAAGTATCCCTACTTTCTTTCTCGGCATTGGAGCCCTGCTTGTCTATCTGTTTCGTTGGTGGTTTTGCACAGAAGCTACCTCCCCTTAATGAAAATGTTGGGCAAAGAATGAATGAAATCGTGAGTATCCATACTTTATTTCTGTGCATTGGAGCCCTGGTTGTGTGTTTGCTTCGTTGGTGGTGATCTTTGCAAATTAATATTGTTAGCCACAAATGGTTGTGTGTCTGCTTCATTGGTGGTGATCTTTGCAAATTCATATTGTTAGCCACAAATGTTCACTTTTGAGAATAAATTCGATAAAAAATAAAAGGAAATGAAATTACCACACTGTAAATAACCCTAATTTCAGGACTAAGAGTCCATGGAATCATGAGTATCCCTACCTTCTTTCCCGCCATTCTGTCCATGGTTGTTTGTTTGGCTTAGTTGGTGGTTTTCCACACAGAGTAACATCCCTAATGAAAAAGTTGGGCATTAGGAGTACAATATTTTTTGAAATCAAATCATTTATATCTCGCTGAGATCGTAACCTTCCAAAGTTCAGCTGTGTCAAGGCTACAATCTCAGTAAGGCAGAGCTGATTTGATTTCAAAATTAGACTCCGGCCATAAGAGCCCCTATATCATTCTCCTAATACCTAGCATTTTCATAGGGAGAAGTTGCTTCGTGTGGAAAATCACCGCTTCAGTGGTGAGAAAAAAGGTAGGCATACTCACGATTTCATTCACTCTTTGCCCTGAAATTATGGTTATTTATAATGTGATAATTTCATTTCCTTTCATTTTTTATCTACGCTATTCTCAATAGTGAACCTTTGTAGTTAACCATATGAATTTTCTTTAACCGCTGTGACGAACAAGATATGTGAACCTCTACATCAAATCTGATTTAACTGCATGTATATCTATTTTCTCTATCAACTTTTACAAGAAGTCGCTAGATCTACTCTATTTGGTAAAATTATAACTCTACTCCTTTTACGAACTTTAATACACAATAAGAACCGAATCTCCACATCAATTCATGGAGTTAAAACTTCAATTTGTTTTGTACTTCTGATTGCGTGCTTGAGATGAGTTCGAAAGCTAATTGCATCTAAAAACCTGAGGAACGAAGTTTTAAATTAAGTCAGTTACTAAAAAAATACCCCCATCGAAAATATCTGATGAAATAAGTTTTAAGATAAAAAAATTTCATTCTTGAAAAAAAATCATAAAGTAATATTATGCAAAATATAAAGTACTATTATGCAAAATACAGTACATATAAAAATTCAAATAGCTTAACATTACAAAGGTGTTGATATTTTGTTGATAGATCGTTACATTCTTGACAAAATGCTGCATTGGAAGAGTACTCCAGATTTGTAAACTGCCATAAACTATATAAAAGCCTGCAACGAAGCATGGAAATGGATTTCATGGGAAACGAGGACATGTTCACCTACGTTGTTGACAAATTGTTGTATTGGAAGAGTAGAATCCGGATTTGTTTACTGTGATAAACTCTACATAAAAGCCTGCAATAAAGCATCATGAAGTTTATGAAAAGCTAGGATCCGGAGGATTACTTTTTGTTGTTTAACAACACTGAAAATCGAACTATCTGGGGTTGTCAAATGTGGTTCCAAAGAATGGTGGAGAAAAATCAAATAGAAGTGCAGTACTACATATGCCAGTTGTCCCAAAAGGTACAAAGAGAGGCCGATATCATTATTAAATTGGAATTGTTGAATTTTTCTAGAATAGTTTATTGGTTTGCGGAAAAACTTGTTTCCTTGGACTCGATCATTGTGCAATTACTTTTCTTTAGATGTTTTGTTTATATCTATATTACAAGGAACACATTGAATGTCTTATTTCATTTCTGTTATCCTTACTAATATCCTTTCCGTGCTTTTTCTTGATCAATTTGATGAAATATTCCATTATCCTTTGGTCAAAGTCCTCAAGCATATTAGTGTACATCCCGGTAAGTTCAAAGCTCGAAAGCCAACCAAAAAATTCAATGATAGCCACCGTTATTCAAATTCGTAATGTAAAACTGCCAGACAGAGTTCAGACAGATTACCTCCAAGATGGGTATCACCGTTTGTAGCCAAAACCTCAAAAACTCCGTTGTCAATAGTCAGAACACTGACATCAAACGTGCCACTACCAAGATCAAAAACAACAATATTTTTCTCTCCACCCTTCTTGTCCAAGCCATAAGCTATTGCTGCAGCTGTGGGTTCGTTGATAATACGAGCTACATTCAAGCCAACAATAACACCAGCATCCTTCGTTGCTTGGCGTTGTGCATCAGTAAAATAAGTTGCGCAAACCCACAAGTTAACAGTCACAATGCAGTCAACAATTGGTTACCCAAAACCTCATAAAAAAAAGGTTGAAAAGAAAGCATACCAGGGACAGTCACCACAACATCCTTTATAGTCTTGCCAAGGAATGCTTCTGCAGTCTCCTTCATCTTAGTCAAAATCATAGCACTGATTTCCTCAGGGCTAAATACCTTTGTCTCTCCATCTCATACCTGAACTTGAATATAAGGTTTCCCATCTTTGTTCACAATCTTGTATGGTACCAGTTTCATATCCTTCTGAACTTCTTTGTCTTCAAACCTATATAAAACAAATGTTTTCATTTAATTGTGCTCATCAAGTAAAAGTTTTAAATCATTTTCTTGAAGTTTGGACAGGGCAGAAATCAAATCCTGATCTGACCCCAACCAGAATGTTGCTCGACCCCTGACTTAACATGCCAATTTCATGACTGGCACCCTTGTGGGTTCAATATCAAGGTGAGAATTGGACTTGCAATAAATATAATTGTCTAATGAATGGGCAAATCAGAGATCAGAGTACTTACTTTCTCCCAATGAGTCTCTTGACATCAAAGATGGTTTGTTCGGCATTGACTGCGGCCTGGTTTTTGGCAGCCTCTCCAATCAACCTCTCATTTTTCGTGAACGCCACCCATGATGGGGTAATACGGTTACCTTGGTCATTGGCAATAATCTCCACATGACCATTCTTGTAAACCCCACAACAGGAGTAAGTAATTCCCAGGTCTATACCAATCATTGTTCCCAATTTCACAACTTCTACCTTCGCAACCAAAGATGCAAGAAGGCATCTTGAGAAAAATTAAATTCCTTGTGAAGAGTATCAGAAAATGCCTATATGTTACGAGGGAAAGGTTGCCTATATGGTCAAGTTTCTAGCATATATATTTTAACTGATTGCAAGTTTATTGTGGTCAAATTTCTAGCATATATATTAATTGTAGACATTTGTTAAACCGGATAAATTATAAAACTTGGCGTAAGTAGACAGCACAACATGAATAACGAGGAAACATTTCAAAAACCCAGCAATCATTCTTCTAGTAGGCCATCTACATCAAGACAATGTTGTCATATTCGACTCGATCTTATTTATACTTTGGAAAAAATAAAAAGGGCTTCCTGTAATAAAAGCAAAGAGATGACTCCTTCCAATTTTAATGCATTCAGACGATGTGCAAAAAATGTCGATGCAACTCAAACTCATCAAAATCATAACCTCAAACTCATCATAAATATTGGTTCAAATTTACATAATAAATTAGCAAGGCATTGTAAACTTAACCAATGCCATATCCTCACACATTATTAAGAATACTTTTGTAAAATTGATATGTATCATCTTAATTAACTTTTACATAAATTATTCTAATATTTATAAAAGATGTTTTTTAACCAACCTCCAAATTTACATAATAAGTTGTTTTTAATCATTTTTTTCTAATATTTGTAAAAAATGATTTATAAAGAACCTCCAAATTTATATAATAAATTGTTGAGACATTGCAAACTTATTTCATAAACATTTAAAATACTTGTCTATTTAAATATACCATAAGATTAACCCAAAAAAAATCATTTTAAATATATCCATTTAAATATATCTACCTTTTATGTTTTAAATTATTTAAATTTTTTAAATATATTTTAATTTTATTCTTAAAATATTATATCCATTTATAATTGTATAAATCAATTTTAATTTTCAATAAAAATTAATATTTAAATCAATTAAATTAAACCATTGTAATATAATTCAAAGACCTTTTATATAACGAAATTTATTTTATCTACTAATGTGAAAAAAGACAAACAAAACAGAAATTTGGTACGAAGAGACTTGGAATCCAACTTTACATTTGAACATAAACTCAAAATCAATGAAGTTATTTTTATACATACCTTTTATATAACAAAATTTATTTTATCCACCAATGTGAAAAAAACAAACAAAACAGAAATTCGGTACTAATTGACCTGGAATCCAACTTTACATTTTAACATAAACTCAAAATCAATGAAGTTATTTTATACATAAAGGTACAAAAATATAAATATGGAGCTACTTGGAATTTCAACTTGAGGTTAAAACAAACTTATAAATATGATACAGATGGGAAATAAAAAATTATTGGCTCTAACATCGAGCAACGGCGAATCACAAAGTGTAAACGGTGAACTGGGCGGGCAGCTTATTGTTGCAAGGGGTCCCGAGCTCGAAACTCGTCCCGCCAGCTTATTATTGCGAGGGGTCTCGTGATCGAAACTCATCCCGCCAACGATGTATTGACAATTCCAAGCGTACAGATGTTTACAAATGATGCGCTCAGGGGCAGAAGAGAGCCGATAAAGGAGCTTACAACAATAAAATGTTTACAAATGATGTGATCAGGCGCAGAAGAGAGCCGAACAAAGGAGCTTGAGATCAGGGGTAGAAGAGGGCCGAGGATCTCGTTCCAGATATCGGGAAGCCCAGGCAGACACCAGTGGCTGCAATCTGCGTAGCGCTGGGGATTTTTCCGTTGCCCGACTGTCAAATCGTTGCTGTATATCGAAGGGTGCGCGTCCTGCCTGAGCAACGACAGCGTCGTTATGTTGAGAAACGACACAGGCGATCTCATAGCTCTCACAACGCTTTCCGCCACTTGGATTTGGGGAGGATAGGCGCCCAGATACGAAGTCCCCGCCGTAGGTTCTTTCTCGGAGTAACAGTTACCGCCATTCATAGTACTGCAAAGCACAAAGATTCATTAAAAAATCAAGCAAACGCCATTCATCACAAGAAATCTTTTCACATTTTCAACCGGATCTGAGATTATTAAACCTGGAATGCGAGGGCGAGAAACTGCTGAAAAGGACTTTCGTTCTGGTGGTATCGATGGTGGAATCGATCCGGTTTACCCACGTAGTCATTCCTTTCCGGTAACCCACCATGAAATCCATGCTCGTGTATAAAGTATTCCCTTCCTGCAGGTAATCCCAACTGCTTTGTTCTTTTACCCGAACAAAGTGTCAGTCATCCAGTCGGCCATTAAAGATCACAGTGCCATAAAAGATCACAGTCAAAAATCTAACAGTTACCATTAATGGCTTGCATAAAACTACCCTCTGAGATTGCCTCTGTGAGTCCACCAATGGCCAGAGTTAAAAACAAGAATATCGGCTCCCTTCCATCCTCTGCCATTACTCTCAGCCGAGTCCAGACGAAGCACCACTTTCTGCTGTCGTTGAACCGTAGTGGTCACCATATCCACCAGGTACGGAGCTCGATAAAATGACACTGTAACTCCGTAATCCTGCCAATACCCAAATCATAACAATTTAGCTTAATACAATAACATCACAGAGATCATATTAACTAAGCTACCAGTACCCACCATGGCTCTGAAGCTGGAAAGAGTATCTCGAGAAACCACGTATGTTCTGCCTTGCGGCAACGCTCCCATGGACTGCCATTGATCTCGATTCAGTGAATCTCCCACAAACATTAATGTTTCCCCCTCAGCGACAATAACAGCAAAATCATTTTAATCACTGCAATATAATATTTAATTACTAGAGCAAAGTGTACATATAAATTTATTTGGGATTTTTGTATTCGTGCCTTCGAAGGTTGCAGTAACTAGGCTTCCATCTCCATTTCTGGTAGTCCGAATCAGGTTTTCCATTCTTCTGGCAGTTGAATTCGCCATCAATATAAGGGCATTTACTCCAATCATACAGCGGGTACGATAAATCGTGAACCCAGTGCCCAGAGAATATATTGCATGTGGTTCCAATAGCTATATCCGACATTGTGAGGTTCTGGGATGGATTTAACTTCTTCTTTAGCATAACAGGATCAGGTTCAATGCACCGCAGAACTAGGAGGTGAAAAGAAGGCAACTCAACCAATATTTGGAAAAAGTGGTGAAAGTGCCATGCATGACACATCAAATCAATGGTTGAAATCAATGGTTGAAAGTGGCTCATTTGATGCTAGGCAAAAGTGTTAACAATTGTTGATACATAGAACGACTTATCGGGATAATTACATATAATGATATGGATGGTTATGAAGGAATTGTGAAAAACAGATTGAAAGGGTATGTAAACTCATTGAGTAACATGGGGACAAACGGATGGAAATGCTCGATTTAATACAAAGGTAGCTGGGAAATGCAATTGAAAAATGTGTGTGTTTCATGTGAGAATTTAGTGGATAAGTGAACATTACGACACTATACAGAACTTTTACGATCACAACACAACAGCGATACAAGGATGTTGCCGCTAGATATACCTCATTATTGCGAACCAACTTCAAAAGTATGTAGCTTTCTCCTACCCCATTGACTAAGGATGTAATGAGAAGAGCACTCTAAACCAAAAAGTTGGAAGAATTGATGTAACGAACTCTTTCCAATTCTGCCCATTTCAATCCTGCACATAAAGATAAAACAACAAAAATCCTTCTCACATCTTCCCGTTCCTGCTGAAATGATCGCAAACACAGAATTCTGGGACGCGTAGAGCGCAAAACATGAACAATTTAATGCAGTATTTCGAATCTTCAAAGTGATCATTTCAGATATCGGATGGAAGACTACTTGGAGCGAAGACTTTGGAATGCCTTTGGATGAGTTTCGTATAAATGAGCCTCAAGCATTTAATTAATCATGAAAATGGAATGCTCTGTATCACATAACTGACATGACTGGAGCATAACAAACAATTCCATGTGACTCAATTGGTACAATACGTTTCATGTGACTCGTCCTTCAAGGGTAAGGGAAGTAATTGATGTTATTTATTTGGTTTCATGTGAATCGTCTCATGTATCCATCACATCAGAAATAGATGGCAGCTTTGACCGGCGAATGAATGCATTGGATAATCTTTCGGTCGGGAGATTCCATGGTGCCAATCAGAAATCGTCGCTCAATGCTGCATTAACCCGTGAGCGAATATATCTGAACCCATCTTAAGTTTTGGGCAGAATGTCCCATGGTGCCAATCACAATCAAATCGGGTTAATATATTATTCACAGAAATGTAGTATGAGATGCCAATGCTTTAGATCCGAGGCGATATATCGAAAAATATAAATTGCGTTTAGTAGCAGCTTCACATCGAATTACATAGACGCCAAATGACATTGCATTTAATGAAACAAGCTTCCCACATATTTCAAAATTTCGAATATAGGAATTAAAAAATAATCGACATGAAAATTGTAAGATAGTTAAAAGATTCAAATTAACAACTATTTTAAAAAAATTAAGAATATTTTTATTTACAATTATATAAATGAAGTTATTTATTTAAATCCTCAGGTATAGATTCAAACTTCATCTTTAAATAAAATAAAATTATATACTATCAAGAGTGCACGGAGCTCTTACAAATTCATTCATTCTCATGATGCTTGGGATCGGTAATTTGACAATTTCCATATCTAACAATATTGTTAATATTGTCTAAGAGATAATTAAAGATTTTCTTAAAAAGTGTAATTTTAATGAAAATTCAAAATCTAAATAAAATTATTAATATTAGACATATATAATAAGCTTATATATAACTAATACAACTATATTAATTAATAAATGTAATTGATATATATTAATAATTATAATTAATAATTAATATTATAATTATTATTAATTTATAAATGTAGTTGATATATATTAATAATTATAATTATTAATTAATATTATTATTATTATTATTTTTGTTGTTAAATAAATTTAATAATATTATTAATTAATAAATGTTAATGATAATTAATTTATTATTTATTATTTTATTCATTATTAATTAATACATTACATAGTTAATTATTTATTTATAAATAAATTTATTTATTTTTATTTTATTCATTAAATAATTAATTATTTAATTTAATTATTCAACACATAATTAATTAAATCATTTATTAATTATTTGGTGGTGGTGGTGGTGGTCCACTAAGTCCAATGTGGTCTATTGGACCTGAAGAAACGAGAGTCTTATTGTCATTTTTCAAAATCTTGTTTATGTGATCAAAAAGCAAGGAAAGAAGCGTTCCAAGGTTGTTATAATTGGTCTGACTTAATAAGTCAAGAAGATTGGAGGTGTGGCTGATGATAGGGAATTGAGAGTGGATGTGGGCAAGAGTCGGGCAGTCTAAAAGGAAGTGATTTTCATCTTCCGCCTAGTTAGTATAAAAAATTTGACAAATTCTATCGTCCTAGGGAGTCTTGGGAGTAGACTACCGATCGGTCTCACTACGAAGCTTGTGAGAGTTAGTTCTAATCCTAGCACTATTCATTTTCTTCTTAGTGCTAGTCAACATAGAGAGATAATTTTGCTTATCGAGGGTGGGGTTGATCACCTCCTTATAGTACCTTAGCTTAGTATTAAGGGATTAATACTAAAATCCCCAGGGATTATGAACCTAAGGGAATAATATTAAACCCAAGGGACTAATCTCATAAACCCAAAGTCCATAAACCCTAAGATAAATACTATAAACACTAAAATAAACATGGTTGACCATGGTTGAACATGATTGAGACAATCCTTGGACCATGGTTGAGTATGCTTAACCATGGTTTATTTTCATATTAACACAATCTTTATGACAATGCGATGTTTGACCATGATTGACTATGATTTACCATGGCTGACGATGTTTGAATTTATAAAACATGGTTGACCGTGGTTAACCAAGGCTAACCATGAATGACCATGGTTGAGCATGGTTGACGATGATTATTATATTGAGACAATCTTTGTCATAATGCGACGTTGGACCATGGTTGAGACAATGATTGATTTTCATATTGAGACAATCTTTGTCACAATGCGACGTTAGACCATGGTTGACCATGGTTGATTTTATAAAACATGGTTGACCATGGTTGAATAATATTAAACCCAAGGTATATAAACCCTAAGATAAATATTATAAACACTAAAAGAAGTTTGGTTTACCATGGTTGATTTTCATATTGAGACAATCCTTGTCACAATGTGACATTCAACCATCCTTGACCATGATTGATTTTCAAATCGACAAAATCTTTGTCATAATATGACATTAGACCATGGTTAACCATGGTTGATTCTCATATTGAGATAATATTTGTCATAATGTGATGTTTGACTAGGGTTGACTATGTTTGAATTTATAAAACATGGTTGAACATTATCGATATTATAAACCCAAGGGAATAAAAAAACCTAGGGATTAAAACTAAAAACCCAAGGGATTATAAATCTAAGAGAATAATATTAAACCCTAGGAATAATAAACCTTATATACCCAAGAAAATAATAAACCAAAGGGATAAAAATTAAAAACCTAAGGTATGTAAACCCTAAGATACATATTTTAAACCCTAAAATAAACATGGTTGATCATGGTTGATCATGGTCGATTTTCACATTGAGACAATCCTTGCTACAATGCAACATTGGACCATGGTTGGCCATTCTTGATAATGATTGATTTTCATATCGAGACAATATTTGTCACAATGGAATGTTCAACCACGGTTGACCATGGTTGGCTATTATTAACTGTGGTTCTCCATGCTTGATATTATAAACCCGAGGGAATAATAAACACATGGATTGATATTATAAACCCAATGGATTAATACTAAAACCCCAAGGGTTTATGAACACAAGGAAATAATATTAAACCCAACGGACTAATATTATAAACCCTAAGATAAATAGTTTAAACACTAAAATAAACATGGTTGATCACAGTTGATTTTAATATTGAGACAATCCTTGTCACAATGCGACGTTGGACCATTGTTGATCATGCTTAACCATGGTTGATTTTTGTATCAAGACAGTCTTTGTCATAATGCAACGTTTGACCATGGTTGACCATGATTGACCATGATTGACCATGGATGACCATGTTTAAATTTATAAAACATGGTTAAAGATGATTGACCAAGGTTGACCATGATTGACCATGGTTAATCATGGTTGACCATGATTATCATACTGAGACAATATTTGGCATAATGCAAGGCTGGACCATGGTTGAAACAACGATTTATTTTCATAATGAGGCAATTTTGTTACAATGGGATATTGGACCATGGTTGACCACGATTGATTTTATAAAATATGGTTTACCATTATTGAATTTATAAAACATGGTGGACCATGATCAATACTATAAACCAAAGGGAATAATAAACCCTAGGGATTAATACTAAAAACCCAAAGGGCTATAAACCTAAGGGAATAATATTAAACCCTAGGAATATGGACCCCTATATTAATAAGCAGAAGGGAATAATAAACCCAAAGGATAAAAATTATAAACCCAAGATAGATAAAATCTAAGATAAATATTATAAACCCTAAAAAAAGCATGGTTGACAATGGCTGATTTCCATATAAAGAAAATCCTTATCACAATGCAACGTTCGACCAGGGTTGACCATGATTGATTTTCATATCGAGACAATCTTTGTCACCATGTGACATTGGACCATGGTTGACCATGATTGATTTTCATATTGCGACAAACATTGTCATAATGTGACATTTGACCATGGTTGACAATGATTGATACTATAAACCCAAGGGATTGATATTATAAACCCAAGGGATTAATACTAAAACCCCAAGGGATTATGAACCCAAGGGAATAATATTAAACTGAAGGTTTAATATAAACACAAAAATAAACATGGTTGACCATGGTTGCTTTTCATATTGAGACAATCCTTGTCACAATGTGACATTGGACCATGGTTGACCATGCTTAACAATGGTTGATTTTCATATTAAAACAATCTTTGTCACAATGCGACGTGTGACCATGGTTGAATATGATTGACCATGGTTGACCATGCTTGATTTTATGAGACATGGTTGACCATGGTTAACTAAGGTT
Source organism: Pinus tabuliformis (assembly GCA_031772625.1). Classification (NCBI taxonomy): domain Eukaryota; kingdom Viridiplantae; phylum Streptophyta; class Pinopsida; order Pinales; family Pinaceae; genus Pinus; species Pinus tabuliformis. Next base: position 498,744,662 of record CM062812.1, on the reverse strand, counting down.
GACCACGATTATCATATTGAGACAATATTTGTCATAATGCGGCATTGGAATATGGTTGAGACAATGATTGATTTTCATATTGAGACAATATTTGTCATAATGAAACATTGGACCATGGTTGATCATGATTAACCATGGTTGACCACGATTGATTTAATAAAATATGGTTGACCATTATTGGAATTATAAAACATGGTTAACCATGGTTGACCATGATTAATATTATAGACCCAAGGGAATAATAAACCCCAAGTATTATTACTAAAAACACAAGGGACTATAAAACATGGTTTACCATGATCAATGTTATAAACCCTAGGGATTAACACTAAAAACCCAAGTGATTATAAACCTAAGGGAATAATATTAAACCCTAGGGATTGATATTATAAACCCAAGGGAATATTAAGCCAAAGGGATAAAAATTATAAACCTAAGGTATATAAACCTTAATATAAATATTGTAAAACCTAAAATAAACATGGTTGACCATGGTGGATCATGATTGATTTTCATATCGAGACAATCTTTGTTACAATGTAATGTTGGACCATGGTTGACCATGGTTGATCTTCATGTTGAGACAATCAATGTCATAATGCGATATTCAACCATGGTTGACGATGGTTAACCATGGTTGGCTATAATTGATGATGGCTAACCATGATTGATATAATAAACCCAAGGGATTGATATTATAAATCCAAGGGAATAATAAACCCAAGGGATTAATACTAAAACCCCAAGGGATTATGAACCCAAGGGACTAATATTATAAACCCAAGATATATAAACCCTAAGATAAATATTATAAACACTAAAATAAACATGGTTGACCATGGTTGATTTTCATATTGAGCCAATTGATGAGCCCCAATTTTTGGTACAATTTGGGCTCATATTGGCCTACTTACCTTGTTCAACCATTCATCTTTTACCACTTATGCATTCATTTCTTAGTATATTCGTGTTGTTTGTAGGAAGAAGGGCAGGCATTATATCTATGTGACTAATACATGATGATTTCAGGTTCTTGGCATTAAAGAGAGCAAAAGACCACGCAAAAGGAGACAAGGAGACAGCAAAGGTGACATTGCGGGTTCATAGGGAGGTTGTCCATAGTCTTGATGACCCTCCTCGTGATTTTCACCTTAACTCCGAGCTCTAACAGCTCTCCCCACCGAGCTTAAAGGCAGCCAACATGTTCTACAGGATCAGCAGTTTTACAGCAGTTTGACTTTCAGTTGGACAGCCAAGCTCCATGAATGGAGGAAGCCAACTTGATCTTCATTTTGTATAAATATGAAGGCCGTAGCCTTTGTTAGGAGCTTTTTGAACTTTTGGACTGATGTTGTAATTTTTTAGCATAGCTCGGTGTTTCTTTTTGTAAGCCAGTTTTGGCATGACATTAGACTTTTGATTATGAATAAAGGCAAGCAGATTTGGATCTAATTCTGAGCTTTTAAGGGAGCTATAGCTCTCAGGTTAGGACCCAACCTGAGAGCAATAGATCTCCTCTTCTTGTAGTGTTATTTACCTTTCTTTCCAGCATTTTGTTTCCTTGTTTTGATATGCATTTCAAAGAACACAGTTTGTTGATTTGATTCCTTTAATAAGATTGAGTAGGATTAGCTTATGGTTAAATTACTTTCAGCTGCTTAGATTAGGATAGGAGGTTTGTAATCCACTGGAGCTCCAAGAAAAGGTTGTTAGTGCCTCCACTGCCATCTCTGTTTAGGGATTGGGGTGCAGTCCATACCAACCACAAAAAAAAATGCAGTCTTTTCTACTTTTATGCAAGCTGCAACACAGTCGGTTTAATCATGGATCCTTTCATGCATTTTGCTCTTGAGCCATACTTCGTCACTACAATTCCATGCACGACTTTTCTTCATGACTTACATCGTTGTTCATTGGTTTAATAGCACAGGTAGCACTGGTTCATGAATTCTCGTTTTTGGTGCAAGACATAAGTAATTTTTTTTATTTACACTGCTCCATATCAGTCCACTTCCTTCTTCTTCTTCTTAACCTCTCCTCAAGCCACCTACTCGACCTCTCTTCAGCTCGTTCACCTTCCAACTCTTCCATTGCCCACGTAGCTTCATCTTTTTGACCTTTCGTTGATCCCATCCTTCTATCCACCAACCACTTCGTGCACTCTTTCTCCATCCTGGTTCTCTGCCCCTGAGTCATCACAAGCTCCATCTCCACCTTACCTATCCACCCATATTGTTCCATCACTTCACCATCACCCAAAACTTCCACTTACAGCACATCTTGTAGAAGTTAGCAGACTTCCTGTAGAATTCCTTAGTTTCCTGTAGGATCCCCTACAAACATCCTGTAGAAGCCTACAAACTTGGTTGCCGAGCATCTGAACGTTGTAGACTTCTGTGGATTGATGCTAGGGACCCTTTGGAACCTCTCCTAGCCCTCTTGACCTTTCCCAAGATTTCTCTCCCTTCGCACCACCTCTGCACAGCCAAACCCTAATAAGAAACAAATTCACAATCACTCCATCCACTTAAGCAAAAATACAAAAACAATGTTCTTTTCCATGGAAGTAGTTTGAGTTCATGCATTTCACATCACTAGAAGTAATGGCATCATTTTTAGACATTTGCACTCTCACTATTGCATCATAGAGGTTAAACTAGTCAGATTAGGGTTTACTAGGGTTTCCATGCTTTGGTTGGCTTTCAGTTCATTTTTGCAAAGTAGATTGATTTCCTCTGAGATAGCCTTCGTCCATCATTTAGAAAGCTTCTTCTGATAGAATATAGAAGTTGGCTTGAGCCCTAGCGGACTTGTGCCAGCTGACCAAGTGACAGCTGCGACAAGAGCTAGTACTTGTGCATACAGCACCGTCGCTTCCAAGTTTGTACGAACTACCGGGTTGATAAAATTAGAGATAGGAAGCGCCAGGAGTTGTAGCATTATTGCTACAATACTGGAGGCCATCATCTTTTTGGCGCCGTTGCCGGGGAAGCATCAGAGTATTAGTAATTGTTGCTTTTCTTCTATTTTCCACTACAATCTTCTGCTAAGTAGTTTATTTCATTTCCATTCTGCAAAAGTAGCATAGACATTTCCTGCTTTCATAGATTAGTATTTCCTGCTTTCATAGATTAGCATTTCCTGCTTTCATAGATTAGCATTTCCTGCTTTCGTAGATTAGCCTTTCATTTCTGCAAGCGTAGACTAGTGTTTCAATTCTGCAAGCGTAGACTAGCATTTCCATTCCTGCAATTTCATTTGAGCAAAGTAGATTAGTTCTTTCCTGCTCTCAATTTAATTCTGCATCTTTATAGTTAGTTGTAGATCAATCTGTTTCAGTTTTGCAGGTACCAAAGGAAAAAAAAGCAAAAACAATCAGAAAAAGAAAGTCTTTTCCATTTCATGCCTCGTAGGAACCGAGATAAATCAGGCAAATTCCTACCCAACACCCCCACCACATCACTGAGTCACCCTTCTCTCTTCTTTGGTGACAGTGACCCAGAACAACCTATAGGTGAAAATCCCGAGATATACAAAGATCCTATAGTAGAAGAAGAGTTAGAGACCACTCCATCTAAAGCTATGGCTGACAATAAAAGAGAAGATGAGAGAATAGAAGGTGCCTTCCCCATCCGAGAGACCAATGGAGAGATGAAAATGAAGAACATTAGCCCCTCCGCCTTACCTCACTTCCATGGACTGACTACTGAAGATCTTGATACCTCCTGTTTGAGTTTGTTGTCCTTTGTAGAACCTATGACTATACTGAAGATGAGAAAAAGCCGAAACTCTTCCCTTCAACTCTTAAGGATGCAGCATTACGCTGGTTCATGGGTTTACCTGGGAATGGTATCACCACTTGGGCTCAGATGCAGCAAGCTTTCAATACCAAGTACAGGGATTATTGTAGGTCTAAGGAAACCAAGGGAGAAATCTTTCGGATGACCATGGGAAATGATGAGTCCTTAGAGGATTATGAGGAGAGGTTCCAACTTAGCTATAAGCAGGCCAGGTGCACACTTGACCCTGAATCCCTCAAGTTGGTCCTGCTCCGAGGAGTCCCTGAAGACCTCTTAGATACCCTTCACATGTTAGCTGGGGGGGACATTTACCAACTGCCTTATGAGGACATCAAGACTGTGTTTCAAAACCACTGCAGGGCAGCTCGGAAACGAGGTAGGGGAAACCTCCTCTCAACTAGTGTCCCTTTCTCCAAACATGAGCTTGCAAATCAATTAGAAGATCTCAACAGTGAGGTGAGACAGAACATTGCCATGCAGCTGGACACATTCAAAATCCAGCAGAAGAAATAAGAAGCTGAGAGAGCCTTGGTTGTCTTCTGCCCTAGGTGCACAAGGAGACACCCTAAGAATGAATGCCCATTGCATTCGGTTGAAGTATGTTTCGTTTGTGAGGAGGACCATCCCACAAATCAGTGTCCAACCTTACCTAGGTTTAAAGCCATGTACCAAGGGACAGAAGCTCCCACTAAACCTCTCTATTATCTCAACCAAAGGAGGCCACAAGGATCTAGACCTTATCAGTAGGGAATGCAAGGGGCACCTCAAGCTCATTAAAGCCCCAACCAATCGACTCTTATGCCTTCCTGGGGTCCCCGTGCTCATCCTTCCTGGTCCATGCCTCCTCCATGGTCTTATCCACCTCAGTACCCTACTCAACCTACTTCTCATTCATATCATTCACATGCCCAGCCACAGCCTCAGTGGAATGCACCTCAGTCGGGGTGGAGGCCCCAGTACAATACTCCTCCCGCCATTTTGCCTCCACCACCAGTTCAACCTCAGCCATTACCTCCTGCTCCTCCAAGGTAACCTCAAATGCCTGCTCAACCGAACCCGAACCCCAACAATAGACAGGCCCAGCAGGTATACACTGGGGAAACCTCATGCCCTACCTATGCTGTGGAGATCCAGGAGATCAATCTTCGATCTGGAAAGACTCTACCAGATCGCCAACCTCCTCCCCCAGACGATGAGGAAGATAAACAGGAAAGTGAACCAAAGGCTATTCCACCCTTTCCTGAGAGACTAACAGCCACCACATAACCCAACCCAGAAGAGGATGAGCTTCTGGGTGAGCTCAATCAGTTGTGTGTAAAAATACCACTTCTCCAAGCCATCAAGGATGTGCCAATATACAACAAACTGGTTAAGGAAAAGTGTTTCAAACACCCAGGCAGGTGGAAGAAAGATGCTTCAACCATCAATGTCATAGGACAACTGTCTGACCTTATGTTAGGACAAGTCATCTGCCCAAAGTACCTAGATCCTGGAAGTCCTGTAGTAGATGTCCACATCAATGGCACCATCATACCTCACACCTTGATCGATCTGGGGGCTGCCATTAATGTGATGACCAGGGATACCATGCTCAAACTCAATCTTCAGGGTTCCTTGAGGAAGACCTCGACAGTACTGCAATTAGCAGATCGCTCCATTGTGACTCCCGAAGGGATTGTGGAGGATGTCTTGGTCTCTATCGACTCTTGGGAATACCCTGTAGATTTCTTGGTTCTGCAACCCAAGGCAAAGCTTACTGGATATCCTCTCATTTTGGGAAGGCCTTGGTTAGCCACTGCAGATGCTTACATAAGTTGTTGTGCAGGAAATATGACCATCAAAAATCGTCCTATGTCCAAACAGCTAGTCCTATACCCTCCTGCCCAACCCTCCTTAGAGCATGACTTACCACTCTGGTTAGAGGAAGGAGAGGAAGACGAGGTGTACTCAGCACCTCTGTGCACCTTAGAGACCACTAGAAGAGACCCCCCAACCGAGGATGACTTGATTGAGACCTTGATCCAGAATCCACCTTCCAGTGCACTATCCTTAGAGAAATTGGTGGAGGACGCCCAAGCTAGCACCTTAGTGGATCTTTGTACAACCAACCCTGTCACTCCCAGAGTCAAGAATGTGGAGTTCGGCCCTGAGAGAACGTTGAAGATCAGCTCCTCCCTATCTCCTTCCCAGGAAAAGGAGCTGTGTAGCCTGTTGGCCAGTCACCTAGATGCTTTTGCTTGGAGCTATAAGGAGATGAAAGGAGTCCATCCTTCGGTTTGTACCCATCACATATACATCAAAGAGGATTGTAAGCCGGTTAGGCAACCCCAGAGGAGAATGAATCCAGCTCTTAAGGACATTGTCAAGGAAGAATTGCAAAAACTATTGGATGCTGGATTCATCTACCCCATCTCAGATAGTGAATGGGTGTCCCCTCTGGTGTTGGTTCCCAAGAAAAATGGGAAATGGACAATCTGTGTGGACTACCGAGAACTGAACAAAGCTACCAAGAAAGACCATTTCCCTCTACCTTTCATAGATCAAGTGTTGGATGGACTGGCAGGAAAGAAGTTCTTCTCTTTCCTGGATGGGTTTAGCGGGTACAACCAAATCCAAATCAGCCCGGAAGACCAAGATAAGACCACCTTCACTTGTCCTTGGGGCACCTTTTCCTACCGAGTCCTTCCCTTTGGGCTATGCAATGCTCCTGCTACTTTCCAGAGAGCTGTCTTAAGCATCTTCTCGGAGCTGGTCCATGATGCAGTGGAAATCTATATGGATGACTTTACTCCTTATGGGGCCAACTTCCAGGAAGCATTGTCCAATCTGGGAAAAGTCCTAACCAAATGCATTGAGATGAGCTTGTCCCTTAGTCCTGAAAAATGTGAATTCCTAATGACTGAAGGGACCGTGCTAGGCCATACCATTTCTTGCCAAGGGATGCAGGTGGATCCTAACAAAATTGCTCTCATCAAGAAGGTTCCACCTCCTCAAAAGGTAAGGGATGTTCGGAGTTTCTTGGGATTAGCAGGATACTACTGGAGATTCATTAAAGATTTCAGCAAGCTAGCCTCGCCATTGTTTGGCCTGTTGGCAAAAGATGTGGAGTTTAAATGGACTGACGATTGTCAGAGGGCTTTAAATGAATTGAAGGACAAGTTGGTGTCAGCCCCAATCCTGAGAGGTCCAAACTAGTCCCTACCTTTCCACATCCACACTGATGCCTCAAACAAAGCCATAGGTGCAGCTTTAGGACAAGTTGAGCAAAAACTTCCATATGCCATTTACTTTGTTAGCAAAAACTTGTCCAAAGCTGAGCTGAATTACACTGTAACCGAGAAAGAATTCTTGGCTATGGTCCATGCACTGAACAAGTTCTGACATTATATTACTGGCTATCAAACCTTTGTACATATAGACCATGCTGCAATTAGATATTTAATGAATAAACCAGATGTGAATGCTCGTATTATTAGATGGTTACTTTTATTGCAACAGTTTGATTTGACCATTGTTGACAAACCAGGTAGAGAAAATGTTGTTGCTGACTTTTTATCGAGATTGGATTTGTCTGCAGATGAGGATGGAACGGTGGATGACCAGATGCCCGATGAACATCTGTTTGCTATTTCAGTACTCTCTCCATGGTTTGCTGATATAGCAAACTACCTTGTTTCAGCACAGTTCCCTCCGCACCTATCTTCCAGAGAGAAGAGCAAAATCATCAGAAAAAGTGCCTCATTTACTTGGATCGGGGGCAATCTGTTCCAGCTTGGCCCCGATTAGATCTTAAGGCATTGTGTAAGGGAGGAGGAAGTCTTTGATATCCTCCTCACTTGTCATGATGGGCCTTGTGGAGGACATTTTGCAGCAAAGAGAACTGCCTTCAAAATCCTGCAGGCAGGCTACTATTGGCCCACACTTCATCAAGATGTCAGAAGATATGTCAGCCAGTGTGACCAATGCCAAAGAATGGGGAAACTGACCCAAAGGGATGAGATGCCTCTCCAACCTCAGGTGACTCTTGAGCCATTTGAGAAGTGGGGTATGGACTTTGTGGGCCCAATCAACCCTCCTTCGAGGCAAAGGTCTTACATCATTGTGTGCACTGACTACCTGACAAAGTGGGCAAAGACCAAAGCAATCAAAGCAGCAACAGAAGAAAAGGTGGCCGAGTTCCTAAGAGAAAACATCTTCTATAAGTTTGGCTATCCAAGAGAGTTGGTCACCGATCAAGGGAGCCAGTTCACCTCCAACCTGGTTGAAGATCTATTAGCTCATCACAAGATCAAGCATAGGACTTCCACCCCCTATCACCCTCAAGCAAATGGGCAGGTGGAAGTCACCAATAGAGCATTAGAAGGGATCTTGACTAAGGTGGTGAGCAGCAGCAGAAAGGACTGGGCAGATCGCCTAGTTGAAGCCATATGGGCTTACAACACCACTTGGAAGACCACCACCGTCTTCACACCTTATGAGCTGGTCTATGGGAAGAAAGCTTTGTTGTCCATTGAGTTTGAATACAACTCTTTGAGGATGGCAGCTCAGCTGGACCTAGATCTCAGCCATGCACAACAAGAAAGGCTATTGCAGCTGAATGGCCTGGATGAGCACCGAATGCAGGCCCTCCTTCACTCAGAAGTGGTTCAACTTCAGAGAAAGGTGTGGCATGACCAACATATCCATGACAAGCAATTTCAGCCGGCAGATTGGGCTTTGTTGTATGACTCCAGATACAAAGATTTCAAGGGGAAGCTGAGAACCAGATGGCTAGGGCCATATTCAGTGGAAAAATGTCATGACAATGGATCTGTTCTTATTCGGACCATTGATGAGGAAGCCATCCCCATACTTGTCAATGGGCATTGATTGAAGATCTACAGGAAGCCTCCCTCAAGACAAGAGTTCATCAAAACTATGGAGAAGGCAGTGTTGGTCATAGAGAAGGGTTCTGCCTCTGCTTTGGGCATACCCTGAAGAATCTAAAAAAAATAATAATAATAATAATAAAGATCCTTGGGTGAAAACCTTTCTGAGGCGCCCAAGGCAGGTGGTAGGGGTGAAAACCTCATGGAGGCGCCCCTATTGTCTTTTCAAAAAAAAAAAGAGATTGGAAAAAGATCCTTGAGTGAAAACCTCTTTGAGGCGCTTAAGGCAGATGGCAAGGGTGAAGACCTCAATGAGGCGCCCCTGTTATCTTTCAAAAAAAAGAAGAAAAAAGAAAAAGAAAAAAACACAAGAAAAAACAAGGTCAGCAGATGCATTATGTAAAATTGCATGCAGGTGTTCTATGGAGGAGAGGAAGCCTCTCAACTCAAAGCCAAGGGTCCTCATCATGCAGTCAGGACACCTCACCATCACCTCCTCCAAGAATACTCATTTCCTCCAAGGTATGTGCAATTTTATTACAGCTTGAGTCTTCTACAGGAAGGCGCAGATTTTCTACAGGAAAATGCAGAGTTTCTACAGGAAGATGTAGATCTTCTACAGGAAGGTGTAGACTCTCTACAGGAACGCATCCTTTCTACAGGAAGCGCTGTATTTCTACAGGAAACTTCCTGTAGAAGCTCAGAACGGGCCAGAATTCATTTCATGAGGAGATCTAACGGCTAAGGATCGGTTTGGACGCATGCACGCCACGGTTGTCAACCATGCACATTGTTGTTATCTTGTTCCACCATCCTTGTCGACATGCAACAAAGTTACCTGCACCAGCAAAGCAGATCGATGAGTCTCGAGAAAAAGAAAATTGTAAATGGAAAAAGCGCTAGAGATCTCACACCATATTCATCACAGTCAGCCAGAAGCTCCGAGAGCATGATCGTGAGGCCATCCATCGTCATGCAGCATGCACCCAAGGAGGAAGAACTGTTCCAAGACATCCCGCGGGAGTCCTGTAACAGTTAAGCCTGCTAGAGTGGATACCATTCACAGCACAGGCCATATGCAATGAAACGTGGGCGCATGCAACTGAAGCATCCCATCCATCGACGGCAGCTTGTGAACATGGACCTCCGAGCCTGTGTAAGTTCGCCAACAGCAGGTAAATCGACTCATCAGCGTCCAAAGAGCCGAAACATCATGTGCAGCCGCGCAGGTAAGTGTCTCGACCCTTCCTTCCATCAGACTGCATGAATGTTACTTTGATTGATTGCAAAGTGTAAAGGTGAATGGGTTGAGCGGCCGTATGGCCATTTGGCCGGCCACGTCGGCCAGTTAATGGTCTAGTTGGATGAGAGGGTGGCGGCCATGACAAAAAGAATAGCAGCACGCACGTGAGAGCAATCCCGTCGAAAAAAACCGAGTTTAACCGAAGAGGCGGCGGCAGATCCGCGGGAATTGATGCGGCAGCAAGTGAACGCACAGTTGAATGATGGGGTGATGTCACCCAATGATCCGGCGGGGACAGCTCACCCCCGCGCCATGGATTCCGCCGAATTCAAAATCTAATCGGCTAGATTGCATTCATGCATTTATCAACCACCGGTTTGAACTCGAGCGGCTATCCTGATCCTTCTACAGTGTGATACGCCGAGCCTTTGGCTATCAGAACGATTGAGAAGCACACCCAAGGCGCAGACCGACTGCAGTCTTTCCCGAAAATCGCGCGCTGCATTCTACAGGAACGTTGTCATTCTACAGGAACACTGCATTCTACAAGAACGCTGTCATCCTACAGGAACGCAGTTTTCTACAGGAAAGCGGGTGCCTCACGTAAAAAGGTGGCCAATTAAAAGAGGTAACCCTGAACTCTTCATGCAACTGGTTATTAAAGGTGGCACAATTGTCGTCCACAGTCTGGTCATAGAAAAATGGTGAAATTGTTGTCTGCTGTGCCTATACTGTCATTCTACAGGATGTCGAGTAATTAAACTGTGTTAAGTTCCTCAGGGATAAGTTTGTGGGTTATGTGCATGACATTCTATGCTCTGTCTCAGTAAACCAAAATCTCTTCCACAATCACCACCTCTGGTTAAGAAAACTGTTTTATCATGCCGGGTGGGTTTATAAGACGAGAACCCACTGATTCAACCAAATTAAGGGAAAACTAGGAAGTGGTAGAGCTCTTCACACGGGTTAAATGGATATCTTTTTGTGACAAGTTGCAGGGTTACGATGATGAAGTGGCAGAAGAATTTTTGCAGGTTCTGAAGCCGAAATCCAAGACACTGGCCACAGTGAACTTCAGGGGTCTAAGCCTCAAGGTAAACCCGCAATATATCAGTCGAATTACTGAACTTCCGATGGGTTTGCCATGGGATAAGGAGGAAAGGAAGTTGAGCCAGCAGGCCAAGAAAGAATTCTTTCCACCTGAGGAGGAATTCTCGGAGGACAAAAATGGGCTGCGAAGAACCAACTTGCTGCCACCATGGAATGAAGTCAGCCTGCAAATCATGAAGTATATAACCTGTGAAGGCCGTTTTAGCATCGTGTACGCATATCACTTTCGGTTGCTCACTGAATTGAGGCACTGGATTGATCTTCCTGTAGAACAAAAGCTGAGCATTCCTTATTTCCTGCTACAGTCCCTAATTGAGTGTGCCACAAAGTTAAAAGAAGGCATACCAGATCAGGTAGCCCACCATGGGTTGATCAAACTTCTTGTGGAGGATGCACTTCATTCATATAAGGTTCCCCTCTCATGGGAATCATTCCGGAATTTGACAAGAGATGGAGACATAAAAATGTTGATTGAAGAAACGGGTTCCTCCAGCAGTGAGGAACAAGAAGCAGTGGCCGAGGGAAAGAGAGAAAAAGGCCAGAAGACCCCGACCACAGTGCAGAAGAAAGAACAAAAGAAGAAGCATGAGGAAAAGGATGACAAAGAAAAAGGTGGCACACCCATCTTGTCAGCAAGAGAAAAGAGGTTGAAGAGCAGAACGAACAAAGCTGAGGTGGTCCGCATCAGCCCAAGTACCTCATCAGCACCTGCAACCAAACCAAAAAGCAAAACCCATGAAGCTAAGCAAGAAAAGGTGGTGACACCCGTGTCTACAGGAAAGCAGAAACAAGCTTCTACAGGAAGCCCGAAAACAGAGATAGGGGCTTCTACAGGAAGCCCGAAATTGGCAAAAGGGGCTTCTACAGGAAGCCCGAAAATCATTGAAAAAGAGGCTTCTACAGGAAGCCCGAAAATCATTGAAAAAGAGGCTTCTACAGGAAGCCCGAAAATTACCAAAGCAGGGGCTTCTACAGGAAGCCCGAGAGTGGCTAAAACAGGGTCTTCTACAGGAAGCCCAAAATTGGTAAAGAAAGGATCTTCTACAGAAGGCCCAGAAGTGGGTAAAGCAGGGTCTTCTACAGGAAGCCCGAAATCTGAAAAGAAGGGGCCGTCTACAAGGAGCCCTGAGAAAGCAAAACGCAAGAAAGAGAAGGCTGGTATTCTCGAAAAGGAGGCAGCAGCTGCGCTGGCCGCCCTCAGTACACCTCCGAAGCCGAAGGAGAAGAGAGAGAGGGTGTCACACGGAATTGGTCAAGGGTGCGGACACGACTGACCTCCCTAGGAGTCTAAACTCTCTAGCGACAAACAAGACAAAATGGAGTGATCTTTCTCTAAATATACCTTTTAAAACATGAAAACTACAAGTGTTTAGGCTTACCTTATTCCAAAACGCTGTTGTTGTAGTCCGTCCTTGCCGATCCGGATGAGCTCCTCCTTCACGTCAATTCCTGCAACCACAAACAATCAAACAATTACCAAGCACTTGCATTTCATATAATAAAACATATATTCAACATGCAGACCAAGGAACACATGAAATAACTCATTAACACAAGCTATTGAGAAAAATAAACCAGTTTGTATTAATAACGAAACAAAGAAACTCTTACAACCTGGCCTTGGTGTTGTGCAAGTTCCTCCCAGGGTCCATCAAGGGTTTTCCTCTACTTTGACAAAGCTCACCCTCTCCCAAGTAGAATCAAGTGAAGACAATCTCTCCTCACAAAGGCTCTAATGGAAGACCTAAATCCTGCAGCATTTACCCAAAGAAAATGTATAGCTCCAACCTCTCCTCCCTCTGGCTCAATGTCTTTATTTATAGTGTTGTAAAGAGGTTATTCAGGTCCACCATCAATGGGATAATCCCCCTCTTTGGGTGGGATAGCTCCCTTATTGACGGGATAAGTTCCTCCTTAATAGGGATACATGAACCAACTGGAGGCACATCCATTTCATCAAACCGACCTCTAGAATGTTCTAGAAGTAACCACAAGTAACTTTTTTAAGATAAAACTCGCGCATTTTGCCTTTTACAGAGGGACACACCTGTCCCTTAATATACAGAGCGTCCATGGACGCAGATTTTGTGAACATGGTCAGCGTCCCCGCAGGTAAGGCTAGAGAGAACCTGCGACCCCAGAGATAAACATAGTTTTTACAAGACTTTCTCTCTTCTTTGAGTTTGAGATGGATAACAGAGGCATGAGACTTGCCTAAGAGGGTAGCATGACTGTTGATTTAAGCCATACTAACTGTAAGTAGTCAAGGTGACATTTTTTAGTGTAACAGATTGCCCCCTAAAGTGCGAAGCCTGGAATAGATTAGGGTTTTGTAATTCTAGGAAGGGTGAAGCGCTTTATCATTTCAAGGATTGTCTTGTGGATGACCTGGTTGGAACCTACAATTTTCAACAAAAAATACATGTATAAGATTATATCATCACTGAGGTAGGCATTCCCATACTCAGATTCAAAACTTTAACTAATGGACTAACTACTCTGATACAGGAATGATCTTGCAGTACATCATTTTTTATAGACTTTTGTAGACACAGTATGGACGCAGCCATCTGTTTATGATTAGTCTACATAGATAATGAATACAAAACTCCTCGCAGCCTGGATGGTAGAAACTAGATCCAGGGTCTTCACTTCTACTTCCCGAATTGGTATGATTCTAGCCATGTGATTAAATGAATCGATGTCGAACATGTTAGAAACCACTTGATTACCAGTCGATGATGCAAACTGTTAACAAGCGTGAGAGAAACCACCAGTAATGTCAATGGTTCTCAAAGTACCAAGCACAACCCGTGAAATGTGAATAGATGTTTTGATGTCGAACACTTCACGGAATCCTTTGATCGAAAGTCAATGATGTAAACTGACGTCAAAGGCGAGAAACTTGCCATTGATGTATGCAGACTTCAAGGTGCTGTCGATTCCTAAGTCATCTTTCTAGATAATGTGTCGATGTCGATAGAAAGCGACCCGTTGCAGGCAAGCCCGCAACACGAAATCATTGTTCAAGTTGAAGAAATGTTGCTGTAAGGACTGACTCAGGGATGGTCAAATGGATGACAAGTATTTAGCAGATGAAAGTTTTTGCTTGCAGACCTCTTGAACACATAACGACACGACAGATGGCTTGGTGACGAATAACTCAAAGTTAATCCCCGGAACCCGGTTAAAGACTTTCAAAGTGGTTTGGTCAACTGTAAGGTAAAAGATTTCCCAACCCAGGTGAATAAAAAGTGTCGTGTTCAAGAGCGGTAATAAAGTTTCTTTTGAGACAAAAGGTGACAAACAGGTTCATTCTTCTCTCTTTTCCCCCACCATTTCTGGCAAGTACCTCTTTATTTTTAACAAGCTTGAGGAGGATAACATATGCTTGATTATAAGCTCATCCTTCGGACGAGTCCAACCTAGTTTAAATTCGAACCCTAGGAAGGAGTGGTTCGTTCCTGTTTGTAATTGAACAGGTCCTCTACTGTAAAAGTTTAACGAGTCCAGTATAGGAGAAACTCGGCGTTTTTCAATTTTAGAGAGTCTGAAAAAACTAAAGGAGACTCCACGTTGAACTTTTTCTTACATTTGTATCCCTCAAGCCCGAAAAAGTATAAAATAATACCTGGGGGAACCGCTTGATCTTGCGACCAAGGAGTACTTTCATAATTAGTGCCACTGACCTGAAAAGTAAAAAGCGATCAAGGACACGTCATTTTATTTCCTTATCGAGTTTGAAATGACAAAAAGCCGGCAATCTTTTCCTGATTTTACGGTCAGAAAAGAGCTATAAGGGGACCGTCTTTTAATTCCGTTTTAACGAGTGTAAAAGAAACGCTCGGCAATCTTTTCATATTTTAGGAGTCAGAAAAGGGCTTAAAAGATGACTCTGAGGTTTCACTTTTTCGTAAGTTTTAACGAGTTCGAAAAAGGGATAAAAATGTACTCATGGTTTTCACTTTTTCGTAAGTTTTAATGAGTTCGAAAAAGGGATAAAAATGTACTCATATGGCCGACTTTCAATTTAATTTACGAGCAAGAAAAGACAGAAAGAACTCGGCATTTTCATTTGTTTTACGAGAATGAAAGATAGCAAAATAATCTCGGGATTTTCATGAGTTTAACAAGTCTTGAAAATAACTGAAATTGACTCGAGATAGGTTTCATTTTTACAAAAGCTTGAAACAGAGAAAAACTATGCTTCAGAGTAGTTTCATTTTTACACAAGCTTGAAACAGAGGTAAAACTGTGCTTGATGCCCCCTAAGCATGATTGCTAGAGCGCATGCCCCCCAGCTTCATTTCATTCAACCAGTTGGATGAAATGAAGGTTCATGAACGAGATCATTTGAAAGACTCGACCTAAAACTGTAAGAAAATTATGCAAAAACTGAAATAACTAACCTAAACGTACAACCTAACATCTATGAGGTCTAGTCAAACTCTCGACTCAATTAGAGGAGGATTTGTTTCATTTTTTAACGAGCTTGACACAGGAAAAGAACTATGCTCGTATTCAGTTTCATGTTTATGCAAGCTTGAAACGAAAAACTATGCTTGTTATAAGTTCACATGCCCCCAGCATAAAGATGCAAACCAAGGTACATGCCCCCCAAGCTTCATTGCATTCAATGAGGTGGATGGAATGAAGCTTTACTTTCAAAATCTTGGAAAGACTCGTGGGAGTTGTTTCATTTTTTAGTGAGCTTGACACAAGACAAGGAACTATGCTCATAACTACTCTCTACAATCTACCTAACAAAAACTTAACTCTAAAAACCTTGATTCATTTTTTAACGAGCTTGACACAAGACAAGGAACTATGCTCAAAAAGTTCGCATGCCCCCAGCATAATGATGCGAAATGAGGTACATGCCCCCCAGGCTTCATTGCATTCAACCGGCTGGATGAAATGAAGGTTTACTTTCAATATTTAACTTGAAAAGGGAGTTGTTTCATTTTTAAGGAGGTTGACACAAGAAAAGAACTATCCTCATACCTGATTCATTTTTTTAACGAGGTTGACTCAGTAACAGGAACTGTCCTCATACCTGATTCATTTTTTAATGAGGTTGATTCAGTAACAGGAACTGTCCTCATACCTGATTCATTTTTTAATGAGGTTGACTCAGTAACAGGAACTGTCCTCAAAACCCTACTTTCTACAATCTACTTACATAACCTAACCTTGTTTCATTTTTTAACGAGCTTGACACAAGACAAGGAACTGTGCTCTAAAATCCTTGATTCATTTTTTAATGAGCTTGACACAAGACAAGGAACTATGCTCATGACTACACTCTACAATCTACCTATTTAACCTACCCTTGTTTCATTTTTTAAAGAGCTTGACACAAGACAAGGAACTATGCTCAAGAAGTTCACATGCCCCTAGCATAATGATGCAAAGCAAGGTACATGCCCCCCAGGCTTCATTGCATTCAACCGGCTGGATGAAATGAAGGTTTACTTTCAATATTTAACTTGAAAAGGGAGTTGTTTCATTTTTAAGGAGGTTGACACAAGAAAAGAACTATCCTCAAAACCCTTGTTTCATTTTTTAAACGAGCTTGACACAAGATAAGGAACTATGCTCTAAAATCCTTGTTTCATTTTTTAACGAGCTTGACACAAGACAAAGAACTATGCTCATGACTTCCAGTTTCATTTTTTAACGAGGTTGAGACTAGAAGAAACTATCCTCCACTCACTGATTCATTTTTTAATGAGGTTGACACAGTAAAAGGAACTTTCCTCACACCTGATTCATTTTTTAACGAGGTTGACTCAGTAACAGGAACTGTCCTCAAAATCCTACTTTCTACCTATATAACCTAAAACCTACCTGATTCATTTTTTAATGAGGTTGACTCAGTAAAAGGAACTGTCCTCATGGACACCTGTTTCATTTTTTAACGAGGTTGGCACAGGAAAAAGAACTATCCTCGCTTCCCTATTTCATTTTTTAACGAGGTTGACACAGGAACAAAACTATCCTCGCGATATCCAGTTTCATTTTTTAATGAGGTTGAGACGGGAACAAACTATCCTCACTACATCCTGTTTCATTTTTTAACGAGGTTGACACAGGAAAAAACTATCCTCGTACACACTGATTCATTTTTTAACGAGGTTGACTCAGTAAAAGGAACTTTCCTCACACACACTGATTCATTTTTTAATGAGGTTGACACAGTAAAAGGAACTTTCCTCACACACACTGATTCATTTTTTAATGAGGTTGACACAATAAAAGGAACTTTCCTCACAGACACCTGTTTCATTTTTTAACGAGGTTGGCACAGGAAAAAGAACTATCCTCGCACACACTGATTCATTTTTTAACGAGGTTGACTCAGTAAAAGGAACTTTCCTCACACACACTGATTCATTTTTTAATGAGGTTGACACAGTAAAAGGAACTTTCCTTACAACTCCTTGTTTCATTTTTTAACGAGGTTGATACAAGAAAAAACTATCCTCGCGGACACCTGTTTCATTTTTTAACGAGGTTGGCACAGGAAAAGGAACTGTCCTCGCGACATTGATCATGGCTTTCAACTGGAAGAAAGACATGTCAATGGACACACCTTGATCATGGCTTCCAAAAGGTCTTCATCCGAAGGAAGAATACTTCTTGGGAAGGAACACATGTCAAGGGACTCAAAAGGGATAAGAACATCGTGTTCAAGTAATCCCATAGAGTTTTCCATGTCAATTACCGGATCTACATCAAAGGAAGATGAGCAAAAAGTGAGAGGCTCACTTACATCGGTAACTGAAATCATGGGACCGGTTGCCACATAATTAACCCGTGGCAGGGTAGATACCACTTTAGAATCAGGAACATTTAGGGGTGTCATATTATTGGTAGTTGAAAAAAGACTAGGGAACGAAAGCTGGTCTACAGTCACAATACTGCCATTGTGAGGGAAAGACATCACGCGAAAGAGTGTCGATACGACAGCTTTCATTGCATAAACATAGTCTCGCCCAAGGAGTAAATTGAAATCCAAGGGACCTCGAACTACCATAAGATCAACACAAACAGTTTTACCTTCCAAGGTAATAGAAAACTTAGGAAGGATCCCTAAAGGTTCACTAATTGTTCTGTTAAAAGCTTTCAGATTCTGCGCAATAGGCGCAAGCTGAGGGGAACCCAAAGCTTTCCAAACAGCTGAGGATAAAATACTAACAGAAGCACCTTCATCTACCTGAGTACGATGTATGTCCCTACCACCAGCCTTGACAATGATTTGGAAAGGGATGGAGGAAGGAAGACGAGGTTCTGTCAGTCTATTCCAATCAAAGGAAAAGACCTCAGTACTTGGAGGGGGTTCTGTAGAAACAGGTGAAACGCCCCCCGGCATAGAAGAATCCGATGTAACAAGAAGAACCTGAGCGGTATGAAGTTTACTCTCGAAAGGGAGAGTGTGATCGACCGAATGTGAAATTGAATCGACCACTTGATCAACTAAAGGATCATCAACCTGAGTGACATGAGTTTCACTCTCCAATGGAAGAGTGTGATTGACCGTACTTGAAATTTGATCAATCACTCCGTCAGTTGACGGTAGGTTGGGAGAAAGTTTACGGTAACCAGTTGGAAATTCTTGCTGTGGAACAGTAAGTTTTTCCAACAATGTTGAGGCTTTATCCATGTGAGGGCAAATGTGAGTTTGATGACTCCCTTTGCATAACTTACAAGGAAACCTAACTTTACCCTTTTTCCCAGGAACCTGACTATCACTGGTTGATGGATCAATGGAAAGTTGATGAGATTTTTCTGACCATACTTCCAAGACCTTTGGAATACCAGGACAATTGACAAGGAAGTGGTCACCCTTACAAAGCCTGCAAGGGTATTTGGGTTTACGATGCATGTCGGAATTTTCCTCAACACAACTAACACTTATAGCCATGGTTGGTTGGTTGACTTCTTTCTTATCTTGCTTCTTCTTCTTCTTCTTCTTCCCTTTCTTCTTCTTCTTAGCCTCCTGGTTACTAACATCAAGGCTTTTACCGAGGCGAAGAGGAAGAAATGGAGGAAGAAAGATTAGGCGAAGAAGGTAAAGGGTCAACAGAAGGTTGGTGATGTTGAGATGGTGAACTCTGTTGAGGTGAAGCATCCGGTTGAGATGGAACAATTGGAGTATTTTGGGCCAACGAAGTTGAAAATAACCATATCGGTAAACCTATTGTAAATCCAGGTAATGACAAAGTAGCCATATAAGGAGGACCAACATTTCCAAAGTAAGGAAAAGTACTAGGATTCTCATTAGGAGGGGTTCCTAGGTTGATAAATTCCGGAACATTTGCCATTATATTCAACTTCAGTGAATTTTATTAACAATTTAAAACTAAAATTAACAATTCACAATTCAAACTTTACAACTAAAATTCACAATTCACACCTATGGTCTCTAAAAGTAAAAACAAACAAAATAACACGCGCTATCAAATCTAGGAGTCAAACCACACACAAACAGTAAGCTCTCCGGACCGAAAACACTAGTTGGTGATGAAGCCCAACCTCGCCGAATTCAGTACAGAAGTGGTGGGTGGAACAGTTACCCCGGCAACCTGCTTAATGAATAGACTGGACCAAGTTCCTCCACTTTAACCGTCTCGAGTGAAGTGAACCCCCCAGAAAATCCAAGTGAGTATAACCGACGTCTGCTCCAGGTACAGTGGGACCTTCCCTCCACCATCACCTCGGTAGAACCCTAAAGATTATGGTCACTAAGGTCACCAACAGTAACAAATACACCTGGGGGAACAGTCTAAACTCCGACAGCACGCAAGGGCAGAGTAGCAAGCTCAATCCCCTTACCGGCTCCTTGACAACAATCCAAGGTTTACCGATAAGTGACCCCTGGCTCCTCGACAATGGTTAATCCGAGGTTTACCGTTTGTAATACGTACTGTCTGGCGTCGTTCCCAACGAGGGGGGAATGATCCCCTCACTGGTTCGGACACGAGCTCGTGCTTCTCCTTTAAGAGGAGCTTTCCCAGAGTGCAATTGAAACAATTGGATTTATTCTACTCAAGATAAACTATCTGTTTGGTTTTGTAGTCTTGGAGAGTTAAGTACTCACCTACTCCAAGACCCTAGCCTAAGCTATGTTGGTGTTTCAGAGCCCTAGAAATGTAAAAATTACTAGATGAATTTTAATTAAGCGCTGTGTTATTAAGGCTGTTATTACTCAAATGGGTAAATGGAGATGAAACCAATGGTGTTATGACCCGACTCAACTGAATGCAATCGAATATGATAATGCAATCCTTTCAATTCGATGAATCCTAACTAGAGTAAGGAGAGAGTTTCCATTCACTTCCAACAATGCAAAAAATTGATCATTAAGAGAAAATTTAACAAATTCTCTAATGCACTAATTTCATCAAGAAAAACTAATGCAAATCAATTCCAAACCAATTTTTATTTTTATTTTTGTGTAAATTCAAATCAAAGAAAGCTGATCTAAATCTACGATTGATTTTTCAGAATGTAAACTATGCAATTGTAATCTATGCACAATTCACATGAAAAGTATGCAAATGTAATCTATGCACATTTTTCATTCATATTCTGAAACTGAGAACTCTAATTATGCAAATGTGATCTATGCAAGAGAATTCTCAAACACAAGATGATTCTAATGTAATCTAAGAACCAATCAAGTGCAAGTCGAGAAAATTGGGTGAGAGTTCCAAAGATCAAAACATAAAAACACTCAAAGGCGATTAACACTCATACACAATTTAGCCCCCCCCCCGGCGAATGAGGGGGAAATTTTTTTGCAAAAACAAAAGCAAAAAGATGCAAAATTGTGAAAAGACTGAGAGAAACCTCCAAGTAATGACCAAAGGAAATCAAATTAAGAATTTCTCAAAAAAGAGACTCAAAACACCCAATTGATGAAAGCTAAAAGCAGGAATGCTAATGAAACAAGTTCAGGTGAAAATTTTTGACAGGGTACTAAAGGATCTGGGCAGAAACACTAAGAAAAAACAAAATCTAAAAGCAATTAAAGCAAAAATGGAGTTTTCCTAAATTTTTACAGGAAGACGCAGGAAACCCGTTAGAACAGGCGCGGGCCCGCTCTGTGCAAACGGCAACAGCGCGTCCAAAGACGCACTGTGCAGTACTCAGAGGGTGCGTCCTTCTGGAAAAGTTAAGAAAAACCAAATCTAACTAAATCTAAAGCTAAGCCACCCAAATACTAATTCTCACAGTCAAAAACCAGAAAATAAAAATGATTTTCTCAGAGCAAAGTTCACACAAAGGAAAAGACTTTCACATTAATGGATTCCCCAGCGGAGTCGCCAATTTGTCGCACGGAATTGGTCAAGGGTGCGGACACGACTGACCTCCCTAGGAGTCTAAACTCTCTAGCGACAAACAAGACAAAATGGAGTGATCTTTCTCTAAATATACCTTTTAAAACATGAAAACTACAAGTGTTTAGGCTTACCTTATTCCAAAACGCTGTTGTTGTAGTCCGTCCTTGCCGATCCGGATGAGCTCCTCCTTCACGTCAATTCCTGCAACCACAAACAATCAAACAATTACCAAGCACTTGCATTTCATATAATAAAACATATATTCAACATGAAGACCAAGGAACACATGAAATAACTCATTAACACAAGCTATTGAGAAAAATAAACCAGTTTGTATTAATAACGAAACAAAGAAACTCTTACAACCTGGCCTTGGTGTTGTGCAAGTTCCTCCCAGGGTCCATCAAGGGTTTTCCTCTACTTTGACAAAGCTCACCCTCTCCCAAGTAGAATCAAGTGAAGACAATCTCTCCTCACAAAGGCTCTAATGGAAGACCTAAATCCTGCAGCATTTACCCAAAGAAAATGTATAGCTCCAACCTCTCCTCCCTCTGGCTCAATGTCTTTATTTATAGTGTTGTAAAGAGGTTATTCAGGTCCACCATCAATGGGATAATCCCCCTCTTTGGGTGGGATAGCTCCATTATTGATGGGATAAGTTCCTCCTTAATAGGGATACATGAACCAACTGGAGGCACATCCATTTCATCAAACCGACCTCTAGAATGTTCTAGAAGTAACCACAAGTAACTTTTTTAAGATAAAACTCGCGCATTTTGCCTTTTACAGAGGGACGCACCTGTCCCTTAATATACAGAGCGTCCATGGACGCAGATTTTGTGAACATGGTCAGCGTCCCCGCAGGTAAGGCTAGAGAGAACCTGCGACCCCAGAGATAAACATAGTTTTTACAAGACTTTCTCTCTTCTTTGAGTTTGAGATGGATAACAGAGGCATGAGACTTGCCTAAGAGGGTAGCATGACTGTTGATTTAAGCCATACTAACTGTAAGTAGTCAAGGTGACATTTTTTAGTGTAACAGAGGGAGATCCCTCTACCTTTTGAAGCCAGGAGAAGTAAGAGAATAAACACGGGCAAGCCGCAGCCTCCACCCAGCAGCCAAACCATTTTAGGGGGTGTCCCTACTTCACCGAGTGAAAGATCCCCCTCTAAAACATCGGCCACCCCTGAGAGAGGAAGCCCAAAAATAACTTCCTGGACACGAAGGATAGGCCAATCGGCTTCCGAAGCCCGGCTCAAGGAAACGGGAAAGGGGGAGGAAGCGCCACCCTCGTCACCGCCAGGGGCAGAAAAGGCAGGGACACCAAGAACAAGAAAGGAAGAGCATGCTCCGGGCTCTAGTTCTCGGCCAAGGACGAGGAGCCGGAGCAAAGTTGCTCAAGGATGAGAAAATAGTTTAGCTGGGGGGTGATGATGAGCCCCAATTTTTGGTACAATTTGGGCTCATATTGGCCTACTTACCTTGTTCAACCATTCATTTTTTACCACTTATGCATTCATTTCTTAGTATATTCGTGTCGTTTGTAGGAAGAAGGGCAGGCATTATATCTATGTGACTAATACATGATGATTTCAGGTTCTTGGCATTAAAGAGAGCAAAAGACCACGCAAAAGGAGACAAGGAGACAGCAAAGGTGACATTGCGGGTTCATAGGGAGGTTTTCCACAGTCTTGATGACCCTCCTCGTGATTTTCACCTTAACTCCGAGCTCTAACAACTCTCCCCACCGAGCTTAAAGGCAGCCAACATGTTCTACAGGATCAACAGTTTTACAGCAGTTTGACTTTCAGTTGGACAGCCAAGCTCCACGAATGGAGGAAGCCAGCTTGATCTTCATTTTGTATAAATATAAAGGTCGTAGCCTTTGTTAGGAGCTTTTTGAACTTTTGGACCGATGTTGTAATTTTTGAGCATAGCTCGGTGTTTGTTTTTGTAAGCCAGTTCTGGCATGACATTAGACTTTTGATTATGAATAAAGGCAAGCAGATTTGGATCTAATTCTGAGCTTTTAAGGGAGCTATAGCTCTCAGGTTAGGGCCCAACCTGAGAGCAATAGATCTCCTCTTCTTGTAGTGTTATTTACCTTTCTTTCCAGCATTTTGTTTCCTTGTTTTGATATGCATTTCAAAGAACACAGTTTGCTGATTTGATTCCTTTAATAAGATTGAGTAGGATTAGCTTATGGTTAAATTACTTTCAGCTGCTTAGATTAGGATAGGAGGTTTGTAATCCACTGGAGCTCCAAGAAAAGGTTGTTAGTGCCTCCACTGCCATCTCTGTTTAGGGATTGGGGTGCAGTCTATACCAACCACCAAAAAAAACGCAGTCTTTTCTACTTTTATGCAAGCTGCAACACAGTCGGTTTAATCGTGGATCCTTTCATGCATTTTTCTCTTGAGCCATACTTCGTCACTACAATTCCATGCACGAATTTTCTTCATGATTTACATCGTTTTTCATTGGTTTAATAGCACAGGTAGCACTGGTTCATGAATTCTCGTTTTTGGTGCAAGACATAAGTAATTTGTTTTATTTACACTGCTCCATATCAGTCCACTTCCTTCTTCTTCTTCTTAACCTCTCCTCAAGCCACCTACTCGACCTATGTTCAGCTCGTTCACCTTCCAACTCTTCCATTGCCCACGTAGCTTCATCTTTTTGACCTTTCGTTGATCCCATCCTTCTATCCACCAACCACCTCGTGCAATCTTTCTCCATCCTGGTTCTCTACCCCTGAGTCATCAAAAGCTCCATCTCCACCTTACCTATCCACCCATACTGTTCCATCACTTCACCATCACCCAAAACTTCCACTTACAGCACATCCTGTAGAAGTTAGCAGACTTCCTGTAGAATTCCTTAGTTTCTTGTAGGATCCCCTGCAGACATCCTGTAGAAGCCTGCAAACTTGGTTGCCGAGCATTTGAACGTTGTAGAATTCTGTGGACTGATGCTAGGGACCCTCTGGAACCTCTCCTATCCCTCCTGACCTTTCCCAAGCTTTCTCTCCCTTCGCAACACCTCTGCACAGCCAAACCCTAATAAGAAACAAATTCACAATCACTCCATCCACTTAAGCAAAAATAAAAAAACAATGTTCTTTTCCATGGAAGTAGTTTGAGTTCATGCATTTCACATCACTAGAAGTAATGGCATCATTTTTAGACATTTGCACTCTCACTATTGCATCATAGAGGTTAAACTAGTCAGATTAGGGTTTACTAGGGTTTCCATGCTTTGGTTGGCTTTCAGTTCATTTTTGCAAAGTAGATTGATTTCCTCTGAGATAGCCTTCGTCCATCATTTAGAAAGCTTCTTCTAAGAGCATATAGAAGTTGGCTTGAGCCCTAGCGGACTTGTGCCAGCTGACCAAGTGACAGCTGCGACAAGAGCTAGTACTTGTGCATACAACACCGTCGCTTCCAAGTTTGTACGAACTACCGGGTTGATAAAATTAGAGATAGAAAGCCCCAGGAGTTGTAGCATTATTGCTACAATACTGGAGCCCACCACCAATCATTGTCATAATGCGATGTTGGACCATGGTTGAACATGCTTAACCATGGTCAATTTTCATATCAAGGAAATCTTTGTCACATTGCGACGTTCGACCATGGTCGACCATGATTGACCATGGATGACCATGTTTTCTTTTATAAAACATGGTTGAACATGGTTGACCAATGTTAACTATGATTGAACATGATTGACCATAGTTGACCATGAATATCATATTCAGACAATCTTTGTCATAATGCGACATTGGACCATGGTTGAGACAATAATTGATTTTCATATTGAGACAATCTTTGTCACAATGTGATGTTGGATCATTGTTGACCATGAGTAATCATGGTTAACTAAGATTGATTTTATAAAATATGGTTGTTCATGATTTACCATGATTGAATTTATAAAACATGATTGACCATGATTGGTATTATAAACCCAAGGGAATAATAAACATTAGGTTTTAATACGAAAAATACAAGGGACTATAAACCAAAGTGAATAATATTAAAACCTAGGAATATGAACCCTTAGATTATTAAACACAATGGATTGATATTATAAACCCAAGGGAATAATAAACCCCATGGATTAGTGCTAAAACCAAAAGGGACTATAAAACATGGTTGACCATGATCAATATTATAAACCCAAGGGAATATAAACCCTAGCGATTAGCACTAAAAACCCAATGGATTATAAACCTAAAGGAATAATATTAAAACCTGGGAATATGAACCCTTAGATTAATAAACCCTAGGGTTTTATATTATAAACCCAAGGGAATAATAAAACTAAGGGATAAAAATTATAAACCCAAGGTATATAAACCTTAAGATAAATATTATAAACCCTAAAATAAACATGGTTGACCATGGTTCATTTCCATTTTGAGACAATCCTTGTCACAATGCAATGTTGGACCATGCTTGACCATGCTTGACCATGATTGGTTTTCATATCAAGACAATCTTTGTCACAATGCGACGTTGGACCATGGTTAATTTTCATATTGAGACAATCATTGTCACAATGTGATATTAGACCATGGTGGACTATGATTGACCATGGTTGACCATGATTGATATTATAAACCCAAAGGAATAACAAAGCCTAAGGATTGATATTATAAACCCAATGGAATAACAAAGCCTAAGGATTGATATTATAAACCCAAGGGAATAACAAAGCCTAAGGATTGATATTATAAACCCAAGGGAATAATAAACCCATGGGGTTATGAACCCAAGGGAATAATATTAAACCCAAGGAACAAATATTATAAACCCAAGGCATATAAACCCTCAGATAAATATTATAAACACTAAAATAAGCATGGTTGACCATGATTGATTTTCATATTGTGACAATCCTTGTCACAATGCAACATTAAACCATGGCTAAGACAATGATTGATTTTCATATTGAGATAATATTTGTCACAATGCAACGTTGGACCATGGTTGACTACAATTGATTTTAGAAAATATGGTTGATCATGGTTGACTGCGATTAAATTTATAAAAAAATGTTGACGATGGTTAACCATGATTGATATTATAAACCCAAGGGAATAATAAACCCTAGGGATTAATACTAAAAAAACAAGGGACTATAACCCTAAGTGAGTAATAAAACCCTAGGAATATGAACCCTTAGATGATTATACCCAAGGGATTGATATTATAAAATGAAGGGAGTAATAAACCCAAGGGATAAAAATTATAAACCTAAGGTATATAAACCATAAAATAAATATTATAAGCCCTAAAATAAACATGGTTTCCTATGCTTGATTTCAATATTGAGACAATCCTTGTCACAATGCTACATTGGACCATGGTTGATCATGCTTGGCCATGATTGATTTTCATATCGAAACAATATTTAGCACAATATGATGTTCGACCATGGTTGACCATGGTTTATTTCCATATCCAAACAATATTTGCCACAATGTGACGTTTGACCATGATTGACCATGGTTTGCCATGTTTTGACTTTATAAAACATGGTTGAACATGATTAACCATGGCTGACCATCGTTGACCATGATTGTCCATGGTTGACCATCATTGTTGATCATGATGAAAGGGATTTTAATCAAGGTTGATCGTGGTTGATGAAATTTATCCATGGTTAATCATGGTTGACCATCATTGACCATGGTTGATCATGGTTGACCATGGGTCACTGTGGTTGACCATAAAGATATTGACCATGGTTGACCATAGTCAAGCATGATTAACCATCGTTTATCATGGTTGACCGTAGAGACATATCAAGATAGCCAACAACAATTAACAACACTTAACAACAGTAAACAACAACCAACAACAATTAACAACATATCAAGACAACCATTGTCACAACCAGAGGTTGGACAATGGTTGACCATGGATGATTTAAAATGAAAATATCAAATTAAAAATTAAAAATGAAAAGAGATTATAAAACATAACACACACACACACACACACACAATTGTGAAATATAATAAAATATGTTATCGAAAGAAATGATGATTCATAACTATAATATTTTTAAGTTTAATTTTTATATTTAATTAATAAATATACAAAAACTCAAAAACATAATATCATTGGGATAATGGCACAAATATTATGGAATTGAAGAGAAGGGATGGCTAATGAGCCCTGGAAATGGGTAACTATATGGACTCATTTTGCCTATTATTCTCATTTAATCCACAATTCTCCATAGTTTTATGCATGCTTTTGAATATATTTATGTTAATTGTGTGAATGGGAATAGTCACTTTATCACAAGGTCCAATACGTGCTTATTGCATATTTTTGGACATTTTTAGACCAAGATCAGGCATTTATGGGTAGATCGGCAGCCAAATACGAGGAGACAAGGCTGAGGATTTGTAGGAGGGGTGTCTACTACACTAAATGACCCCTTCCTCGAGTTCTCCACCATCAGCTCGGAGTTCTACAACCCACCGAAGATGATTTCAAGGGGCAACCGAGCAGGTCTAGTGAAGTGGTTGATTAACTGCAGTTTTGGGCAGCCAAGCTCCTAAAGTTAACAAGGACTATTGGGGGTCCTCGTATGCATAAGTAGGAAGGCTTCAAGCCTCGGTAGTTTAGTCATTTTGTTAGTCTATTTTCGCACTTTAGTGCAGCTCTGTATCAACACATTTTCGAACTTCTTCTTGTAGACAATTTTTGGGATGTAACTATTATTTTTTTGATCAATGAAGATGAATCCAGATTTGCACTAGCTCTGATCTTTCTTAGGAGGTTGTAGCTCTTTGGGTTGGGCCCAACCCAAGTGCCAGTACCTCCTTTGTGTACATTTATGTGTTTTTCTTGCATTCATAGAATAATTTATGTTATTTAGGTTAAAATCTTGCTTCATTTCTTAGGTTGTTTTTGATAATTAAGATATTTGTTCATGCTTCAGGTTGATTTGACAGTTTGGTAACAGAAAATATCCACAAAAAGGCTACCAAGCAGTTCTTGATCTCATTTTTCCCTCGTTGGGATCATGAATTGAGACCAAGGTACACTTGCTGCCACAAAAACATTGTTTTTGCCTTCCAATGCAGTCACTAGTGTTATATTTTAGGTTGGAAAAGTTGATATCAGTTGTGTTTCCATGTTTAGATCTGTTCTTGCTCAGTTTTCATAAGCTCTCTTGTGTGATTTTCTATCTATGAACTGTTGTTCATCATATTTCTGGTTTTTAAGAGTAGATTAGGTCAAAATAGATAGATCTCTATTTTTTAGTCTTTGTTTGGATCAGTTTTTGGAAAGTAATGTGCAGAACACCTGTAATACATTCCTACCTACCCTTCCTCCATCATACAACCTGCTCTAGTCCCTCACTCAAGATTTCTTCCCTTCATTCGCCACACTCTCCCAACTTACCCTAATTTCTACATTTTTGTGCAACATTGCTTTCTTCATCCTTGAACAAATCCAACCATCTTCATCACTCCTTAGCTTTATTTACCAGGTCCTGCACCTCTTAACATACTTATCTATCCTTCATTTCCACTTCCCCACCATTTCTCCTCCATCAATATTCTAAAAAATCACTTTCGGCATGTTCCTGTAGAACCTCCTGTAGAATTTCCTGTAGATCCCCCGTAGCCTCTTGTAGAAGATAATGCGAGCAGTTTTTCGAGATCTGAGCATGGTGGAAATATCTAGAAGGGTGCTAGGGACCCCTTAGGCCCTCTCCACACCTTCCTAACGCCATGAAATGCCCACTCCATTTTCTTTCACCAATAAACCTCTGCACAATAAAAAATAGTTAAAACACATGCATAATAATTTTGCATAAAATTGCTCAAAAATACAAAAAGATGAATTTTCCATATTTTTCTTCAAAAATAGCTTAAAAACATGTATTTTACCTCTGCAATAGTCCATGGCATCCATTTTAGTAGTTTTACATCTCTTTTATTGCACAAGTAGGGTTAGTCGGTGAAACTAGGGTTTGTTAGGGTTTGCACTTCCTTTCATCTTTCATCTTCTTTCTGCAAGTAGACTAGCCTCTTTTGAGTTAGTTTTCATCCATCATAGTTAAAAGATTCTTCTAAGAACTCATAGAAGTTGGCTTAAGATCCTAGAGAACTTGTGCCAACTGATCAAGTGACAGTCTGCAGTAACAGCTAGTACTTGTGCATATAGCACTGTCGATTCCAAGTTTGTTACAAACTACCGGGTTGATAACAGTAAATATAGTGACATGAATTCAGCTAGGGTTTCCTCCACCTACAACTGCAAAAATGTGTTCTATACATGTGCTCCCTCCTCGCCCAGCGAGAGCCTCGGGCCACATCTGCTCTCCTTTTTTGGCACCTTATGGCACCTGGCATCGAGTTCGGTTTTGATTTTCTTCTACCCATCACTTTTTATCGATGAGTATGGAGGAGGACTTGGTAGACTATACGGATGACCCGGATGATTCAGTTCCCATTTGGACTACTAATCCTTCTCCACTGTCAATCGCGTCACCATCTGCTCTCCCTGTTACTTCTATCAATAACCTTAGGGACGGCTCCCAGTCTTACCCTACCTGCCCTAGCTCCTCGCATCCAATCATCTCCTCACCTATGGAATCCAATCCCTAGACGGGTTCTGATTACTCTCCCCCTTCTCTGGCATCCCTACATTTCTTGGCAACTTGTTTGGATACAACTACCCCCTCTTATCCTCCAGGAAATGTTATTACTTTTCCTTATGTTGGCTTCCCTCTCAACTCTCCTTCGGAGCCAAGTCATATGTTCCCTTCCTCAGTGTGCCCTATTGAACCTCCTCTATCTCATTCTACACCCTCCTCCCATCAGGATACTGCACCCCTCTCTTTCAGTTTTTTTGAAGGCCCTTCTACTGACCTGTCTGCATGTGGTTTTGATCCTAGGGTTGATGATGTTTAGGATAACCCCCATGAGCCCTCCTCCACTCCTCAGGCAGACAAGTCCTCCAAGTCTGCGAAGAAGTCTAAGTGTGTAAAATCTAGGAACAAGGGAATTTCTCTCTGCTTTTGGGAAGGGCTCCAGATGGGGGATTTTATTGACACTACAGACAAGGTTTTGGTCGGGAGAGTGTGTGGTCACACTTACTCTAGAATAAGATTACGACAGTAGATCATTGAAATTTGGGGGCAGGTACTCTTAGAACTGCCATCGATCACTACTCTCTCACATGGGTGGTTCGCTCTCCAGTTTCAGCATGCAGATTATACATCTTGGGTGCTCTCAAAATATTGGCACATTGAATTGGCTCTTGTCCTTCTCAAGCGGTGAAGTCCTATGTTTGACCAAGAATGTGAAAAATTCGGGGGCTGGACCCATCTGGGTTTGCTTACTGAGTTTGTTGCTTCACTTATGGTCTGAAGACATCTTCTTCCCATTGGAAATGCTCTCAGAACCTATCTAGATTACGAAAAATATTATATTTTTTTGGGCAATATGTTGCTCACCCGCATTCTGGTCCATCTAGACACCTGGGAGGGTTTGGAGGAGGAAATTACTTTATTTTGGAAGCATTTTACTCATATCCAGATTCTTGACTATGAAGGGGTGTCATTCAGATGTAGACACTTTTGTAAGGTGGGGCACTTGTACAAGGAATGTCTATTGGTTCTATCATCCTCCCCCCATGAGAATGCACAAAAAATCATCGGATTGGAAAACCAAATTGGTTCTCAGGACAAGTGGATTCCCAGAGAACTTAGCAAGTAGTCAAAGAAAAAATTCTGGGAGAAAGGGAATGTGACAGAGTCGGTTTGCCCTCCCTCACCCCCTCTTACCAGGTCTAATGCAACGACCACAACAATGCTCTCATCGGGTAATCCTTCTTCCTGTACTTCCTCCATGACTCAATGTTACATGTCATATGCATCCTCATCGCGCCCTCTGACCTATCCATCGTTTATTCCTCCCCCATTTTCTCCAACATTCCTCCATGCTTCTCTAGCTATTCTCCTTCATTCCCTTCGATTGAGGCTTTGGATGCTTCATGTCCTTCTCACTCCTACAATTTGCGCTCCTTGGAAAAAATTCCCTCCTTGGACGTCTGTAGAATTGGTAGACATTCATCCATTTCTAAAGCCATCCATCAAGCTAGTATAGATGTGGGTCAAGGAAGAAAAATTTCTATTGACAGGGTTCTTAGAGCAAAGAACACCCTATATTCTCCACACCCCCCCCCATGAAGTGGCTATCCCTAAATTTCCACAGGCTAGCTAGGCCTACTAAAAAGCTAGCCTTTAAAAGACCCTTCGACACTGAATTGGTGGATGTGATATTCCTACAAGAAACTCTTAGACTTATTGACCAGATTATCCCCGCTCTGGAATCCCTTATCCATGGTTGGCAATTCCAAGTCCTTGATGTTGGAAGGCAATCTAGGGGAATTGATTTTGGGTTCAATCCATGGTCTTTCAAGCTTATTAATATTTGGGGATGAGTTGGTTTCATTGACGCAGACATCTTCTCATCAGACTTGGGGAAGGAACTAAGTTTGATCAAAATGTATGGTCACTGTCATAATCGGACTACGTTTTGGGACCACTTCCTCAATTTATCTCTTTTGCAAGCAGAAAATATCATATTGGGAGGCGACCTCAATTTTTCTATGGGCCATGCTGAGTCCTCGGGGCACAATTCTTAGATTGATCCCCTATTTGATTTTATGGAACAACTCTTGGAAAATCATTGACTCATAGACATTCCAATGGCTCGACCTCAACCTACCTGGAGGAACAGAAGGACTGGAGAGGCCATGCTGGCTCAAAGACTGGATCATTCTCTTATCAAAGAACCTCTTATTTGGTTTCTTTCTATCTAGAGACAATGGGAAGGATTAGGTGGACTATCTGACCACTCTCCCATTTACCTTGAGATCGTTGGTCATGCTCGCAAGCCTAAAGCCCCATTTACGTTTAATGCTACCTGGTTAAAGGACATGGACTGCATCAAATTGGTCTTGGAATTTTGGAAGGATCACCCCCTTGATTCTAGACGGTTTATCACTGAAGGATTTTCCAATAACCTTCTTAGACTTAAGATATTAACCATTGATTGGGTCAAAGACAAAATAATGAAGGACGTATATGCCTACACTCTTTCTCTAATGCAAAGTGTAAAAGGTGTCTGAGGATGATCAACTCAGCAATGTTGTTTGTTCTAATGCCCAAACCGATCTGAATTTTGAAAAAATGATTATCAGATAGATGAAAAATGGCACCTCCTCCACAACCATTCTCTTAGGCAAACCCATCAAAATAAGCCCATGGGAGACTCCTATCTATGAATTCAAGGATAATAGTTCTCTAAGGTATAAGTCGGTCATTGTCTAGAATGCTGGTGTATAAAGATATTATATGTGCATATGCCTGTGACCAAAGAGGTTCAATACCCTTAAAAATAGATTTGTTATGAAGCAACCAAATAGACCAGCAAACAATAATAGGGAGGTTCCTAATTTTAGCAGGTTGAGAAGATTTCCACCATGATTGCTAGGCCTCAAGGGTGGATTACCACTGTCATCTTAAGGTAATTGAGAGCAAAGATAGAACCAGAGTCTAGAAAGGTTGAATGGAGGGGCAGTGAAGGAAAAGGTGATTAATCGACTTAGATGTTTTTTGGTAAAGGATGTACCAGGTAGGTCCATGGAAAGAATTCCTCATTAAGTTTTCTCCCATAGGGGCTTTATATCATAGTACAATCCAAATGAATAGTCTAGTACGAGGTGGGGCCTTCAACGTCCACAATGCACTCCACCACCAGTCAATAGCAGGGGGCTTATGAGCAACATAAATGATAGTATACCCTTCCTTTGGAGTGTATTTTCCATGATGAGCATGAACCCATATGAGTTCATCCTCCCCATCAGTAATCCTTACATGAGTTTTAGCAAGAGAATTAATGTATTTGATCCAGTCTTGATGCCAAATGTCAGGCATGTCTAATTATAAAGTATATTTCCAAGCCTAAGAAAAATATTAGTGTTCTTTGGATTTTCTATATGAGATAGATATGATATAACAGCATTAGATAAAAAAAGTATGAGATCATGAGGAATCCTATAAGCATTACCACAACCGAACCATGGATCCATACTAATGCGAACAGAGGAACCAAATCTTATTCTCCATATCAGTCCATCACAGATGAATGTTATGGAATTTAAAACAGCTCGCCAAATGGATGAGATATTGGAGTTGTTCTAAGTAGGGAGTCTGACCCAATCAAGGATGTGAAGAGGCCATATATATTTCTGATGAACCACCTCTGTCCATAAACTCTGTTCTACTCATAGAAATTCTTAATTCCGTCTGTGGCGTTTGAAACTGGGCGTTTCTCTTTTATGGGGTTACGTTAGTGTCAAGAAAGTCTGCCCAGAATCTTGCAAGGGCTCGGTCATATGGGTTTGATGGCATGAAGGAATTGGTGCCCAGCCAAACCTCGTCTATGTATTGGAGAATGATGAGAGATTCGTAGATAGGCTTACCGTTGTGGATGAGGACGGGTACTTTCTTATGAATCCGATTCATTTGCAGCAGTAGCTCAGACTTAGAGGCGAAATTCTCTTCCTGGGATTCATATCTCACATTTTTCTCTTCCAGTCCGATCAAAACTCGAATAACAAAGGGACTGTGCCATTGGCTCAACACCTTCACCTGCTCTTCCCCTTCGCCCATTCTCGGCACCTGAAAACAATATGGAAATTACAGGAAGCAGGCAAGTATGAATGAATGACTAAATGCCCTTGCGTGCTTGAAGAAATTCTGTTGGATTACCCAGTATTCTGAGCATCTATTAGCGATCTCATCAACAATCTCATCATGGCCCGTACTAATGGCTGGGGGTGTTCGTCGCCGGAATCAGTCTCATATTCGGGGAGGACAGTGCATGAACATTTGAAGACAGATAGTTGTGTCTGATATTCATGGAGACAACGATAAATGCATTGTGACAGTCACTGATACCGTGACTATACCGGTTGTTTGGAAAATACATTTGTGATTATATTAGTTTAAATTCCATTATTATAAAATGTGTGAAGAAATCAAGTAGCAGTAAGGCTCAATATGGATGGTTGTCCAGATAGTATGGCAGTTGCGGATCTAGGGAAGGATCCCTCATTAGTGGTAGACGTGGAAGTGGGTTCCTAATGAGGTTATGCGACAGATTGGGATGCTGTCCAGTAATTGACTTCTGGAGGTCCTTGATTCGAGAATTGAGGAAGGGAACTCGGGAATCCAACTTGCCAACTACACCTTTCCGAGGGTTATGAGGCAACTTGATGGAGCATCTACTGATAAGCTTGATTATTTTGTTATTTTCATGTAATGTAATCATTAAGGGGGGATGTTGGAGTTAATGCTTACATTCCATATTTAAGAAGTTGGTTTGTGATGGTTGAGAAATTCTCTCAAACTCTCTATCTAATTTAGGAATAAGTTGGATCTCAGAAACTCTATTTAAAAGAGTAATCTGAATGTAAATCTGTGTGTGAGTGTTTTTGCACATACACCATTTGTGCATAATATATGATTGAGTTTCTGTGATTGTGTGATTTTAGCTGTTTTTATCATATATGAGATCCGGATTATAGGTTTTTTTAACCTAAATAGTATATTTGTATTAATAAAAGAGAGTGAGATTATAGAGAAGTCAAAATGTCCGGTAAAAAAGTTATTAATAAATATATATGAGATCCGGATTATATGTTTTTTTAACTTAAACAATATATTTGTATTAATAAAAGAGAGTGTGAGATTATAGAGAATTTAGAATGAGAATGAAAATGAAGGAGGAGAGTTGTAAGTTTTTTTATTAATCATTAATAAAAACCTTTTATTTTAGATGATCTCAAATTTTTTTATTTATAAACAAAAAAATATATGTATTTGTTAATTAATAAGTTTAATCATGATTTTTCTCTATTTTGGTCTATAAGCCAAGTTTGACTTTCCATGAGATTTGTTCGGGGATAGATTCGATGATGAAGTGAGAGTTCAAACATAAAAACTTTACCCCTTTTTGCAATTTTAGTTCGGCAAGCTATAAGTATTTTTATTAATTCTTCTTAGAGTGTGAAACAATGGAATTGACTTAAATTTAGTGAACAATCTCCCAATTCTGGTTAGAATAGCAGTCACTTGCACATCTTTGGGTCTGCAATCAATTACCAAAGCCCTTATAATATTTTGTGAATCCCCAATTATAATAATTTGGGCAATTCCTTTTATTTGAGAAATCTTTAAGCCTCGAAACAAGGCACAATGTTCTCTGATATTGTTAGTTTGTTAGTTAGGTGGCCAAGGCTCCATTCATACATATCATCCTTTTTTTTGTTGAGAAATAGGAACAAGAAATTCTAGTTTAATTTGTCTTTGAATTAAAATTGAATTCTATTATCATAGCAACTTGTAAATAGTTAATTAAGTTTAATTAACTTAATTAACTTAGGAATTTCAAGTTTGAAGCCTTTTTGAAGTCACGTATATGTTCTCCCTATATTCTAGGTGTAGAGGATCAATTAAGTATGAGTTGTAATTAGTTAACTTAGTTTACTGAGTTAAGTCCAGTTAAATTAGTTCCAAACTATTTGAGGAACTAATAGGGAGTTAATAGTCAGTTGGTGCACTAATGCATTAATTAGTGCTACTCCAGTTAACTGAAGATTCCCTCATCAGAAACTCATGCATGTTGACTCTGAGAAAGACCTAGTTGAGACTAGAGTGCATGGATAATGTACTATCAGTTGTATGATTTACTGAGTTGTATAGATCATGTATGCAATCAAGAACTGAACCTTGAAGGGGTTGCGCAGTTTTGGATGCACTGGCATTCCATTAATATGGGTTGATCAGCCATAGGAATTGCACAAGGAAATAGGGACTTGGAGAGCTGCAGAATTGGCTAAGGTTTGGCCAAGGGTTTGCTTGTGAGTTAGAGATTGATTTTACTGAGTGTTGGGATTGTTCTTGATAGAACAAGCATTGCATTATCATCTTCAATTTCTTATATATGCAATACATAATAGTGGGGTTTTGAGTTGTGGCTTTCCCTAGATATTTATTGTGTTATGTTTATTTGATTATCTTCCTCTTGTCGATTATTGTTTTAATCGATCTATTGGCTTCTGGTGGTCAATACTAGAAGTAATTTCTTCTCTCTTCCTTTAGTACATTTCATGAGCTTATGAATCTACAGGATTTTCTACATGGTATCGGAGCTAAGAACAATATACTTGAAGAGATTGCAAAGTTTTGAGTTTTTTGGTTACAAGTGAAAGTCGAATTTGCAATACATACTTCAGGATCGGCAGATGGCATTCTACGGTTTGCGGATTGAGTTGTCTTGGAAGGTAACTCGAATTTTATAGCCTGGAGAGATAGAATGGAGGTTGTGCTAGAGGGTAATGGCTTGAAGGAATTTGTTGAACATGGAATTCCTAAGCCAGCAACCACTGATGCACAAAACTTGGTTGAATGGAAGAAGTGTGTGGTGAAGGCAAGGTAGATAATTCTTGAGGGAGTTTGAGATCACATTGTCTCAAGTCTCCATGGTAAGGAAACTATGCATGCTATGTGGAAAACATTGATGAAATTGTATCAGAAGAATAGTGACCAAAGGAAGTTCACACTAAAGGACAAACTTCGAAAAATCAAAACGGAGAAAGATGAAACTATTCCAAAATACTTGACCAAGTTCACTTAATGTCGTGATGAATTTGGAAGTGTTGGAATCACGATTATCGAGGAAGATATGGTGAATATTTCTCTTCTTGGACTCCCTAAGCGTTTCCATAGTTATCAGGACTGTGTCAATGGTTGGGAGAAGCTGCCAAATTGGGAATGACTATGGTCATATTTGATGTAGGATGAGACTAGGAGGAACACCAAGGATGGCGCTTTATCAAAGACTGATGATGAAAGGAATTGTGCCTTAGCAATTAAGGCGATGAAGGGGAAAGGTAAAGCTTCCCATTATAGATCGAATTATTATCATGGAGGTAAGAAGAAAGACATGACGAATGTTAAATGCTTTCATTGTCATAAGATGGGACATTTTGCTACAAATCTTCCACTCAAGAAGTCCAAGGATAAGTTCTTAAGAGGAGCGTTGAGTGAGGCTTTGACCTCTCAATTTCAATTGGACTTTTCCCTCATTCCATGCATGGTGTCATCAATGATGGGAAGTGTATAGTACTTAGACAGTGGAGCTTCATTCCACACAAATGGTGACAAAGAGTTATTCAGTGACTTGGAAGAGAAAGATCTCCAGATGCATATCAAGATGAGTGACGACAAAAAGTATAGTGTTACTGGATTGGGCGCGAATACCTTTCAGAGGGATCATGGGGATCCACTCACCTTGAAGAATGTTATGTATGTACGCGGGCTGAAGTAGAACTTGGTATTCGTTGCCATGCTTGAGGACAAAGGCTATGATGTTATATTCTCAAAAGGAAAAGCATTCCTTCAACACATAGCCACGGGTCAGGTAAAAAAGATAAGGATTTGGGTAATGAATATCTATAAGTTGGAGGTAGAGGAGTGTGTTTCTTTGAGTTCAAAAGAAGAAAATATGCAGATCCGAGATGCTGGCGAGTTGTGGGACAGGCGATTGGGCCGCTTGCATCATCATGGGGCTTTGAAGATATTGTAGCAGATCTCTACTGGTCTTCCCAAAGGTACGCTTGAGAAAGTTGATACATGCAAGGGGTGTACTTTGGGAAAATACACCAATTCTTCCTTTCACGATAAAGACAGTCGAGCAGAGGCTATTCTAGAGCGAGTCCATTTAGATGTGTGTGACCATTCTCGACAGCATCCACGGCCAAACATAGGTATTATGTTATATTTTTTGATAACTATTCTCTAAATGCTCGATATTTTTCATGAAGAAAAAGGATCGAACTTTCACAAAGTTCTATGAGTTCAAAGCATTGGTGGAGAAGGTTAAAGCTCTACGGAGTGATAACAGTGGTGACTATGTCTCAAATGTGTTTAAGAACTTCTTTGTAGCGGAAGGGATTAAACGAGAGTTTACAACACCCCACAATGCTCAACAAAATTGGGTGGCTAAGAGGAAGAACAAAAGCATAGTAGGGGCACTGAGGGCATTGTTGCATGATCAGGGCCTACCACTACACTTGTGAATGGAAGCGTGTAAATGTTTATAACCGTAGCCAACATCAGATACATAAGATGAAGACATCAGAGGAGGCTTATTCCAGTAAGAGGCCAGATGTTGGTCACTTCATGATTTTTGGGTCATTGGTATATTGCCATGTGACCAAAGATACATAGAAGAAGCTTGAGCCGATATCGGAGTTGGGGATAATTTTGGGGTACACTACTACACCTCACAACTATTGGGTGTACATGCCGACCACTTGAATGACAATGGTTCACATGGATGTCAGATTCGATGAGGAGAAAGCCATGCAAGCTTCCCTTGAGAGGGAGCTTGAGCTACATGCTGATGAGGAGCTTTTAGCCCCTACGGTTGAGGAGCTTCAGATTGATGTGGAGCAACCACATGTAGAGGTTTCGGGAGTGGATACATCCATTCAGGTAGAGTC
Organism: Pinus tabuliformis; assembly: GCA_031772625.1. Classification (NCBI taxonomy): domain Eukaryota; kingdom Viridiplantae; phylum Streptophyta; class Pinopsida; order Pinales; family Pinaceae; genus Pinus; species Pinus tabuliformis. The sequence continues at coordinate 498,705,676 of CM062812.1, read as the reverse complement.
TTCGAGAGAGGGAAGAAAGTGCACCAAAGAGGTTGACAGATTGTTGGATGATGCACAGGAGAATGTGGGGGCATCCACTTCTCAGCACAGGCAAAGGAGGTCACCTGGGAGGTACAATGGATACATGGCTCTTATAGATGCATGTGTTGTGACAAAGTCATCTTCCTTTCAGGAAACAATACAAAAGTCTGTTTTGGTTGATACCATGGTGGATGAGTATGACTCCAAAGCTCAAAACAGTGTTTGGGATGTGGCCCCGATACTGGAGGACAAGTTAGTGGTGAGCTCCCATTTGCTTTACAAGGTAAGGAAAGCTTCAAATGGTAGTGTGGAGAAGCATAAGGCCATATTTATGGCCCATGGCTTTTCACAAGCAGAGGGGATTGACTATGATGAGACCTTTTCTCCTATTGCAAGGTACTCATTAATCAGATCTATATTAGCAAAATCAACACAGATGGGTTGGAAGATCCATCATATGGATGTGAAGACAACCTTCCTTAATGGCATGATTATGGAAGAGGTGTGCATATAGTAGCCTGAAGGTTTTGAAACCTTTTATCGTGAGTCGCATGTGTGCCAACTCAAATGAGCGTTGTATGGGATGAATCAAGCACCCCGTGCTTGGTACACTAGGATAGATAGCTACTTCATAAGGTTGGGCTTCATGAAGAGTGAAGCGAATGCAAACCTATACCACATAGTGGTGGAAGGTAAGTTGTTGATCATTGTATTTTATGTCGATGATCTCATACTGACAGGTGATGATTAGTTGATCAAATATTGCAAGGACGACCTTGCAAGAGAGTTTGAGATGAAGGACATGGGGCTCATGCAATACTTTCTTGGCATGGAGGTATGGCAAGGAGATGGGGAGTTATTTGTGTTTTAGGGAAATTATGCCAATGAGATACTCAGGAGATTCTTCATGGAAAGCAATAAAACTCTGGAGACTCCTCTAGCAGGTAACTGGAGGAATGTAGATGCTACCTCAAGGGAGGTAGTGGAAGATATTGTTTAGAGGCCGCTTGTGGGTTCACACATCTACTTGGTGAACAAATGACTGGATATGTGCTATGCAGTTAACCAACTTAGTGAAGCAATGGTTAGGCCTACCAAGATGTATTGGAAGGCAGCAAAGCATGTGTTGAGATACCTCAGGGGCACTTGTTAGTATAGGTTATGGTACAAACGCACAGAGGTAGTGAAGCTTCAAGGCTTCACTGACGAATATTGGGTAGGGAGTCTATTTGACAGGAAGAGCACATCAGGAGGGATCTTCAGTAATAAGACAGTGATAGTTTCTTAGTACAACAAGAAACAAAGAGCGGTTTCACTCAGTTCAACAGAGGTAGAGTACATGGTTTCAAGTTAGGTAACATGTGAGGCCATTTGGATGAGGAAGATCCTGATTGGTTTTTTTTGTCAGCAGATGGATCCAACTGTGATTTACTACGATAATCAGAGTTGTATTAAACTATATGAAAATATAGTTTTTCATGATTGGTCCAAGCATATTGATATATGATATCGTCATCTCAAAGATTGTGTATTGAGGCAGATTATGTTGTTAAAGTACATTCCCACGGAGGAGCAAGATGCTGACATTTTGAAAAAGGAATTGTCAAGATGTAAATTCAATTTTCATAGAGATAGGATCGGGGTAGTTGACAATCCCTTTCTTGTTGAGAGGGATTGTTGAGAAATGGCATCAAGAAATTCCAATTGAATTTGAGCTTGAATTAAACTAATAATTAAGATCGAATTCTATTCACATAACAACTAGCACAAATTTTCTGAGGAGGGGTTTGAAAATGGAATTCATCAAATCTTGAAATGTCGGAGGTGCATTAGTAAGGCCAAAAGGCATGACTAAAAATTCATAATGACCCTCATCAGTTTTGAATGTTGTTTTTAGAATGTCTTCAATCCTCATTCTAACTTGTTGATATCTTGAATGAAGATCCAACTTAGTGAAGTAAATTTCTCCATGTAATTCATCCAACAATTCATCAATGATAGGAATGGGAAATTTATCATTAATAGTGATCTTGTTGATCTCCATATAATCTGAGCACATACTGTAGGTTTTAACCCCGTACAGAAATTACCTGCATACAAATTATAAAACACAGAAAATAAACAATGCGAGAGAATAACACATAAAACACATATACACAGAGATTTTCCCCTGGATCCCAAAACGGGAATACCAACTCGATTTTTCATTATGTTCCTTTAAATGTTACAATACATATTTATACATGCCGAAGCATCCAATACCATGGACCGAAAAACCATCGCGTCCAATACCATGGACCGAAAACCATTGCGTCCAAAAACATGTGCGAAAATCATGCACAAATGCATAGGTGGGTCTGCCCATCCTAACATAGGGTCCAAAACTAAAATTTTCCAGGGCACTGCCTCGGACCCCATAATGTGGGGTTACAAGTACCCCTCAAACCCCCTGTTAACTATGTGGAAAGAATATAACACAACCCAACATTCTCCATCTTGTTGTTTTCTTTCCACAGGGGGCCACAAGAGAGCTCAGTCATTTTTCTAGCCCTGAAATGCCCATTATTTATCTACACCAAGAGAACTTCTAAGAGCTCACATATTTTGTCAATGCATCTGCAGTATTCTTTAAAGTGTCCACCTTTACCAACAACACCTTTTTTTCTTCTATCATATCCCTCACAAAGTGATACTGAACATCAATGTGCTTTGTCTTTGAATGATATGCAAGGTTCTTTGCCAAGAAAATTGCACTTGGCTGTCACAGTCTATCCTTATAGCTTCCTGTACTAACCCCATACTTGAACACAATCTTTGCAACCAAACTGCTTCCTTTCTTGCATGAGTGGCTGCCATGTATTCTGCCTCTCTAGTTGACAATGCCACTACAGATTGTTTCTTATTCATCCAATTGACTGCACCTCCAAATAGGTTAAGCACATACCCACTTGTAGATCTTCTCTAATCTAGATCTCCAACCCAATATCCATCAACAAAGCCATGAATATCCAACACTCTATCCAATCCTGGTCTTCCTTGGTAGCACAAACCATAATCACTAGTACCACGCAAATACCTGAAAACCCACTTCACTGTTGTCCAGTGCTCCTTCGCTGGTTTTGACATAAACCTTCTCAATACTCCCACTACATGTGCAATGTTTGGTCTAGTACAGACCATTGCATACATCAGGCTACCGACTGCACTTACATATGGAACACAGGACATGTCCTCTTCCTCTTCTTGTGTCTTGGGACACTGTTCAACAAATAACCTCACACCTACAGGAATAGGAACGTTCACCAGTTTACTATCCTGCATATTAAACCTCTGCAATATTATCTCGACATACTTCCTCTGGTTCAATCAAAGTTTCCTCTTTGCCTGATCTCTTTTAATTTCCAAGCCCAAAATATAGTTTGCAGCACCAAGATCTTTCATGTCAAATTTGGAGGACAATTGGGTCTTCAAATCTTGGATAAGTTCTTTGTCATTTCCAACTAGCAATATATCATCCACATACAAGACCAGATAAATAACACGGTGACCAATTAATTTAAAATACACACAGTGATCTTCTTTGCTTCTGGTGAAGCCAAGTCCCCATATAAATGTATCAAATTTCTGATACCACATCCTTGGTGGTTGTTTTAACCCATATAGAGACTTCTTTAACTTACATACTAGTTCTTTCTTACCCTTCACCACAAAGCCTTCAGGTTTCTTCATGTAGATCTCCTCTTCCGGATCCCTGTGAAGAAATGTTGTCTTCACATCCATCCGTTCCACCTCAAAATCAAAAGCATCAACAACAGATAAAAGTAATCTAATAGAAGTTACCTTGGCAACAAGAAAAAAAATATCACCAAAATCAATTCCCGGCACCTGGCAATAACCTTTTGCTACCAACTGAGCTTTCTATTTCTCCACATTTCCTTCTGCATTTGTCTTCTTTTTGAACACCCATTTGTTGCCAATGGGTTTCCTTCCAGCCGGCAACTCCACCAGATCCCAAGCTTCATTTTTGTGCAAAGATGCCATTTCATCAACCATGGCCTCTTTCCAGAGTTTTCCATCCTCTGAATCCACTGCTTCCTTCATAGATCTGGGATCATCATCAGTAACTATTTTTTTTTTTTTGAATAGAAAGCAGATGGACTATACCTTTTTGGCTTCCTTCTTACTCAAATTGCTCTTCTCATAGCCGGAGTTTTTGGCTCTTCGTCTTCTGATTCCTCCTCTACTGTAGAGTCTGATTCTTCCTCCTTTAGCTCAAACTCTATCTCCTTAGGTTGCTTTGGTTGGACTTCATGTTTAATAGCATCTTTCACCTCTTTGAACACCACATCTCGGCTATACATAACCTTCCTTGTTATTCGGTTCCAAAGCTTATAACCTTTTAAACCATCCTTATACCCAATAAAGATGTACTTTTCAGATTTACTATCCAACTTTGTTATTTTCTCCTTTGGAACATGTACATATGCATCACATCCAAATACCCTTATATGTGAAACAAAGGGATTCTTACCAGTCCATACCTCTTATGGAGTCATATCCTCCAACGCTGATGAAGTTGACCTGTTGACCAGGTAACATGCAGTATCCACCACCTCTGCCAGAATTCTTGTCCTAACCCAACACCACTAAGCTTGCTTCTTGCCCTTTCCATCAACATCTTGTTCATTATTTCTGCAACTCCATTTTGCTAAGGTGTATATGGAGTAGTCTTCTGCTGTGCTATACCACACTTCTTGCAGAATTCTTCAAATTCCTTACTACAAAACTCTCCACCATTATCTGTCCTTAGCACCTTTATCTTCTTCTTTGTCTGGTTTTCCACTAGAGCCTTAAATTCTTTAAACCTATCAAAGACTTTAGATTTCTTCTTAAGGAAATATATCCATGTATTCCTTGAGAAGTCACCTATAAATGATACATAGTACACAGACTTGCCCAGTGATGGAACCTTCACAGGTCCAAACACACCACTGTGCACAAGCTCTAATATATGTTTCGCTCTCTTACCACCAGAGGGGAAACTCACCTGATTCTGCTTCTCGTATACACAATTTTCACAGAAATCAAAATCCAGAGAGCTATTACTCATACCTTTACCATGAAGTCTTCGAAGGCCCTTCTCTCCAATATGTCCAAGCCTTTGATGCCACAACATGGTCTTTTCTCTAGAGGCCACTAGATTTTCTACTCCACTTTCAGGAACCACATAACTTTTGCACCCATCAACAACAGTGCTACCTTGCAGCTTGTAAATAGTTCCAATTCGAAATTCCCGCATCCATACCAGTACTCCCCGAACCATCTTGCAGATATCCTTCTTGAACACTGTTTTTACACCTGCATCATCCATCTTACTAATAGAAATCAGATTTCTGGTTAATGCAGAAATATGCAGAACACCGGGAAGTGTTCTAAACTTTCCACCTTGCAGCTTCAACTTTACTTTTCCACGGCCAATGATTCTAGCCTTCCTGTCACCCCCGAGAAGACATCACCACCATCATATTTTTCATACTCACAGAACCGCTCTCTATGGGGGTGAAGTGAAAGGATGCACCTGAGTCAATTAACCATGCCTCATGATCTACATGTGTACTTGAAGAATCCAAGTACACATCCCCATCTTCATCTGAGGTGGTTTTCGCCTCGGCAGAAGGAGCCTCATTAGATCCCATTCCTTTGTCAGGAGCTTTAGATTTACAGTCCCTTTTGAAGTGGCCTTCCTTTCTGCATTTCTAGCACACCACATTTACAAGTTTTCCTGGAGATTTAAATCTCCCTCTAGATTTAGATCTCCCACTCGATGACTTATTTTTGTTTCTGTTTTGGGACCATCCTTGTACAGACAATGCATCACCATTTTGGCTCTCTATATTTTTCTGTCTTATCTCCTCCATTAGCAAGGCTAAGAATATTTCATCAAACTGCAAGGCAGTTGCATTGCTACTTATTGTAATAACCAGATTATCCCACGAATCTGGTATAGAACACAACAAACTGATGCACTTATCTTCATCTGAAATTTTAATATCAACAGATGCTAACCGACTTACCACAGTATTAAATGCATTTAGATGCTCTGTCACCAAGTCTCCATCTTTCATCCTCGGGTTATACATCTTTTTTTGCTGGAACAGTTTATTCACCAGAGACTTAGATTGGTAAAAAGTCCCTTACTTGTCCCACAAAGCCTTTGTCGTAGCTTCCCCTGATACAGTTATCAATACTGAATCTGAGACACACAATCGTATTGTGCTCTTTGCCTTCCGATCAAAATTCTTCCATTCTTCATTGGACACTCCCGTTGGTTTAGTACCCGGATCTACCATGATCCGCTGATCTTTATCCACCAACAAATCCTCCATCTTGAGTTTCCACAACTCAAAACTTTGACCATTAAATTTATCGATCTCTATCTTTCCACTGCTCGTCATCTTCTTTCACCACCAAAATTGATAATGTAGATCTCCAACTGAACAGGGTATACCACAGGCCTGAGCGAAACCCCTCAGCAACAAAGGCGTCCCCTTGAAGCCAAATCTGCTCTGATATGAAATGTAGGTTTTAACCCCATACAGAAGTTACCTGCATACAAATTCTAAAACACAGAAAATAAACAATGCAAGAGAAAAACACATAAAACACATATACATAGAGATTTTCCCCTAGATCCCAAAACGGGACTACCAACTTGATTTTTCATTATGTTCCTTTCAATGTTACAATACATATTTATACATGCCAAAGCATCTAATACCATGGACCGAAAAACCATCGCGTCCAATACCATGGACCAAAAACCATCGCGTCCAATACCATTGACCGAAACCATCGCGTCCAAAAACATGTGCGAAAATCATGCACAAAACCATAGGTGGGTCCACCCATCCTAACATAGGGTCCAAAACCAAAATTTTCAGGGAAGCTACCTCGGACCCCATAAAGCGAGGTTACGGGTACCCCTCAAACCCCCTATTAACTACGTGGAAAGAATGTAACACAACCCAACACATACGCCATGATCCATCCTTCTTGTGCACCAATACCACTGGAGCATAGAAATAACTTTAACTAGGTTGAACTATACCAACCTGTAACATTTATGTGACCATGTGTTCAATTTCACTCTTTTGGGCATATGGATATCTGTAAGGTTTGATGTTTGGAGGAAAAACTCCTGGAATCAAATTAATAACATGATCATGATCACGAATAGGTGGGAGGCCTTTGAGAGTCTCAAATACCTTGTAATGATTGTCTAAGACTTTTTGGAGATCTGAAGAAATATATTATTTTGATGTTTGAAACTCTAGTGAGCATAATCTGCAATTACGCCCCATTGTTATTTCTTCATAATTTTTTTCATGCCATTAGAGTTGATTATCTTTCCTGGCTTACTTGTGATGCCCCTTAAGTCAACTTCCTTTCCTTCCCAAAAAGAATTCAAGAAATGTTCTTGGAAATTAAAATCTATCATCCCCAAAGATTGTAACCATTAGACTCCTAGTACAACATCAACACCACCCATTGGAATGGAAAGCATTGAACTATTCAATACATATTCCCCCGTAGTTAGCTTTATATTATGGCACTTTCCAGAGAAATTTATAATTCCTCCATTTGCAACCATCACTTGACATTATGGTGCAGGATATAGGAATAAATTCAATTCCTTGGTGATCTTACAATGAGTGAAATTATGAGTACTACTTGAATCAAGCAGTACTATTACATTTTTCTTCTTGATATATCCTTCTATCTTGAATGTTTGAGGAGTGGTAATTCCTCGAAACGCATTGCAAGATATGGTCAGATTCATTTCTTCTTTCTTACGGGTTGGTTCCTCATGTATATCCTCCTATTTTGATGTTTCTTGTTCCTTTTCTTCCTCCTCTTCACAATCTATGTAGAATAAATTGTTCTCAGCCAATTTATGACCTTTAGTGTATTTCCTATCCCAACTATAACAAATCCCTTTTTCTCTTTTTTGCTCAAATTTTTGTGACATAAACCTTGTAGGTTGTGGAAGGCTAGGAGCAACAACACTTCCACCTATATAGTTGTGAGTGGTAGAATTCTTTGTTGCCATAATTTTTCTTCAACTTTTCTTGCCACCCTAAATGCCTTCTCTAATGAATCAGGTTCCCAAAGGCAAACCTCATGTTGGATGTTATCCTTTAAATTCCCTATGAAGACATCAATTCTACACTCCTCTCAAATATCAGTTACCCTCAAATTCAATTTTTGGAAATCCTCAATGTGCTCCACCATTGAACCACTTTGTTTGAGATTTATCAATTGGATAAATAATGTGTTTATCTTTGTATCCTCATAATGTGATATCATTTCCTTTGTTGACCAAGTAACAAGTGATTTACAAGGAAAAATCGATACCATACAAAGTGATTGGGTTCTAAATATAAAGTTTCAATAAGTACCTTTTGTGTGTGTTTGCACATCATGGAGATAAAAATATTGCTCCATTTGTAGTATCCATGTTACCGGATCCTTTCCATCATACTTCCTCATATCGATCTTTGGAATGTGGTGATTCTTAAACCCAAAATTGGAGTATGTAAAATCCTAATTAACATTCTTTTTGTTCTCATCATGAGTTTCATGGAATATGTTTTTGCCGTTAGGAAGAATTTCTTGTAGCAACTTTGTCAAACCTTCCTTCAAACCTTCCATGAATGCTTTTAATCTATCCTTCAAACCTTCCATGTCTACTTCTAATCCATCCTTAAAAATTTCCATGTCTAATTTTAAACCATTCTTTAGAGCTCCCATGTCCCTTTTTATACCATATATCTTATCATTCATTATGGCTTCCAAATCATTTTTTGTTACTTTTTGCGAGAGCGAAATTTTTCGCACTTGGTCTCGTAATTTTGATATATCATGTTGCATTTCTTCCTCTTCTTCATGCATCATAGAATATATATATGAATTCTTACTAGGTGTACTTTTTTTTTATTTAAGTCATTTTGGAATAAAATAATAATATTATGCTTCACTATGCCCTTTGAATCACTTCAAACTGATTTTTCAAACAAAAGTTATGCAAAATTTTTAAAAACTACACACACTTTTCTTGTTTTTTAGGAACTTGATATTGAAACTATTGGATCTCTGTAATTTTGGATCTCTAAGATCTTAAATTTTGTCCTTAGATATCACTTTGAGTCTTCTTTCCAACCCTACAAGTCGAATCGAGATTGGATTTTTCAAGAAATAGTTATGACCGATCTCCCATGATGACGTGATTATAGACTAGTTCAGTAGAGAAAACTTTTACACACTGCCATGTGTCACTGTTTTGACCTTCAGCCCTGAAAATGATACCCAAAACACTACATTCCGTCCAATTTTAGTTTCTTCTACAAAATTTATATCTGATATTCAGAGAGAAAGTTATGTCGGTTTTCCCTACGTCACCTATTTGTGATGGAATTCTGGAGCCTGCAAAAACCCTAACTTCCTCGGATCATATCTCCACAAATATAATGAACCAAAATCTGAAATTCGTACACAAGGTTCACCAATATTTCCACCCCACGTGGTTGCAATTTCATCTTTCGAAAATTCGTAGAAAAAAAGTTGTAGTGAAAATTCCAAGATGTCATGTTTGAAGAAGCGAAATCCTAGAATCCAAAGCTTTGATAACAAATTTTATGCAGCCATCTCACAGAAAAAAAGATAGATCAACGAATTAAAAATTAGCCTCTTCGAGGGGGGAACTTCTTTACATTACATAAAAGGAACAATTCTTGGATGATACAAATGATAATACCTCCTTGGTGTATATAGGAGTCTAAGGGGTCACAATATAATTAGATCTTACATAACAATAATAATGTAAGGGAACAATGATAACAATAGTGGGCTTCTATGGGGCACAACAATAACAACATGGGGGATACGTGGGTACAAAAGTAATAATAGGGGGCTACACTAACAATAAAAATAAAGGGAATACACTAGTATTATAGGGACTTAACAATTTTCCTCCAAGTTCTAATCATCTCATTCCAATTGTCTGCCTATCCTTAAATAACACATCCCATCAAAGTGCATCGTGTCCCTTTAAATTTTCCATGGAAAATCAAATATAATGGGGTTCTTGAACATTCTCATACTCAAAGTACCTTTTGAGCTCCCATGTCAAACCAATGAGAGCCTCAACCTTTAAAATGCCATCATAGTGTGAACCTTCCACCTTTGTGCTACCTCTATCTTTTGGAAAGGAAACTAAAGATAGTACTAGGTCCACTTCTTTATAATGTCTCTCTTCTTCAACCTCTTATTTCAACTTTGAGCCTCCTCTAGCATCCTCATTCTTCTATTTTCCAAATCTTCTACCCTTCTTCTCAATTCCCCCAATTCTCTATTTAGAGCACTTGCTCATGTTGCTCCTTCTTTATGTGGTGACATTCCTACAATTTTTTTAGTTGCCCTCAACCTGACTAACATTGATAGGTATTATCTAGGCTTGGTTTCTAAAAACTCATCCTCTGACAATTACAGTGAAAAAAACCCTCATGGGTCCAACCACAACCACACACTACATAAACATAAACATCAAAATAAATCACCTATCACAAGGGACCTGAGGCATATACATAACCATTATAAGAACCTAATATATGTCCACATAGCACACAACTATTATATGCTATCATTATTGAACTTCAAATATAACACATATATTAATGAAATTGAGAAATAATTCATATGAGGCAAAACAAGAGATGACAACAAATTTTCATTCTTATTCCCATACACAACAAATTATTCTTAGAATTAGTGTGCAACTATATTTTGCGTTATGCCTTAGCATACACACCATTGATTTCACACTATACTCAACCAACTATTTCATTTTCCAACTACACAAGCTCTTTCTTATTTCTTTCCTTCAAGATATTCTAGGTTTTTTATGTTTTTATCTCTTCTCCTACTCATCTCGTTTTAATCTCTCCTTCTTCTCAATTCACTTCCTACTTGAAAATGTTAGTTAAAAGGCTAAACCATCACAACATTTTGTCTTCCTCAACCATTTCCTAGTACAATCATCATTCATTAATGCAATAAACAATTATGGATGTTCAAATCATATAATCATCATTATTTTGTCTAGATCATCATTATTTTGTTTGGTTCATCATTATTTTGTTACATAGGTAGTCCAATGAATCACCCATGAACACCTTGTGACACATGGAATAACTTCAATGTCATGATCTACAATTTTAGAATATAGGTGTAGTGCAAAAACAACATAATGTTCACGACAATATAACCCTAGTATGGTGTTGCAATAGAGGTGTTACACTAGCAGTGCTGCAAGTGATGTGTTGTAGCAACATAATGAAAAGGTGGTGTTCTGGAATAGGTGTTGTAGCAATGATGTTGCAACAATGGTATTGCAACAATGTAATAAGTTAGTGTTGTAGAAACTCAATAGTAGAATGGTATCACAACATGCTTACCTCATCACCTAGGTTATTATCTAAAATAAATCCATGTAGATTTTTTTTACTATGGATGATTTTTCATGCCAACAACGGAGTGTCAAAAATACGACAAATCAGCTTTATTAATCAACTAAGCATTTTATAGGTGTGAAACACCAACCATAATACTTCCTCTACAGTACACTGCTCTGCCTTATTCATTACTTGAGGAATATATATATATATATATATATATATATATATATATATATATATATATATAACAAACGCACATTTGGGGAAGTTGAATAAAATCCTATAAAACGGGAAAAAAATCCTAATCTAGGGTTCGGTTTGAATTGTTTCTACATTAATCTCAACACTCCCCTTTAATGGAGAAATGGATTCAAATATATGCCTAAGACTTCCCTAAACAAATCAAATTTGATTCTACCAAGAGGTTTGGTAAAAATATCAGCAGCATTGTCACAACTATTACAATACTCAATATGGATTTCTTTTGACTAAGCTTTCTCCTTGACAAAATGAAACTCTGTATCAATATGCTTGGTGTTCTTATGAAATACTGGATTATTTACAAGTTTGATGGAGCTATGGTTGTCACATTTGATCACTATTGCAACCTTATGTTCTTCTCTAGCAGCAAGGAGAAGTCTCCTCAACTAAACTACTTCACATGTTGCTGCACATATAGCTTGATATTTAGCTTCTACAGAAGACAAGAATATTGTGTTCTGCTTTTTGCTACTCCATGTAATGACCCCAGATCCAATGCTAAATGCATATTCTATTATGGATCGTCTGTCATCTACATTTCCAGCCCAATCAGACTTTGAAAAACTTGTCAATCTAACATCACACGAATCAATATAAACAATACCAAAATCTAAGGTTCCTTGGAGATACCTTAAAACACCTTTAGCTACAACCCAATGGCTCTCAAGGGGTTTTGACATAAATTGGCTCAATGCACTGACTGCATAAGCCAAATCATGTCTAGTTGTAGTAAAGTAGATTAGACTCCAAACCAGTTGTCTATACAATGTCACATTTTCCTCCTTAGATCCATCATCATTCTGAAGTTTTAAATTCTATTGTAAAGGTACTGCTACAGCTTTGCACTGATCCATTCTAAACTTTTCCAGTAGGCTCCTTACATACTTACTTTCTGACAGAAAAGTTTGTCCATAATCTCTCCAGACTTCCAAAACCAAACAATAGTGTAGCTCTCCAAGGTCTTTCATCTCAAAAACTTGTGACATATGCTCTTTGATCTCTTTAATGAGATCATCAGCATTCCCTGTAATGATTAGATCATCTGCATATAAAGAAATCAAAACCATCCTTCCCTCTTTATCAAACACGGTATAAAGATTAGGGTCATTTTTGCTCCTTTTATAACCATGGTCCAGGAAAAATGAATCAATTTTGTCATATCATGACTTGGGTGCCTGTTTTAGTCCATACAATGCTTTCTTCAACCTGCAAACTAAATTTTCTTCCCCCTGTTTGACAAACCCCTAAGGTTGCACTAAGTAGACTTCTTCTTTCAAGTCCCCATTTAAAAATGCAGATTTAACATCTAGTTATTGAATCATCCAATGGTGTTTGGTAGCTAAAGAAATTATCATTTTGATTGTGTTAAGTTTAGCTATAGGGGCAAATGTTTCATCATAATCAATGCCTTCTTGCTATGAATACCCCTTTGCAACCAGCCTAGCTTTATACTTATCTATGCTCCCATCTTCTTTAAATTTAGGCTTATACATCCATTTGCATCCTATGGGTTGTTTGCCTTTAGGTAGTTTAACTAAATCCCAAGTTTTGTTTCTGAGAATTGATTCATATTCCTCTTCCATAGCAGCCCTCCATTCACTATATTGACTGGCTTCTTTATAACTAGAGGGTTCGACAACATTCATCATACTAGTTATAAAAGCATTTTCTATATATCTTGCTGGCAACTGAGCTTTCCTACCTGATCTTCTGAGTGGTGGGGTAGCTTCAAACCTTGCCTGATCATCATTTTCTGGACTTGTCTTGACAACTACATCATCTTCTTTCAATTCCTCCTACTACTATTGCTGCTCATTGCTGTCACTTGATTCATCACCACCTTCTTCTACCAACCAGTCTTCATTAGCACTCTCGTGGTTTCCTTCATTAACCTACTCATGAAACATTACATCTCTGCTCGCAAACACTTTATGAGTAGAGGGATTAAACAGTTTGTAAGCCTTAAATTCTATACAATACCCAAAAAGATAGATTTGATGGCCTTTGAATCAAGTTTCTTTCTATCTTCCTTTGGGATATGCGCAAAGTCTTTGCTGCCAAAGACTCTGAAATGCTTAACTGCAGGCTTATAACCAATTAAAGCTTCAAAAGGAGTTTTAAAATCTAAACTTCTTATTGGACTCTTATTCTTTAGATATACTACAGTATTAATCACTTCACCTCAATAGTCGTTAGAAAAATTCTTACCTTTTAACATACTGTGAGCACACTCCACAAGGGTTCTGTTTTTCCTCTCTGCAAACCTGTTTTGTTGAGGAGTGTGGGGTACTATAAACTGCTATTGTATCCCATTATCTTTGTAGTATCTGAGTACACAATCTTTCTTGTACTCTCCCCCTTGATTCGAGCGGAGAATCCTAATGCATTTACCTGCCTGGTTTTCAACCATGCTTCTGAACTCCTTGAAGTATTCAAAAGTGTTGCTCTTCTTCCTTAGGAAATACACCCAAGTAAATCTAGTATAGTCATCAATAAACAGTGAAAAATAGTATGCACCGCCTAACGATCTTTTTTGCATAGGCCCACATAGATCTGTGTGTACCAGCTCTAGTATATCTCTCTTCTTTCTATCAGGATTCACAGGCAATTCATCTCTGTGCAACTTCCCCAGTGCACATGCATCACAACCAATATGAGTAGATTTTAAAATAGGAAGACCTTCGACCATACCTCTTTCCTATAAAATCAGCAGATCATTTAAGTTAATATGGTTGAACCTCTGGTGCCATAAGTCCACTGTAGTCATGGCAGATGATGCCAATGCTTGATGTGGTGCACTTTTGACATTTAGCTTGTACACTCCTCCCACACGAATACCTGATGCAATAGGCGTCATACAATCCAACAGGTCTTTAATGACACAATATGATTTATAAAACTCTACCTTGAGATTCTGATCAGTTATAGTAGAGACAAAGATTAGATTCTTTTTTATCCCTGGTACATACATCACCTTATGGATATGTCTAATATTTCCATCAAGAAAAACAACATGAATATTACCATAACCTTTGATTTGGTACCCTGTATCATCGCCATGATAGATGTTTTCTCCACTGCTGGTTTCTTTAAAGTCTTCAAACCACTGTCTGTTCCCTATCATGTGGATGGATGCACCTAAGTCGACAAACTAGGTATCTGCTTCATCCTCCTTAGCCAAAAGTGCAAAGTCAGATATGAACAGTCTAATGTTCTGACTCTCCTCCTCATCAGCAAAATGACCTGCATGTTGCTTATGTTCCTTCCCACCTTCATCAAACTTATTTTTCATGCAATATCTAGCTATATGGCTAGTTCTACCACAATAAAAACGTTTGGTCGCAGAGTCATTTCTATTGAAAATGTACCTTGGGGTGAGGGCATCTTTCTCTGTGGGACTACGCTGCTCTTTTGTGCTGCATTTGGCTTTCCTTTAAGGGCTTCTTCTTCGCCATTAAGGCTATATCTAAACTCTGAGGTTTATGAGTCAGTCAACTTTCCTCCTCTTGCATGAGGATCCTTACCAATTCTTCAAATATAGGGTCTTTTTCTCTTGCATTCAAGCCAGTGATGAACATCTGATACTCATCAGTCATACCATTCATGGTAATCGTGACCAGATCTGTATCTGACATAACTTCACCGATATCACTCAGCTTGTTCTTGAGCTCCTTGATCTGCGAAATGAATGCTACAACTATCTCATTCTCTTCCATCTTGATGGAGAGAATCTTGCTCTTCAAGAAAAACAACCAATTGGTGTTCTTGACCTCACAAAGATCCTTGAGTGTCATTCAGATCTCTGGTGCAGTCTTGTAATCACGGATATGGGGAATAATGCAATCTTTGACTGACAACTTCAGGAGCATTCTCGCCTTAGTCTCCCACTTGTCCCAGTCTTGGATTGTTGCTATTGTCCCTCCTGCAACGAGGTTTGGCTTCACCTCATCATTGTTCACAATCGTCCATGCATTATGTCCCTCAAGCAGGCTTTGCAGCTTGAATTTCCAACTAAAGTAATTGGATCCATCCAGCTTGTTGTTTTCATTGAGTTAAGCTTAAGCTAACTAGTTATTCATCTTGAATGAATAAAACACTTCAACCCAACAATTTAAAAAAAAGAAAACAACCCCAAATCTTCAAAACCACTGCAAATACAGGATCCAAACAAAATTGAGCCCAAATCACTTCAATTCTTTCATTTAAAACATAATTGCCCCTCCATTAAAGAGTTAAAGAGCCCCTCCATATTCAAATAAAAAACCCCTTTTTCCTTTCTCTTTTTAAAAGGATTTACTTAAATTCTTTCCTTTTAAAAACAATCGCCCCTTTTAATTAAAAAGCCCTTCCTTTTTTCTTTAATTAAAAAACTTAGCCATGGAATTCGAAATCGTGAAATAAGTTTTTTTTTTGTTTTTTGCTTTCTAAATCGTGGAAGGGAAATATAAGAACGGGAAGGAATTCGAAATCATGAAATTTTAGATGGACTTCGACGTTTCTTTAATCATGAAATTATGTGGCACAAATTTTCAAATTTAAAATCACCATAATCACCAGCGCATTCGTGTCCAAGCCTTCGATCTTTGCGTGCCCCAATCGACAGCTCTGCCTCAAGCTCTCACGCTGCCAGCGTTCACCCAAAACGCAGTCCCGCAGAGATGGCAGTCTCCCTTCTTCGAAAACACATGAAGCAGTCGAGATCTCATACGAGCGATCTCATTTTTGGCCAGAGGTCCATTTGCGAAAACCGAGGACCGACGCAGCCCCTTCCAACACGCAGATTATTGCGCGACCTACTCCAGCACGCAACAGTGGGTCTCCAACACGCAGTTCACTGAGCGGATTCGTCCACGAAACTTCGATCCACTGTCTTTCACCGTGGCAGCCTCCACGCACTTCTGATCTCGACATTCTTGCATCAATCCAAACGACCTTGTCACCGCAGAATTCACCGTGGCCTCCTCTTCACTGTAGACTCCTCATCAAAGAGCGCTTCTTCTACAATGAGCAGTGGAGCTATACGCTGTGGTAAAAAATGCACTGCCTATCGGCAGCTAAGAAATCCAGAGAAATCCAGAGCTCTTTTCAGAGAAATCCTTGCAGGCAGACTTCACCGCAAACTCTACGAACACGGTCGGTGCGATTATCACTGCTCCACTCGCGTCGCTCTGACTAATAAAAGATTTGTAAGCCGAGAAGTGAAATCGGCGCGACCATACCGCCAAATGCTGTGCTGATTTCGCCTCAAACGTGCCGGTCTCACTCTCCACTCAGGGTACAGGCCGAGTGCCGGTCTCACTTTGATACCATGTCAAAAATACGCCGAATCAACTTTATTAATCAATTGAGCAGCTTACAGGTATGAAACACCACTGGTAAGATTGCCTATGTAGTATACCACTCTGTTTCATTCATTACACGAGGAATATATATAAGAAACACACATTTAGTAATCCTATAAATAAGAAACACACATTTAGTAATCCTATAAAATCTTAATCTAGAATTCAGTTTGAATTATTTCTACTTTAATCTCAACATGGAGCCCTAATATATCGGGAATTGAATGATTACATTTATAATTATTATTAAAAGAAAAAATTAAATAATTTTAAAATCTAATATAATCAAATTTTCAAAAATATTTTATATTTATTTTTAAAAAATCATATATATATAAACATAAAATCAATCCAGGAAAAATAGAAATTTGAAAGTATTTTTATTTTTCTTAAATAGTTATTAATTTTAATCTTTTAAATATGGGTTATTTTTTAATTCTTATATTTGAAATTTTGAAATAAATTAAATGTGTAGGATGCTTGTTTCATTAAATGCAATGTCAGTTGATGTCTATCTAATTCGATACGAAGGAAGGACTAAACACCATTTATATTTCTTTTATATCTCCTTGGATCTAAGGCATATGCATTCATACTACATTTCTATTTAACCCGATACAACATTGAGGATTGGTTCTTGATTGGCACCATTAGCAGTGCATATACCATATTGAACATTTAATAATTATAGCAGTGCATATACCATGTTGAACATTAAAGTTGTTTGGTGTCTTCTTCCTATCACAAACAAATAATTGTTTCAAAAGATAATAAGAGGTAGTACAACTGCCACTTTGAGTATGTCCAAAATCTCATTGAATCTTAGACTCTCGAGAACAGAAAAGGACTACACTTGTCCATAAATCTTAAAGATCATTAACAAAGGATTAATCGTATTTTAGATTCATTAAATAACTTCGATTTGAATCTAATAAAATAAAAACGTCAAGATTCGAAAGGAAGAATTATACCAATAGAAGAACCCCAAAACTGTTAACAGTAACACCACCATCGCCATGCTTACGCACAGGTAATTCTTACAACAGACGCACTTCAGAAACATTTCCATGGAGCAGGCGAAACACTTCCATGAGGAATAAGCGACGACACACTCTCAACCCAATTCTGCAATGACATCATGTGTTAACTTTTATTTTATTGAGAGGGAGGAGTACGAAAATACGTACATCATCTTATTGGCCAAATCTGGCCACCCAAAGCCAAAGCCATCATAAGATAAGATATAGGATAGGACGTAAATATGGGTTATGGATTAATAAAGATATTGTGAAGTCAACCAAAATTAACGCATCATGATTCATTCATGTTTAAGTGTGGCCCAAAATTTTGGAATAAAAATACGGTGAAACATGAGAACCAGGTGGCATCCCTATACTTCCATGTCATCTTTAAACAACCAGGTGATATCCTTATCTCAATTTCTAAAAATGATGATTTAGAAAACATGATTTGAAATCTCACCGATTCTTCTCTTATCTTTCTTTTTCACATTCTATTTGTGATATGTTCGAATTTTTTGAGAAATTCATTACTTTTCGAACAACATTGTGTGGTCGAATGAAACTGATAAAATGTCGACCAGTTAATTAAAATAAAAGAGGAAAAATGATATCGTTGGGCAAATGAAATTCGCAAAAGGATAAGCAGCAATAACAAATTTTATCTAAAACATTAAACATAAACAAATATGAATAGTTTTACAGGGAAAACCTTAAATCCGAGGGAGATATTTAATATGATTGTCTAAAAAGTTAACTTTTTTTTGTCAGTAAAAAAAATTGCATTATATTATCATCAGTAAAATTTAAAATATAAAAATAGGTTGCATGTCCAAAAGGTGTTTGCAGCATTGAAGGACGATTAATGATTGGCATGATGGAATCTCCGGCCCCAAAGATGCTCCAATGCATCCGTTCACCCAGCAAAGCCACCACCTATTTCTGTCTTAATGGATATATATGACACGAGTCACATGATATTCCGTTTTCACACCAAATGAATGGCCTGAATTGCTTTTGCTATCCTTAAGGGGTCACATGAAACGTATTGTACCAAATGAGTCATGGAATTGTTTGTTATGCTCCAGTCATGGCAGTTATGTGATGCAGACCATTCCATTTTCGTGATAACTTCAATTCGTGAGGCTCATTTATATGAAACTTGAAAGGCATTTCAAAGCATTGGCTCGAGGTTCTGCAAGTAGTCTTCCATCTGATATCTAAAATGATCACTTTGAAAACTAGAAATCCCGCTTTAAACTGTTGAGGGTTTGGGCTCTACACGTCCCGGAATTCTGTGTTTGCGATCATTCCAGCAGGCAAGGAATGTGTGAAAAGGATTTTTTTGTTATTTTATTTTTATGGGCGGGATTGAAATGGGCAGAATTGGAAAGAGTTTGTTATATCAATTCTTCTAACTTTTGGTTTGGACTATGATTGTGGTTCAAAATTAGGGAAATCCAGAAATGGTTGAATTTAGAGGTTTATTTTATAACTCAATATGATGTGTAATGTTATGAATTCATAACAGAATTTAAAAATAATATCCCCATCAAGAAGTTGGATCTCTTTTCTCAAAAACTCCATTTGGGTGACATATATAAAGAATGACCAGCAGCACGATCTCCAAAGAGTTTGAGGAGAAGAGAAAGTAAAACCTAGCATGAGCCATGATCAAGAAGTTGGATCTCTCTTCTCATAAACTCCATTTGGATGTTTTGTTGCAGGCATGTATGTATAGTTCATCAAAGTATACAAATCTGGATTCTACTCTTCCAATACTACACTTTGTCAAGAACGTAGACTCGCAGGTCTTCGTTTTTACATGAAATCCATTTCCATGCTTCGACGTTGGAGGCATAATTTAGGGCGGTCTAAAAATCTGGGCTTTCTCTTCCAATACGGCATATTGTCAAGAATATACCTCCTGTCAACAAAATATCAGCACTTACGCTTTGTAAATGTTAAGCTATTTGAATTTTTATTTATAGCGTATTTTGCATAATAATACTTTGTGATTTGTTTTATTGAATGGAAAATTTTACATATAACTTCTTGGAACTTCTTTCGTAAGATTTTTGAGATGGAGATGTTTCTTTGGTACCTGAATTTTTTAGGATGTAGGTATTTCTTTGTTACTTTCGAATCTCGATCACGTAAATGATAAGTGGAAAACAAAATTGAAACTTGATCTCCATCGATTGGAGTGAGCTAAGCTTATTTGGGTTCGTTCAAGTGTATTTAATTTTATTAAGCATTTTCAAGTTTCTAGTTTGGTACAGAAGATATGTGGTATTTTTGTATGTGATATTTTTGAGTTTAATATGGATGATATGTTGTAATGTAATGTAAAATTAAGTTATATAAATATTTTGATTGGATTAAAAATTAAATAAAATTAACAAGTTGTAGTTTCATGTTATGTAAAACATTTTAATCGGATATATAAATTTTAAGTTTTGGCAATTCTTGATTTTTTTCATGATATTTTTCTCTAATATAATCTAGGGAGGTTATATTAACCAATACTCAAGAAAATTGGGCCAAACGAGTCAACCCTTTAATACAATAGCAAAGGAACAACACCACCATATCGATGAGCAAAAATAGTTAGAAGATTGGAAAATTGAGGAGAATTCCCCATACCAATTAGATCCTAAAGAGATTGAAGCTATGAAACTATATGACATCAACCTGCAAACATTACCAAAGGAATGACATAACAAAGATCCAACAACCATCCCTGAGGACTAAGTTCAAATTATAGCCAGAGACTACATTAGGAAGCAAGAATCCCTTCTTTTTCAAGCCCAAAAACTAGGTGATATTCCTCTCCCATATTCCTCTTTTGCATCTCAAGGTACTAAGAGAAATGCTCGAAAAGGGGGAATCTGATGCCTAGATGAAGAAAGTCAACTCTTGAGTGATTTCATAAATAATTCTCATTTAGTGGATCTTAGCACTCAAAATGGCACACACGCATGGAACAATAAAAGAGGGGTTAACTCTCAAATAGCTTCCTTGTTGGATAGATTCCTAATTACTAAGTCTTTATTGATGTCGAACACCAACTTCAAGATCCCCATTTTACCAAGCCATGGTTCATACCATTGGCATATTCAGTTATCAATGAAGTGGATGAATTCCCTAAGGAAAAAACTCTTCAAATTCAAATCCTTCTGGCTTAGGAACCCATACTTCTTCTCTAAAATGGAAACCTCATGGAGGGGCTTGAATATACTCGTAGGAATAACAATTTTTTTCTTTCAATAGTGACTCAAATTCCTAAAGGAAAAAATTAGGGAATGAAATACAAACAAATTTGGAAACATACAAAAAGCTAGAACCTTTCTAGAGACAAAGATGGCTAATGTACAACAAACAATAATTGTAGAAGGAAGAACAAAAGAATTTAACCAAAGGGAGATAACTACCTCTCTCAAACAAGAAGAAATCCTTAAGCAGGAAGAAATACTATGGAAGAAAAAAATTAAGAATTTAATAGTTAAAATAAGTGGACAAAAACATTGATTTTTTCCATAGATCTATGATCAACCATTGGCATAACAAAAAACTCACAAACTTCAACGAATACTAAATTCTCAAGTTGAAATTCTGAAGACATCACTCAGGAGCTATCATACCCCTTTCAAACTCTTCTAACTGATCCTATTGCAAACATATGGCCAACCATTATGAAAATCACTAGCAAAATACACAAAATTGCCATTAGAGAGCAAACTGATGTTCTATTAAAAGAAATAACGATGCAAGAGGTAGAGGTTGTTGATATGGACATGCCCAAATGAAAATACCTTGGTCATAATGGGATAATATCTTATTTCTATTAGGATTTCTTGCCAATTCTAATGGAGGGTATTTGGAAAATAGTAGAAGACTCCAAGTTCTCCTCCTCTATTCTCAATGCATTGATTCAACCTTCATCGCTCCTATCCCTAAATCCTCAAGTGTCAAATCCCCTTCACATTATTGCCCCATAACTCTCTACAACATCATCTATAAAATTATCTCCAAATTAATTAAAAATAGACTTGAACCATCCTTCCTTTGATTATATCTCCAAAGAAAACATGTTACATGTAGGGTAGACAAATCATTCACAACATAATCTTGGCTCACGAGCACATGCACTCTCTTAAATACAACAAAACCCTAGGCATTCTAATCAAATGGGGTATATCCAAAGCCTTTCGTAAACTTAGCTAGAAATATATTTTCCACACTCTCACTACCTTCGGGTTTGAAGAAAGACAGGTTCACTGTACCTTGGCTCTTATCACCAAAATTTTTTTCTCCATTATTGTCAATCGCTCTCCATCTTCCCCCTTCACCCCATCCAAAGGCATTAGACAAGGAGATCCCCTCTCCCCCTAAATCTTTCTCTTCATGGATGAAGGTATCGAGCGTGCAATTTCAGCTTCCCTTCATTAAGGAACTTTCAAAGATCTTTGTCTTAGATATGTTAATCACTCCTCCATTCACCAACAATTTTTAGATGTTACTCTTCTTATGGGTGTCCTTTCAATCAAGAAATTCACTTCCTTCAAACACATCCTCAAACCTTTCTCGAATGCATCTGACAAATATATAAACCTACTCAAATCTCAAATATTTTTTTTCAACACCCCTTCTGCCATCCAAACCCACATTTCCATATTTATTGGCTTTCAAAAGAGTTCTCTGCCATCCAATTACTTGGGCGGCAGGGCTCTTACCACTAACCCCTAACAAAAACTATCTAGGAAAATCTAATGAAAAAAATTCAAATCCCGTCTCTCCAACCAAACTTCTTAACTCCTAAATTTGGTAGGCTGCTTTACTCTTCTTAAATCTATCCTCCAATCCCTCCCCATTTATATTTTCTCTACTTTTATTACCCCTAAAGTGATTATAAATAAAATTAGAACTATTCAAGGAAGCTTCATATGGAGAGGTTGCAAAAAGGAAAAAAAAATGGCACTAATATCCTAGGATAAACTCTATTAGCCAAAAAATGTGGGGGGTCTAAGAATGAGGGTCCTTGAAACTCTGAATAAGGCTCTCTATGCCAAAACCTGGCGGATATGGATCAAAAATCTCAAACCCACTTGCTGTAAAATGTGGAGACACAAATATACTCCCAACATTAAAGAATCTAAACTCATCCAACTAGCAGGGGACATCAAAGGATCACATATCTAGAATGTTTTATGGGAACATAAGAAACTCCTCAAAGATCACTTCCTCTAGGAGATAAAATATGGCCAAAGTTCCTTCCTCTAGGAAGACTCATGGCATCAATGGACCAATATATATCATCAAAAGCAATTAAATTCCATTTAGAATTCTCTTTAGGCTCAAGGCCTTAATAATTTGGTGTAGTACTAGACCTCTATCCAATCCCAACACACTCAATCACATAATTAAATTGTTTGGAACCATGGATATGACTAAGAACATTTCATAGAAATAATTTTTTTACAGAAAACACTTGTAGACTAAAAATTTCCAATCCAAGAAGGAGTTGATATCCTTCATTGGGGTCATTGAACACAAGGTAATTTCAATCTCAAAGAACCTTACAATCTCCTATCCTCTCAATGATTCGTCTGATGAGGACTGCCAGATATGGGCAAAATTATGGTAGCCCAAGCACTGGCCCAAAATTACTCTATTTCTATGGTTGTTATTCTAGAACGAAACTCTCACCTAGGACAAACTTCAATGTAGGGTATTTCTTAGACCCTCCATTTGCTTCATTTTTCCTCTCTATATTTGAATTCAAAATTAATCTCTTCCTCAATTGCACCTATACCACCTACCTATGGGATAATATTGTAATTTTATTTCTCCAATTACACTGTAATGCCACCAACACCGCCTTCGCTTTCCTCCCTTGCTGAATCTCACAGTTTACCAAGCCCGTCATCTAAAAGGCCTAGAATTTTCTACCTAGATTCCTCCTTTATAACACCTAGAAAGAAAGAAGTTGAAAAATATTCATAAATACATCATCTGCCACTGGTGATCTCTAACATCTCTTTCTCAGAAACCTGAGGGAGTCCATCCTCTCTCTCTTGGATTAAAAAAGGAGGGGATTGTAATTTAATCGAAAAACTCATCCTTTCTTCGCTCAATATATCCTCCCATATCTCCTCACACACTCTCTCACCCCCCCCCCCCCCCCCGCTTTTACTTATAGCCCCACCATTTGTTCTGCACATCCTCCATATTTCATCAAGCCCAAATTTGACGAACCCTCTAAAGGAAATCCAAGAACTACTAGTTTTTGGGGAGTCTTTCAGGATGATACTAATCAAATTATCCATATATATGTTGGCTTCATTGGCCATACCACCAACAATGTTGCAGAAACAGGGTCGCTCAAGCATGGTCTTCAAATCACTATCAACAAGTGCTTCCATAAAATTATAATATAGGGAGATTCAAAAACCATAATCAACATTTTTCGAAAAATACAATGTGGTTTTGAACCTTCCAAAAAAATCAATTGTTGGAGACCAAAATATGACGTTACTTATATAGCAAGTATTTTGACTTGAATACCAACCCATCTCCTTTCTCATGTCTACTAAGCTACCAACAAGTTAGCTGATCTTTTGGCCAAATATGGCCTCACTCTACAAAACTCTTGGCTAGTAGTGGATGGGACCACAACATTTGAAACTCTCTCTACACTCAATGCCATCACCAGGCTATTGCAAACCTCCCCCCCATAGATTCATATAGATTCATTAAAGGCCAAGATGTCAATTTGACCACCAATGTTGATGAGGTCTCTATCAATTCCAAGTGAATATGTCCTCAAATCTCCGTCAATTTCTAGTGAATATGTCATCAAATCTCTGTCAATTGCCAATGAATATGTCATCATAGATCTATTGCTTTCAAACGAATATGTCTTTAGATCTTCATTAACTATCGATCAATATACCATTACATCATCATCATTTTCCAGTAAATATGCTATTAGGAAAATACCAAGGAATATGTCGTTAGAGAATATGACATGGAATATGTCGACAAAGAACATGACTGGGAAAATTTTGTTAGTTTATATGACAATGAATATGTTCTTAGAGGTCATAGTTATAGAGGGGGATGGACCCTCACCCACCCCCTCTTGGATGACGTCACAACCCCCTCCCCCCCTTTTTGCTGATGTCACAGACCCCCCCGCTAACATCACAAGGAGAGCCCCCCCGTAATTTAACAAAGTTGTTGATTTCGGCCAAGAGTGTATAGCCATTGGTTTGAGCCAAATGCACGTGGCCAAGTTTTGAGCTAAATCCTCGAGCACCTCTTCCTACCCTGCAAGTTGTAATTTGTTATTGGCACTGCCACTCTAGCTAGATGCAAGTCGTAAAACTTAATGGACATACAAAGATTGCATTGGGGCATAGACTCACTCATAGCCTTCAAGCTCAACAATATCAAGGCGCAAGTTAACAGAGGTAGAAGAGAAATTGGACAACATAGATCACAATCTCAACATCCTCCTATGCACTACAATAGTCAACCTTAGTCTTACACTTTTAGTCTTTCACATGCCTTAGTAAGAAACGGTTTCTACGATCTTAATATTTTGCAGTTAAATCTCTGGTCTCATTTCCCGTTGGGTAGACCAATAATATTTTTTTTTGAATATGTAACCTTTCACTAAATTAATATAAAGTGTCCTACTTCAAAAAATAAAATAAACATGAATGGTAATTATGAGAGAGAGAGTTACCCACAGTTGACCTAACTTCATATGGTAAACCTCATATGATTAGTTTTGTTTGTTATCACATGATGAAGCAAGTATTTTGAATGTAGTGCCCCTACATGACCTTTTATATAGTGGTAATTCAAGTAGAAATGCCTCATATTCTTGTGTGCTATCATTAATACATGAAAGGCCTAAGGATGCATTAACTATGTATACATATCTTGTATGTATGTGTACACTAATATTATTACAGACTATACAAATTAATATAAGATACATATCTTGTATGTATGTGTACACTAATATTATTATAGACTATACAAATTAATACAAGACAAATTCTTATCATAGCCATAATTGACATTATTATTTATTATCGATTTGTGTAATGATTTATTGTAATAAAATTCTAACATTTAATGATATTTACTAAATAAATAGATTTGTTTCAAGGTTGAAGGAATTGCTTTGATAACGAGAAAATCAAACCTATTGATATGCGAATTACATTTATTTAAATTATATAGCATACTCAATATTAATTAGTATATAGTAATTTGTATTTGATCCGGTGGTTTCTATCATTAATACATGTATCATCTATTTATGCACCAATTTTTCATATGTACTTCCCTTGTATACATTAGTATTATTGTTATGTATACTAATTAATATAAGATTATATTATTGTTATGTATACTAATTAATATAAGATTATATTATTGTCATGTATACTAATTAATATAAGATTATTTTTTAGTGTATGTGTGTCATGTTTTTTAATATAATCTGAATTGATATTATTGTTTACGGTGGACATGTGTAATAATAATTTAATTTGTGACAAAAATTTATAACTTTTATGGTTTATTGTAGAAATGTGTAATAAGAATTTATTTTGTTAAAAAAATTTATAATTTTATTTAACCTAAGAATAGGGAGAAAATTAAATTTTCGAAATCATTGAAAGCATTCAAACATGTCAATCTTGTAGTACACTATAAAGTAGACACAAATATAAAACAAATTACATAAAATTTGACAATGTTAAGTGTGATAAACATCACTTGGCTTCCCCTTATTTCCTTTCTATTTTTCTCTCTTTCACTAAAATCCTTGACTGGGAGTAGTTGTTACTATTACTAGTTGATTTCCACCAATATATGGGGAACTTATTTATTTCAGTCTAAGCTCTTGGATACATGCCTCCCAAATATTTTTCTATGAATAACCCCTTTATATTGTTCTGGAACTATGATCTTCTTTGATTCAAGCCCCTTCTGGATGACATCCTTCGATCAAGGTATGTCCCCTCCACCATCATTTGATTGACTACCAGGTTGAGTTTGTGCCTCTTTAGTAGGATGATATTCCTCGATCTCTTCTTCTTCATATTCTATGTTGTTTGGAAACTTCCATCACGTCTAATTTTGGTCTTGCACCCTTTTTTTTAGTTTCCTTTTTTCCTTGAGGGAAAGAATTTTGCAAACGTCCTATTTGGAAACAATTTTTTTATCTGAAAGTCATATTTTCATAGTCTTGCACCTATGTCCACTGAAATTTTTCATGTTCTATAAGAAGATGATCAGGGGACCTTTACTAAGGAAAATCTATACACACATCATGGAAAAAGCAAAGATACCTTTTCATGTTTTGTCAAGGTCCATTTTTTTTTATTTTTCCCAAGATATTTCCAATATCCTCCAAGACCTAGTGATGTCAGAAGGGAAGGAGGAGGCTTGGTAGCCTTACCCAAATTAGTAGCATTGTTACCACCATGTTTGTTGCCTCAAAACTTGAAAATCATAAGGTCACAAAAATTCCTACTGTACCGAAACCATGGAACTTCTTGTTGTATCTCAAATTGTACTATGAAAAAAACCTTTAGACAAAAAATAGAGATCACACTTTTTTTTCAAGAAGAGTACACCCATTCATATAAGTCTTCTGGTTTTGACAAAAAACCGTTAAACTACCATTAATGCAAAATCATATTTTACCTCTGTGGATTTTACCTCCATAGTAGGTATCATGTCCATTTTCTCAACAATGTAATGTCATGGCATATTTTGAGGTTGTTCGACTTGAGCACAATTCTTCCCTTGGAGTGCATCTTTTAATGATAAAGATCCATTAGAGTTTCGAGGACTTGTATTAATATTTTCCTAAGCTAAAGACCCTCCCCGCATCCTTATATTTAATACTATAGTTGGGTCCTTTTTTACAGCATAGTCTTCCATCCTAAAAGAGTATCATAACACTTTACCTTTATATTCCAGAACTTTGAGTGTTGTTGATATACCCATATGATTTTGAATGGTATGCTTTAGATTTCACACTAGATCCCAACCTCAAATCTAGTGGGTGGAACTCTTCCCGTTGAGACTTTTTATAAAAGTATGAAAAATTTCCTCCTTCTGTTTTTCGTCAGTGAATTTTCCTAAGATCAACTAGATCTTGGATCTGGCGGAATAGATTACACCACATCCAGATCTGTAGTCCCTTTAATCGAATTTGGAGGGATCTCAATGATTAAGGAAAATAAAACCTCTGGAGATTCCCCGCCACCATCGCATGAAAATCTCAATAGTTCCCTCCATGACCGCATCTATCATTCACATTCATCAACGGTCTCTTGATCCCTACAATTAAAGGTGATTTCAATCCAAGAGATGTGGTATGTTTCGGCGAGAAAGAGAGAGCCAAACGTTAGATCCTTGTTGATGATAGAGATCATGATCCATGAGATACGATCAACAGAGACGTGCAGGAGTATGCCAAAAATGAATACCCTCATGCGTTGCATCAAATCTGTCGCGCCAAGATCTAGATCACTCTAATCACAGATAAAGATGTTGCTAAAGGATGAACCCACAACCTCCATCTTCTAGTATGCACACAACATACATGGACTCAACCCCACTGGCCAAAAATGGCATTATTTTATATTTTAAATCAATATTATTATCAATCATTTTCATTATTGTGCCGAGAGGTGCTCTACAGTCGAGTATGGGGTAGATCTCACGTGTAGACATATAAAAATATAACATGTCATGTTTAACATTTAACATCTAACATTTTTAATCTAATGTCATCTTTACTTAAAAATCAATCTAATTATTATTATGTATAAACACAATATTAATTTAAAATATGAAAAGGTTTGGTAAATAAATAAAACATTTTTTATATTTATTTATTTTTTATAAAAACTTATATAACAAATTAGGTATAAGAGATATGATAAATAGATAAAACCTCTTTTTATATTTACCCTTTTTTTATATAAACATATATAATATGATAATTACAATATAATCATTTTCATTGTTGGGCGGATAGGTGCTTTACAACCCGGTATGGGGGTATATCTAGGTGTAAACATGTCAACATATAACATGTCAGGTTTGACATTTAACATTTTTAATCTAATGAAATTTAAAATATAAAGAGGTTTACGAATACTAAAAAAAGAGCTATGGTAAATAAATAAAAACTTGTTTTTATATTTACTCCATAAACCTCTTTATATTTAGGAAAACTCAAAAAAGAGGTTTTATTTAGGTGAAGCCTATGGGCCAAATTATTATTAATACCATGGGCCAAAACCCATGGGCCAAATACCATATTTATAAAGGAGGCATGGTAATAAATATATTTAAAAGAGGTATGGGATAAATACCATGGTAAATAAAAGAGATATAATAAATAAATAAAAACATAAATAAATGAGAGGTATGGTAAATAAATAAAACATTTTTTATATTTACTCCATAAATATATTTATACTTACAGAACTCAAAAAAGAGGTCTTATTTAAGCCTTTGGGCAAAATACCCTGGGCCAAATTATTATTAATACCATGCAAAAAAAATTATTAACCCTAATATTAATTTTAAAAGATTATTACCATTATTATT
Source organism: Pinus tabuliformis (assembly GCA_031772625.1). Lineage (NCBI taxonomy): Eukaryota > Viridiplantae > Streptophyta > Pinopsida > Pinales > Pinaceae > Pinus > Pinus tabuliformis. The sequence goes on along the minus strand of CM062812.1, from coordinate 498,675,865 downwards.
CTTAAATCTAATATTCATGTTAATATGTTATAATATTAATATTATTAAATTTAATAACATTGTATTAATACAATATTAAATTGGTTATATTATAATATATATATATATATATATATATATATATCTATATATATATATATATATATAGGAGGGAAGAACAAAGACATAAAGTGATAGAGGTGGAGAGATAAGGGGAGTGGCAAGGGAGAAATGAAGATAAATTGAAGGAGAGGGGAGAGGAAGAATTAAGAGAGAGAGGGAGAGAAGGGTAAGAGAGGGAGAGGGATACACAAATATGGAGAGGGGAGAGAAAGAAGAAGAGAGGGAAGGAAATAGTGAGAGAATTGGAGCGATAGAGAGAGAGAGAGAGAGAGAGAGAGAGAGAGAGAGAGACAAAGAGAGATATGGGGGAAGAGAGAGGGAGCTAGAAGAGAAAGGGATAGAGAGGAAGGATGAGAGAGAGGACTTGAGAGGGACAGATAGAGAGATCGAGTTGGAGGGGGAGAGAGGGAGGGAAGAGAAAAGACATAGAGAGTGAGAAGTGGAGAGAGAGAGAGTGTCTATGTTTGGAGGTGAGATAAAGTGACAAAGAAGGAGAGATGGAAAGAATGGAGGAGAGAAGGAGAGATAAGGAGAGAGGGAGGGATATAGTAACTGATTTATATAGAGATAGGGAGAGAGAGAGAGAGAGGATTGAAGGGAAGAGAGAGAGAGAGAGAGAGATGGGGGAAGAGAGAGGGTGGTAGGAGAGAAAGGGAGAGAGGGGAAGGATGAGAGACAAGACTTGAGAGAGATGAGGAGAGTGATGGGGGGAGCTAGAGGATTGGAGAGAGAGAGAGAGATGAGGGAAGAGAGAGGAAGGTAGGAGAGAAAGGTAGAGAGAGGAAGGATGAGAGAGAGGACTTGAGAGAGAGGAGGGGAAAGGGAGGGAGAGAGGAGGGGAGATGGAGAGATAGAGAGATGGAGTTTCAGGGGGAGAGAGGGAGGGAAGAAGAAAGATATAAAGAGTGAGAAGTGTAGAGATAGAGGGAATGAAAAGGGAGAGATGGAGAGAGAGTGTGTATGTTTGGAGGTGATATAAAGTGACAAAGAAGGAGAGATGGAGAGAATGGGGTAGAGAAGGAGAGAGGAAGGGATATAGTAACAAAGTTGGAGGGTGAAGAGAGAGAGAGAGAGAGGATGTGAGAGAGTGGAGAGAGGGAGGTAAAGATTGACGAATGTGGAGTGGGAGAGAGAGGGAGGCAAGAAGAAATAAATAAAGAGAGAGAGATTGATAAGGGAGATGGAGAGAGAGGGAGAGAGGAAAACATGAGAGAAGAAAGATAGAGGTGGGGGAGTGGGAGAGAAGGGGAAGAGAGAGAGAGAGAGAGAGAGAGAGAGAGAGAGAGATACATTGGAGAAAGAGAGTGTATGTTTTAGGGGTGAGAAAGAGAGGAAAATGGAGATAAAGATATAGATGGAAGGTGAAGAGAGCGAAGAAGATAGAGATGGAGAAAGGGAGGTAGGGATAGAGATATTGATATAGATGGAGTGAGAGAGCATGTGCATTTGGGGGGTGAGATAGAGAGACAAAGAAGGCGTTATGGAGGGAGATATAGATATATATGGAGTGGGGAGAGAGGGAAGAATATTTCTTGCACTAGATGCATTGATTTTAGTGTAGATGGTGATTTCTAATCCTATTTTATTGCTTTCACGAGATGCATTGATTTTAGTGTAGATGTTGATTTCTAATAATATTTGATTTCTTACACTAGATGCACTGATTTTAATGTAGATGATTTCTAATCCTATTTGATTTCTTGCACTAAATGCATTGATTTCAGTGTAGATGGTGACTTCTAATCATATTTAATTGTTTTCACTATATGCATTAATTTCAATGTAGATGTTGATTTCTAATAATATTTGATTGCTTGAATTATATGCATTGATTTCAATGTAGATGATTTCTAATCATATTTGATTGCTTGCACTAAATGCATTGATTTCAGTGTAGATGGTGATTTCTGATCCTATTTCATTGCTTGCACTAGATGCATTCATTTCAGTGTAAATGTTGTATTACAATCTTATTTGAATTCTCGCATTAGATGCATTGATTTCAATGTAGATGTTGATTTATGATTTGATGTAGTATGATGGTACATTAATTTTAAATTGATTGGATTAACATTGTGCATAGATTTCAGCACAATAAATTATTGACAATGTATATTGATTTTTGTGTTATATTAATTCAACCTATTAATATTAGAGAGCAAGAGAGACAAGGTATGATACTTACTCCAAACACTGGAGCTAAAGATTTAAATGGTTTACAATTTCAAAACAGTGACAATAAGAATAGTAGAAGAAAATAGTTTGAGATTAATCACAATGAATACTATTTGTAATTAACTACATTCTTATTATTCGCATTTTCTATCATTCACCAGTATTAAATTGTCACTTTGCATTCAAAATTTTCATTTCATAATTTTTCATCATTATAGTTATTATCAATATTTATCATTTCAACAAACTGAAATAACTAAGAAAATATAAAATTAAAATGGCCAGATTAATCTCAAACATATTTAGCATATATAAAATTATTATTTTATATTAGATATATTTACATATTATTAATAAAATTAATCATATCATTGATAAGTTTTCATTAGCCACACACACTAAAACCAACTTAGATCCATCTTACCTACGTAGAGAGGGATCAAATATCTCGAGGTGCAAACCTTTCCTTATGTTTTGCACTTACAAACAAGGTTTGCACCTCGAGAGATTTGATCTATCTCGGTGCTCTATAGATCCAGAATTAAGATGGATCTAGGTTGATATATAAACAATTATAATGATTCAAATATATTTTTATGCTTTGCATGTAATTATTATTAAAATTATTAGGGAATACTAATCAGTTTAGATCCATTTTAAATGTGGATCTATCAAGTATGGAGACATCAAGCTTTGAGTTAAAATGAAACATCAAGCTTTGAGTTAAAATGAATCTAAGTTGATACTCTTGCATTCGATAATGATTTTCCTCAACCCTTTAAATAAGCTTCATCATAGCAAATAAAATGGACTTGTAAGCCACTAATAATAAACCCATCAAATACATAACTCAGCTTATATATCATTATTATTAAATTTTAATTAATATATAATTAATTTTGTTTTTATTTTATAATTTAATCGAGTCAACATAAACATAATATTATATTATGTTACATAACTCATTACATAAATTTTTAGAACTCACTGCCATATTTGTCGAGGGCCTCTCAACACAATAATTTTCGAACAAAATTTTAAAACAATAGAATAAATAACTAAATATTACAACAAAACTATTTTTCACTTATTATGCCACCGTCTATAGTGACATATAGGATTCATGGAAGACATTTAATCACCCACACTAAAAATATTACGTTTTTTTACCATGATTACTATGGTTGTTTATTTTAATTTTTAGTGGATCTCATCTGGTCGATGCAGGCCCACTCCATTTGCCTAGGGATGATGTCCACTGTCAATTCTATTCGCACGAACCTCATTGCCTAGACTTTCCTTAATTTTTTCTTTAATTTCTGGCGGCGTCGCACAGTTCTACTTCAAAAGTATGGAAGTTCAATGCCTAAAGATGTTGTTGGATTCAAGCTATAGGTTGACCATGAAAGGAGACCTCAAAACTATCAAAACTTAAACTTCAGCGACAATTTTGACTTATGTTTATGTCCTACGCAGGGAGGAATTTTCGACCCCTTGGAAGTCGTTTCGATATAGCTATTGTTTGCTTCGAGATTCTATTCATACACCCAAAGCTTTGCTTTAGGAGGAGCAGTGGTTTTTGTTTTCCAAGGGGAAAAAATATGCAAAATAGTGGGATGACTCTGGCAGCATAAATGGAGGAACACAAATCGAGGTTGTTATCAGATTCATGGGCCAAGTTCTTGGACACTGAAACGGGTATGCCAGACCATGGTTGATCAAGGGGGAGAGTGCATTGGTGAACAGATGAGAAGCAATGATCATGCTGAGCTTTGTAATACGTCTTTCAATAAAACTAGAACGGAAGTTTCTGCGGGCACTCCTATGAAGGTCACAAGTTCAATTTCCACCCATTGTACTAACGAACTTTAAATTTCACTGGTTAAAGAAGATTTTGCTCATGGTTTTATTTAAAGGTGTACGTGGGCAAAGAGAAGCTAGGTTAACGCGTTACGACTTTGTAACAACTCATCTTGCCATTTAGAAAGGTAAAATCTTGAATTTTCAGCATTTCCATCTTTAGCTTTGAACAATTATGGAAAAAATTAAACTTATTTGAGAACCATGTATGAACTATAGGGTATTAATTAATGAATTTATGACATATCACATGTGTTTATCGAATATTAAACAATACTCCTAGTTTATCGAATATTAAACAATACTCCTAATTTGATTATATATTGGAAAATATCTTTAAAAATTACATTATTACGTCATAAAATATTATCGTGGGAGAAAAAATCTCTTCCATACCAGGTATACCATTGTGGAACGTTGATAGTGATGTTAGACCATTAAAATAATGACTACCCTAGGATTCAAGACCGGCATTGTTAGTTACAGTTCGGTACAACTGCAGAATAAGATGAGAGGCCAATCTCAATTGTTTTACTCCCGTCCTATTTCATCTCCTTGTTTTGTGGATACCCTGAGTAGCGAACAATTCAACAGAAGTCCCCGATATGTTTCGGCTCGCCCCACAGGGATTCCACTGAGTTGCAACTACCCAGTCTTGTCAAACAATTTTTTAGCCCCCAAGAATCTTTCGGGGAGCCGCCTGAATCTGATAAACCAATGTGGAAAACTTGAAGTCAGAGCAATCTGAATCTGATACACCAATGTGGAAAACTTGAAGCCAGTAATGTGGAAAACGTGAAGTCAGTGCTCGATTCGATTGTTACCGTTCTAATTCTTTTCTCTGTTTTCTATAGTAATAAATACTTTACATACATTTTCTTCTTCATATTTTCCCTCATTGTCGATTCATCCATAATGGCATCTTGCTGCTCGCCGAGACCTAGATTGTAAGCATGCCACTGCGATCTGTGATCAAACTAAATGGTTTCTCACGAAAGTGTGCCATCGTGATCAAATGAAATGCTTGCCGTAGTCTGATTGGTAATTAGGGATCAAACTAAACAGTTCCCATTCTAGTAATCACTATTGGATTTTTTAACAACCCAAACCAAATATCAAAGGACTTAATTATTTTTTTATACTATTCAAATTTAAAAATCCAGATTATAGAGAGAAAGTTTGTATAAGTGGGATGAGTTTTCATTTTAAACCATCAATATGTAACGAAAGTAAGCTTTCAGCAACAAATACACTCCTCGCTATAAATGGAAATTTGATTTTCAAAGAATTATAAATTAAAATCATTTCCTTTGAAACTTCACTAAAAAGTTAAAATTATAACGTGCTAAACTAACCATCGAAAAACTGAAAGAAAATTATTAATGGTGAATTCTAATCCTTCATTTGGTTTATCGTTTTCTAAAATTGAGACGAGTTTAAGCCCAGATTGGTGAAACATCTACAACTTCACTGAGGTCAAAGTGGGTGAAGTTCATGCATTCTCAGCGAACATTCTGCGCTTCACGACGAATTTCAACTGAAAGATAGTGGTTTTGTCCTTGCCCGTGGTTACCTTTTACTTGGACTATGGCATGAAAATGAAAATGATTACTATAGATCAGTGGATTTGTTAGTTTTGTTGTGTTGTTCGTTGAGATTTAGAAATACTTTTGATAATTAAATTACACTGATAATTATATTTTATAATGGGAAGATAAACTATTTGTTCACTAGATTGGTGTTTCTGAAAAATTGTATTTAAATTTTAAAAATAATATTTTTTCTTTGAAATATTTATGATAGATGGTCTTTTTGTTTTTAAATGTAGAAATAATTTTATTTGTAATAGATGGTATTTTCATTTTAATTTTTGATAATTAATTAGAAAATATTATAAATTTAATAATATTTTTTGTTTGTTAATGTTAGTTATAAGTCTAGTTATAAGTTAATTATATATGTATTTTTTATTTCTTCCCTTTTAAAGTTATGTGTTTTTAAAACTATATATTTGCGTATACATGGAAGATTTTTATATGTGTGTGGTAGCACATAAATGTCCAGAGGTTAATCTGTAGTTTTTTGCTTCGTATAAATTAAATATTAGAAGTAATTTTTGGGAGCTTCTTTGGATTTCGTATTGTAAAGGTTATACATCAGATATCTAAACATAGTCATAGTTTCAATGGGGGACAATTTTTGGGAGCTTCTTTGGATTTCGTATTGTAAAGGTTATACATCAGATATCTAAACATAGTCATAGTTTCAATGGGGGACAATCCATATTTAGGATAGGATAGGGAGTATTTCCCTTTATCTTGAGGTTATAGGTTATGATAATAAAGAAAAATTAACTTGCTCCATTCACTTTCATGTCTACACTCTCAAGGCTCGGATGCAATTATCAATGAAAATAAACTCTTAGATTGAGCATAGGGAAAAAACAAATTGTGAGATAGATAATGTACAAAATTTGTTAAAAGAAAAATTAGTCGTTTATTAAAGATAATTGTAGATAATGTATATTTGTTTTTAAATGAAAAATTAGTCTATTTATTAAAGATAATTATAGATAATTTATATTTGTTTACAACAAACACTAAGTATATTTTTATTTTTTTGAAATTACTCTACTACCCATTATCAATTGTTATTTGAGTATAGTAATGTCATAATTATTCTAGGTAAAATTGAAAAGATAAACTCATTACATGTATATATATGATATGGTTTGTTATTTGATAATTTGAATGATAATTTCATAATTGACGTCACCCATATATTATTTTGGGTTGTTTAGGTTAGTAGAGAGACATAGGAACTATATAATAAATGGAAGAATGTTGAGTAATGTTTTAGATGCCATCCTATCTCATATAAATAATTTATAGCATATTTGTCTTCAGACTGGGGGAACTATTACATTGGTCCATTTCATAAATATTAGCCCCATGAGGCACCCTTTCATGAAGAGATTCCTAGGCTACCTGTGCCCAATTTTTACTACACTCTCAAGGATCTTGTATTTGAGGCTTCAAAGAAGGAAGCAGGATTAACTTGCCCCATTCACTTTGGACACACATATTTGTCTTCTCTACTTGGAGATTGGTAAATGTTTTAGGCACACTGTGTATAAATGCAGACGTGTATAAATGGAAACGCTTCTAGAGATTAGTCATAAAGAAATTTGATTTTGAACCATTGCCATATGGGGTGAAGGGTTCAGTTTGGCCCAGGCGATGAAAAACAAAGGTACCATATGAGGGTGAAGGGTTCAGTCTGGTTGAGACTATGAAATACAAAGGAGGTTTGGTCTAGGATGCAATTATCAATACAAACAAACTCTTAGAATTTTCAATGAAAATAAACTCGTAGATTGAGAAATTGGGAAGGAAGTTGCACATGCTTCTTTTTTGAGTAGATTGTTTGATTGTATTACATTTAACATTAACATTTTTTCACTCAAATTGTGCTATAGTTAGATCATGTAACATATTACATCTTTTTTCATCTATGCTCTTCTTCTATATGCGCTACCGACTTACGGTGTTTCCTTTACAACATCTGGTGGAAGTGCTAGTTTAACGCCCTACCAATACGAACCCAATACACCTTCCTAATTTAAAAAATGTGAGTTTCACTAGATATTCTAGGTATCCATTTTTTATTAACATTTTTTATACCCCTTAAATTTGAGCTCCATTTTTTATACCTTTCAATAGAAAGACCCTTCACCCTCTAATATATGCTCAATATATTATGCAATTTTTTCGTCAATATATATCCCCCAATATAGACTCACGGATGCACGTGCACATGGAATGTTATTGCTCCTTAAGTGAATCCCCACAATATAAGCTTATTTGTCTCATGAAAGGTTTTGTTTTAAGTCTTGGTCTTGATTTTTCATACCATTTGTTCTTCTTGAAGCCATGGAATACATTAAATTCTTTTCATTGTTTATTTACTTCGAAGCATGGATTATCATAAAATATTATGTTTAGAGAAATTATTTGCGACAAAAATGATATCTTTTTAAACTTCTACAAGGGAGGCGATCTAAATAGTTTAGTTGTTAGGTTTAAGTTCCATTTCTTGCTTGGCATTTTCTCATTCTTGCTAAACATAGGACGATTAAAACAAAAAATAGATTCTTTGATCCAAATTTATTTGGGGAGTTGATGAGTTAGAATTTGTATGATAAAATTTACAAAGCTTTACTATAAACCTTTTGAACCTATGTTGTGTTTTGCATGTATTGATATCACATTATCTCAAACGCATTCCCTCTAACCAAAAGGTAAATATTTTGAGAAAGAAACCTCTAGAAATACTGAATTTTTTTTACAAATACGGGAGGTTGAATTATCACCTATTTATTTTAGTATACATCCCCTCTTGGGTAGCTGTCTAGACTGACTATAGAGTTTTTCTCTCTTCTGTAACAAAATTTAATTGGGAGTTTCATCTTCAGTTGGAATCATTTTAAAAAGCGTTCTAAAGAATCCAATTTTAAAATCATTTTCTCTAAAATTTGCATTTATTTCACTTAAAAGATATCATAATTTGTTCTATAAATAATCAATGATAAAAACTAAAGGAAAATGATTGTAGAAGATAAATAGAAATGATTTGAGCTTTAAATATATGAACAATAAATTCAATTTCTTTTCAAATATAGTTAAAAGATGCTATTGTCAATATTTTCTATAGCCTTGTAGTTATAACAACTATGAATGATTTCTATCTCAAGCTATCTACAAAAATCCCTTATTAGTCCCTGCCTGGGACTATTAGCGATCGCTCGATCGCTGACCAACTATTAGTTTGTGGTTTGACCGCTTTTTTTTCATTGTTTTTGCAGGTTAACCTAAGTTTAATGCTCGGAATTTTATTCAACAAAATTTTAAGCAAAGTTTTGGTTTTGGAAAACAATTAGGGTCTTATTGCAGCCTTCACGTTGTCCGATGCAAAAATATTGGGGCAATATGATGTTATCCAAAGTACGGTGGATGCCGGGTTACTGGTTCCAGGGACGTGCCATCTGCCATGTTTGGTTGGCACCGCAAAGCCACCTGCCACCGCAGAAAACAACAGATGTTCTGCATGCTTTTGCTGTGGAGTTCGAAGGGTCTGTGTTCATTGTTACTGTTTTCTCACGCAGTTGCTCTTTTTCTGTCTCTGAATGCTCATGAAATGGTCACACTGTAGTCTGCCTGCGGTTCCAATCCTTGGACGGGTTCTTTTTAGTACATTTCCGAGCTATTTTTTTGGAATGTAGAGGCAGCTTTTTGGTTTTGATGAGTGTTGATGCATGGGATTTCATACTTCGATTGATGGAGATTGAAACCCAAAAATCTTGCGCGTAAGGAAACTGTTGTTTTCTGAGAGTGGTTTTGAGATTACTGAGCGGAGCGTTGTAGACATTGCGGAGTGCTAGAACTTGGTTTGAGTTGTACATGCATGCTTGGTCTGAGAAGTTAGTGATACATCTACCCCAGCCATTACATTCTCCAAATGAAGTAATTCAAGCTCGCTGCATGGTGTAATTCTTGCTAATTTTGTCTGAAGGCAAGCCTTACAGTAGAATACCATATATTCCCTCTGTCGTCTGCTGTACATTGCGTCCAGGATGGCAGAATCTTCTACCAAGAAGACAAGAAGCAACAATGAGGGCTACCTTGGAGCTGTGCCTAGGAAGAAGCTCAAGTTAGAGCCCGAAGTGAACAAATATATGTTCAGGGTTTTACTGCCAAATGGTCTTAACCTGACACTAGAGATGGAGAACGCTGACGATACTATGTCAGTGGCCGAGTTTGTTAGGACCGTACGACGCCAGGCTGAGAAAGAACTAGTCGAAAAGGGGTCAAGCAAAGCCACCTGCCACCGCAGAAAACATCAGATGTTCTGCATGCTTTTGCTGTGGAGTTCGAAGGGTCTGTGTTCATTGTTACGGTTTTCTCACGCAGCTGCTCTTTTTCTGTCTCTGAATTCTCATGAAATGGTCACACTGTAGTCTGCCTGCGGTTCCAATCCTTGGACGGGTTCTTTTTAGTACATTTCCGAGCTAGTTTTTTGGAATGTAGAGGCAGCTTTTTGGTTTTGATGAGTGTTGCTGCATGGGCTTTCATACTTCGATTGATGGAGCTTGAAACCAAAAAAGCTTGCGCGTAAGGAAACTGTTGTTTTCTGAGAGTGGTTTTGAGGTTTCTGAGCGGAGCGTTGTAGACATTGCGGAGTGCTAGAACTTGGTTTGAGCTGTACATGCATGCTTGGTCTGAGAAGTTAGTGATACATCTACCCCAACCAATACATTCTCCAAATGAAGTAATTCAAGCTCGCTGCATGGGGTAATTCTTGCTAATTTTGTCTGAAGGCAAGCCTTACAGTAGAATACCATATATTCCCTTTGCCATTTGCTGTACATTGCGTCCAGGATTGCAGAATCTTCTACCAAGAAGAAAAGAAGCAACAATGAGGGCTACCTTGGAGCTGTGCCTAGGAAGAAGCTTAAGCCAGAGCCCGAAGTGAACAAATATATGTTCAGGGTTTTACTGCCAACTGGTCTTAACCTGACACTAGAGGGAGAACGCTGACGAGACTATGTCGGTGGCCGAGTTTGTTAGGACCGTACGACGCCAGGCTGACAAAGAACTAGTCGAAAAGGGGTCAAGAAAAATACACTGGGGACCCCAGGTATATGTAGAGGATGCTATGGGGGAGCGAATTGAAGATGGCAAGATCATCGGCCAGGCTTCCCGCAACAAGACTATGATTGTAGCATTGCAGGTTCTTCTCTAAACTTCCTTTAAGCTATTTTTTAGTGTTTTTTTTTTTTTTTATAACTAAACCTAAACCAAAACGTAGTTATTTGTGTGCTTTGAAAAGAGTTTTGTGCTTTGTCCAAACTGCATTCTGGTATAACAAAGACTTCTTTGAAATATTTAGCAGCATTATCTTTATATGGTAAGGATACATGACTCTTTCCTCTGTTTTTTGTTTTATAATGTTTGACAGGATGGTGGTATAAACAGTGTACGCACATATCATGTAAATCCCTGTATATATGTATATTTAGCATTTTTCTGTTTTAATTTTTAAAAATTGTATGTAGTTTTCGTTAGAGCACAATGCCTAAATAAAGCTCGTTGAAAACAATACAAATTTCCACGCCAATCAGGTAACAGTATTTGTAAGTAGAACATTCCAATGCAAGTTGATAATCTTGTGGAAGATCTCTACTGGAATGATTAATTGTTGGTTTTCTTCATAGGACATGTGGAATGTGACTCCAGAACCACATCTCTTAGTGGAATTGCCCCAGGAGTACACTTTCCAGACAACATTAGCTAATTTGATTGTATGTGGAGTATTCATTTTATAAAAGTATTTTGAGTTTTTCCATGCCTGAGAAATGACTAATGACTTCTTGTGTATTGATCTAGGGTCTATTTAATTTATAAGTTTAATTGTCAATGAACACTGTATTTCCTTTGAATAGGACAACTCTTTACAAGCCATATGGGCTAATGGAACTGGCGAAAGGCGATTGATAAGGTAAAAGGTTCTGGCAATTTTTTGTAGTCTATAGACTGTTTATTTCAAATATCTAGTTATTTATATGTAATAGTATAATTCAACAGTGTGCTATCAAGTGGTATGAGCTCAATTAAATTTGGCCATGGGGCCATGTTTTCTGCATTGCCTATATTCTCATTACGTATTATTTTTTTATTTGTCTTGCATTTTATCTTGTATGTAATCTGTTAGTATAACTATGTAATTTTATGTTCTATTTGTAGGTATTATTTTTCTGATCTGTCTTGCATTTTGTCTTTTATGTACTCTGTTGTATAATATAATTATGTCATTTTATGTTCTATTTGTTGTTCATTTATTCTATTTGTTGTTTTATGTTCTATTTGTTCTATTTGCAGAACCCGCTCGAGCTAATTTCATTCTTATTCTGTCACACTTAATTGAGTTTATAGAGGGGTTTTTGTGTTTGCAGAACGAATAAGTCATGCTCAGGATTTTTAATTTACTTTGTGCAATCACCGCTTATGGATTTTATGGTCTTGAATATAATCAAGCTTGAAAATCCTCATCACTAATGCTGACGGCCATTGCCAGGGTTTGAAAACAAGGTCAAGTCTACGTGCAGAGGGGTAATCCTGACGGAACTTCATTATTGCTGACACTACCTTTTATCCCTCACTGCTTCGGGTCTGTGCAGCGGTTTGGGCTTGTTCAAATTCGGAGAGCAATTGTGGTTGGGCTTGCCGATGAAATCGAAGGTATGGGACTTTAAAACATAAATCACGTCTGTTCTTTTAGACAATTCAATCTGTTTTAGCATTCAAATGATCCTTTACATGTAAAAGTTGCGGATGCCTACAAAATCTGTCATTAAAAGTCTTTAAATTTGTGATACCGATTGAAATTATCCGTATTTCTGCGCGGAGGTGTTATTGAATTCTCTGTCTCGGCTTAGGGCTACTTTCACACAATCTGTTATGTTTTCTGTTGAGGAAATCCGAATCTTGTAACTTGTTGCGATATTAATTGGAAGCTTACCATCTTTCCCCATTCCGATATTCTGATGCATTGACCTGGTTATAATTTGTGTACAGTTTCTAGATAGATACAATATTGTTCATCATTTGTTCTAAGTGCATTTTGGTGCTCTTGGATTGCTTTTCCTTTCTCCAAACTTGCGTTTCCTGCATATTTTTATCATAAATTAGATCTGCTATCTATGGACAGCAACAAGGTTTGGTTTAAATGCTCTTAAGGCATGTTATCACTTATTGGGCATTGGTCTATTTGACAGGTTTGCTTCCATAGACAGTGGCAACCTCCATGCTTTCAAGTAATTGACCTAAAATGAAAGGCAAATCATATTACACTGCGTCACCATGCTCAGGAGATTCGTAAGGGTGCTAATTTGAGCAGCAACAAACACAAAATGCAGTTTGTTTCCTTGGGTTAATAAATGGGGTGGGTCATCCGCTTACGGCAGGGACTACCGGCTGCATGCAAACACTTGTTTCCTATAGCTCAAAGGATAGGAGCGTTACGGTAATCTTTCAAAATGCAATAGAACACTTTCAGCTAAGTGGAGGGGAGCAAACAATCGATCTGATTCATCCTCGATCAAGTAGAGCTTTTTCAGGGGAAGTGGTTGTGTGCCGCACCCAGAATCGCTAGAGAGTATCCGGTTAACCTTTTCCTTCGATATAAAATAAAATTGCATATATTTATTTTTAAATAATAGTATATTTTTACTTGGTTTTAATTCATATTATATATTACTTATTTAATATACGTAAAATATTTTATATTAATAATTAATATGATTTATTGAGATATATTTATATTAATAAGTAATTTGATTTATTTAAATATATTTAATTATATTAATATGAAATAATTAATATAGTTGGATAGAGATTACTGATATTAATGATAAAAAGGTTTACATTGCAATTTGTTATTTTTTCCTATCAATTATGACTTCTATAGGAAAAAGAAACTAGATAAAAATAGTTATTACAATGGTTTAGAGAATGATATTTTCTAGCCTGAGCAATGAAAGTAATATCCTTTTAATGGGTGACTCTAATGCTTGAACTTCAAGCAACCAAGCTATTTTTCTAAGCAATCATTCCAATCCTAATCCTCTTTGGTTAGACAAAGGCTTTAGTTTGGCTAGCCGGTACAAAAGGAGCTCTGAAGACCTCGGGAAGAATTTGTTTGGGTCAGCTAGTCAAGCTCTATAGTGCTCGGGATCTCATAATTTGTAACGGTCTAAAGAAGTAGCCCAATTCTATCCAGATGACCCACATCCATGGGCTTGGTAGCAGCGTGGTAGACTATGTTATTTCCGATCTCCCTTTATACAATGAAATAATAGATTTTGATGTCTTAAACAACCACGAGTCTGACTCTGATCATAGGCCTTTACTTATAACTCTCAATTTTGTCATGCATAGAGAAGTTGTTGATGGATCTCTTAAAATTGACAAGATAAAAATATACAAAGCGCTAACTAAAACAAAAAAAATGTAGTATATTCGTAAAAGACAAGAGAATCTCTTACATCTCTCTAAGGTAGCTCCTATGAAATTCTAGAGGCAGATTCTAACTAGGAAAACTAAAGATAATTTTAAAATTTCTTTACACAACTGGAATTCCTATCTTAAAAAGCTTTATGAATCTCCAAATGTCATGGATAACTTTGAAACCCTGCTCACAATGAAAAAGTTTTCAGATTAGAAGAAAATTATTTTTGGGTTAAACGCTTGGCAAATGGGAAAGCTAAGTACATTGAAGGCTACTGGGCAGAAATCTTAAAAATTGGAGGCCATGTCCTCATCCCCCACATCCACAAGCTTTTCAATCAAGCGGTCAAGCAAGGGTTCCCTAAACCATGGACTCAAAGCCTCACTATCCCTATTTTTAAAAGTGGGGATACAAATAACCCCTCTAATTATTGGACAACTATGATCAACCCTCTCTTAGCCAAGTTATATGGTGTTATTTTGGAAAAGAAGTTGAGCATATGGCTTGAAAGTGAAGGTAAGAGAGCTAAATGCCAAGTGGTTTTAGAAGGCAGAACTCAACAACGGACCACCTTGTTACACTTAGGATCATTATGGAGGAATTTTGCAATGATAAATCCAACCTCTTTTGTTGCTTTGTGGAATTTAGAAAGTCTTTTGATACGGTTCCTAGAAACAACCTATGGAATAGATTAGAAGAGCGTAGAGGAAGTAGGCTATACTGGCACGATCTTAGTTGGGATAGTCATCATCCTTCTTATCCATGCTGACGATATTGTTCTTCTTGCAAGGTGCCTATCTGATCTTGATAAGAAACTTAGACTTCTTAAGTATTTATGCTCTACCATGGGTATGACTATTAACACTGATAAAACAAAAGTTATGATTATCAAATCCAAGGACACTTACACTAATTTTATGTACGAAAATAGTAACTTGGAGGAAGTGTCTTCTTACAAGTACCTAGGAATTGATATTCATCACAAGCTTAGCGAGAACTATAGCGTTGAGAAAAGGATTAATGGGGGGTGGAAAGCTTATTTTAGGCTTGAAAATAATTGTAAAACGACAAACCTCATAATGTGGGATAGAAAGAATTTCCTCTTTAAAACTTTAGTCAATCATGTTATCTTATATGGATATGAGGTTTGGGGTTGCAGCATCTCTAGGGAATCTTGGGGAAAGATTGAGCAATTCTAGACGCATTTTATAACTTATAACTTCAGAATTAAAAGCAATACACCCTATACTATACTCCTTATAGAAGTGAGTCTTTCCCCTATCGAGAGTATAGCTATGACTAGGCTTCTGTTGTATAAGCACAAACTCAATAAGATACGAGACCATAGACTTTCTAAGCTAGCTTTAAATTCTAGCCAAAACCACCTAAGGCTCAAACGAGGTTGGTATAAAGACACTATGGCCTAGTTAAACCATTGGGAGATTGACGAGAGTGTTGCATTGCAAAACATTAATAACATTAAAAATATTTTTACTTCTAAGTTCAAAGAAAAAATGTGGTGTGACAAAGATTTAGCAGCTAAAAGAAAATTTATATATTATAAGGAGGTCATCAACCCCACCCTAGAAGATCAAAAGTATATCTCTATTTTAACTAGCTCAAAGAAAAAAATTAATATAGCCAAGATTAGAACGAACTCTAACGAGCTCCATAGTGAAACAGGTCATTGGGCAGTTCCTAAAAAACCATGGATGGAAAAGATCTCCCATATCTGTGAGAATATCAACATTGAGGATGAAAATCGCTTCCTCTTAGAGTGCCCCACCTACAACCGTGTTAGATCTTAGTTTCATAATATTTGTTGCAATACTAACCTTCCTAGCCTTTTACGATGTCAAAATTATAGTGAGCTGGGGAGGCTTCTCTCCAAGCTTTTTGAGCATAGGAATAAAATCTTAAATCAAACTAAATAAGTCATTTATTTAGGTCTGATAGACCAAAATTTGGTCTCAGTGGACGTTAACCACTTCCACCAGCATCATCATCATAAAAAATTAAATTTGATTTATATAGATTTTAAATAGATATAATTTATTATGTTTTAAAATTAATTATGATTTTGAAATTTGAAAATGTAACTATTAATTTTATATGTTATACTTTTTTCTATTCATTTTATAATATTACATATTTTTATTTTTCAATTGTGCTTTATAATATTTAAAATAAATATTTTTTAAGATTTGCATTATATATAATGTATATTTTATAACTCAAATTTTTAATTCCAATTATTTTCTTAAAATTTGAAATAAATTTAATTAAAAATATTTATATAAAAACAAAATTTAAAAAATGAAACCACAATATTTAAAAAAATTAATTTATATTTTAAACCTTAAATTTTTGAATTATTCTATTAAATATGTCAATTAAAAAGAAAACAAAACTTTCAATACGATGCTAAACGCATTAAATCATTTTATTAATTATTAATTATGATATATGATATTCAATACCTTTCTTCAGCTATAATTATGAGTATTGGATTTGGAGCATTTAAGTTAAATTATAATATGATTTAATTTCAGATTTAAATTAATATAAATTTATTTTAAATATTGGTCTAATATGAGTTAAGAGGGATCCAATTTCTTCACATGTAAAATTGAGCCGAAAAAATCCAATTTTTTTAAGCTCCTAAATATTTTTATAAACAAACATTATTTAAATGTTTTATATAATTATTTAATTTTTTTTTAATTTTTCATAATTTTATATTAAATTATAGAATAAACCTTTAAACTCAATCATATTATTTTTTTAAAAACATATAAAAAACCATGTTATTCTATCTCAAAACCCCATATAAAATTGGACAAATTCAATGAACGCTGAATTTAAAGGCACGACCATAACTCTTGGAGCTATTAAATGGAAAATTCCATATTTAGCAGTATTTGATGCCACAGGTTTTCAAATAGGAATTGATCATGTGGTCGATCCATAATTACTAGAAAACAATATTTAATTTGACGTCGTCTAAGTTTTTTATGTTTTAATTCCTTTTTCATTAATTTTTTTAATAAATTGAATTTTTAATAAATTTATGAAGATATTTACCGTGTCTATTGATTGGTGCATCATTCGTAGATTTAGTCTAACTTTTTCATGTTTTAATTTTTTCTTAATAAAATTAATTTTTTAATCAATTTGTGAAGAAATTTACTATGCCTATCCATTGGTGCATCACTTGCAGATTTGGGCACTTGTATTTATCACTTGTATTTCTAGACCAAAAAATTTCTTCCAAAAATACTTACTCTCTAATTCTTTCATCTTTGAAATTGTTATTTTGATGTATAATTAAAATAATTTTTTGGATTATTGTTTTGATCTTAAATAGTATTATTTTTAAATTATTAATTATAATTATGATTAGATATATATAGTTTATTTTTAAATTGTTAATTAAAATTATATATATATATATATATATAGTATTTTTCATTTGGTAAAATAGTTTTATAAAAAAATGTAATTTTTTTAATTTTTAAAATGCATTTTTGAACTTTACGAAAATCCTTGGGACACACAAATTCTACAGATTAATCAACTTAAACTCAAGTTTTTTAAAAATCTTTGTTGGAATTTGATTAAAATTAACCAGAAAAAATGTCCTGAAAAAATTATGATTGCCCTTTATGTTTTTTGAGGTGTTGAATCCATTTATACAATTCAAAAATGCATTTTAAACAACAAAAAATCACTTTCTTTAATAAAATTATTTTTAAAATTAACCAGAAAAAATGTCGTGAAAAAAGTATAAGCGCCCAAAATTTTTGAAATTGTTGAATCCATTTACAAAATTCAAAAATGCATTTTAGACACACAACATTCTTTACTAAAATTGTTGTCCAAAAAATCATTTATTTCATCTATAAATCACTATATATATAAAATCTAATAAAACCAACATCTGCCTTTAAACTTTTACCCAAACAAACGTTTAGCTAGAATCCCTGAAACAGTACTCATTTATACATCCATGCCGTCAATTTCGTACATGTAACCAACATTTAGTTATCCATTGAATCATCTTTCCCATGGAAATAATTAAGCAGTACGTTTGAATGATATATATACAGAATGGAATTTGCCCATCACTAGATGATAGGCATGTCAGATATAGTTAAAAATATTTCTCTTCTATCAACATTTTTTCTTTAAGTAACGCCCAGAAACTCTCAAATTTTAATTATTTCAAATTTTAAATTCCTACTGTAATAAATGAATATTTTTTATTAAAAATTAATATTATATGAATGCATATTTGAAAAAAGATATTTAGATATTTAAATAAATATTATTTTTTTAAATATTAATTTGACTTTGAAATTATTCTTTTGGAATTGAAAATGAAAATAATTATATAAAATTCAATTATTTAATTATATATTTGTTATATAATTATATTTATATTTATAATAATTTATTTAACAATTATATTTTTATATTATTTTAAATTTGGTAATAAATTAAGTAATTTTAAAGACATCATCACTGTTATTAATTTTTCTGACCGTTTGAATTTTTTGTTAGTATTATGTAAATAATTCAATTAGTTTAGGGAGCTTTGTATTTCGTTTATAGTGTTGATGTTCATCATTTTGAAAATGGAAAAAGATAAAATTCAAATATATATATTGAAAAAGATAAAATCCAAACATGTTTACATATTGATCATGATCTTGCCTACTCGAACAAACATTGGTATACATATTCACCAAATGTTTTTATATCTTTTTTACTTGAAAAAAAATGCAAATACATAATGAAAAATATTATCCCTCATTAATACAAAAACATTAAATGCATATGACGAACAATTAGATGATAAAGAAAAATAAATATAAGAACATGGAAATACAATTGTCATCTACGGAAAAACAATTGTCATCTACCATTGTATTGAAACAAAATTTACTTTGACTTTCTTGAATTAAATATTTTATTTATTTTTTTAACCTACACATATTAATATTTTTATTCGAATGTTTTATAAAAAATAAAAAATAAAAAAAATTGATTTATTTAATCTAATGAATTCACTTAATATTTTTTACATATTTGAAGATTGAATAATTAATAAAATTTTAAAGAAATTCATTACAAAAATAGGATAATCCTGTTACATTATTCCATCAATATCAAATCAAATAATAAAATAATCTCATTTATATTTAAAGAGTATAATACACAAAATTCATTTATATAAAAAAACAATAACATGCCACGGTATAACTCTGGTTAATAAGTATTCAATAACTATAAACATTTAATACGCTACATGATTCCTTTTGTTTTTCTTCCCTTCAAAATCCTGTTCTGTAAAATACACCACGTAAAACATATCACCTTCAACCCCATTAATTTTCCAACCAGCGATTTCGTGCGAACATTATTTTCTAGTCACGGGTGTACCTATCTCAGCGATAGATATGATTCAAAAGTGAAACCATTTTTTTAGTTTAGTAAATCAACTCTTATTGATGAGCTTTCTTTGTTCTTAGGTTTTTAGAAGCTGAATGTTCGCTCCCTCCATGTTCTACTCTCCGGTGAAGAAGTTATTAACAAATATATTGTTGGAGTTAATGCTTACATTTCATATTTAAGAAGTTGGTTTGTAATGGTTGAGAAATTCTCTCAAACTCTCTATCTAATTTAGGAATAAGTTGGATCTCAGAAACTCTATTTAAAAGAGTAATCTGAATGTAAATCTGTGTGTGAGTGTTTTTGCACATACACCATTTGTGCATAATATATGATTGAGTTTTTGTGATTGTGTGATTTTAGCTGTTTTTATCATGGTATCAGAGCTAGATCTGAACCTGATTGTTGTGAGGAGGTGCATCTGGATGTTAACCGGGCTGTTGCAACCTGAGTATTCTGGACGGAGCAACCTGCGTATGCAGCCGTAAGCCATCCCCGTAGTTCACTTATTTCAAGTCCATTTGTCCATTTGTCGACCTATGTGCACAGGCTCGATATGAAGATCAGTCGGCCATGAATATGTGATGCAAAAGCTTTCATGGTTTCCTTATCGATGTGATCTATTCTGTAGGCGAGTTGGTTTTGATTTCAAATTAACCTGGGCCATGTTCTGCTCATAGAAATTCTTAATTCCGTCTGTGGCGTTTGAAACTGGGTGTTTCTCTGTTATGGGGTTACGTTAGTGTCAAGAAAGTCTGCCCAGAATCTTGCAAGGGCTCGGTCATATGGGTTTGACGGCATGAAGGAATTGGTGCCCGGCCAAACCTCGCCTATGTATTAGAGAATGATGAGAGATTCGCAGACAGGCTTACCGTTGTGGATGAGGACGGGTACTTTCTTATGAATCAGATTCATTTGCAGCAGCAGCTCAGACTTAGAGGCGAAATTCTCTTCCTGGGATTCATATCTCACATTTTTCTCTTCCAGTCCGATCAAAACTCGAATAACAAAGGGACTGGGCCATTGGCTCAACACCTTCACCTGCTCTTCCCCTTCGCCCATTCTCGACACCTGAAAACAATATGGAAATTACAGGAAGCAGGCAAGTATGAATGAATGACTAAATGCCCTTGCGTGCTTGCAGAAATTCTGTTGGATTACCCAGTATTCTGAGCATCTATCAGCGATCTCATCATGGCCCGTACTAATGGCTGGGGGTGTTCGTCGCCGGAATCAGTCTCAAATTCGGGGAGGACAGTGCATGAACATTTGAAGACAGAGAGCCGTGTCTGATATTCACGGAGACAACGATAAATGCGTTGTGACAGTCACTGATACCGTGACTATACCGGTTGTTTGGAAAATACATTTGTGATTATATTAGTTTAAATTCCATTATTATAAAATGTGTGAAGAAATCAAGTAGCAGTAAGGCTCAATATGGATGGTTGTCCAGATAGTATGGCAGTTGCGGATCTAGGGAAGGATCCCTCATTAGTGGTAGACGTGGAAGTGGTTTCCTAATGAGGTTATGCGACAGATTGGGATGCTGTCCAGTAATTGACTTCGGGAGGTCCTTGATTCGGGAGTTGAGGAAGGGAACTCGGGAATCCAACTTGCCAACTACACCTTTCCGAGGGTTATGAGGCAACTTGATGGAGCATCTACTGATAAGCTTGATTATTTTGTTATTTTCATGTAATGTAATCATTAAGGGGGGATGTTGGAGTTAATGCTTACATTCCATATTTAAGAAGTTGGTTTGTGATGGTTGAGAAATTTTCTCAAACTCTCTATCTAATTTAGGAATAAGTTGGATCTCAGAAACTCTATTTAAAAGAGTAATCTGAATGTAAATCTGTATGTGAGTGTTTTTGCACATACACCATTTGTGCATAATATATGATTGAGTTTCTGTGATTGTGTGATTTTAGTTGTTTTTATCATATATGAGATCCAGATTATAGGATTTTTAACCTAAATAGTATATTTGTATTAATAAAAGAGAGTGAGATTATAGAGAAGTCAAGATGTCCGGTAAAAAAGTTATTAATAAATATATATGAGATCCGGATTATACGTTTTCTTAACTTAAATAGTATATTTGTATTAATAAAAGAGAGTGTGAGATTATAGAGAAGTTAGAATGAGAATGAAAATGGAGGAGAGTTGTAAGTTTTTTTATTAATTATTAATAAAAACCTTTTATTTTAGATGATCTCAATTTTTTTTATTTATAAAAAAAAAAATATATGTATTTGTTAATTAATAAGTTTAATCATGATTTTTCTCTATTTTGGTCTATAAGCCAAGTTTGACTTGCCATGAGATTTGTCCGGGGATAGATTCGATGATGAAGTGAGAGTTCAAACATAAAAACTTTGCACATCTTTGGGTCTGCAATCAATTACCAAAGCCCTTATAATATTTTGTGAATCCCCAATTATAATAATTTGGGCAATTCCTTTTATTTGAGAAATCTTTAAGCCTTGAAACAAGGCACAATGTTCTCTGATATTGTTAGTTTGTTAGTTAGGTGGCCAAGGCTCCATTCATACATATCATCCTTTTTTTTGTTGAGAAATGGGAACAAGAAATTCTAGTTTAATTTGTCTTTGAATTAAAATTGAATTTTATTATCATAGCAACTTGTAAATAGTTAATTAAGTTTAATTAACTTAATTAACTTAGGAATTTCAAGTTTGAAGCCTTTCTGAAGTCATGTATATGTTCTCCCTATATTCTAGGTGTAGAGGATCAGTTAAGTATGAGTTGTAATTAGTTAGCTCAGTTTACTGAGTTAAGTCCAGTTAAATTAGTTCCAAACTATTTGAGGAACTAATAGTGAGTTAATAGTCAGTTGGTGCACTAATGCATTAATTAGTGCTACTCCAGTTAACTGAAGATTCCCTCGTCAGAAACTCATGCATGTTGATTCTGAGAAAGACCCAGTTGAGACTAGAGTGCATGGATAATGTACTATCAGTTGTATGATTTACTGAGTTGTATAGATCATGTATGCAATCAGGAACTGAACCTTGAAGGGGTTGCGCAGTTTTGGATGCACTGGCATTCCATTAATATGGGTTGATCAGCCATAGGAATTGCACAAGGAAATAGGGACTTGGAGAGCTACAGAATTGGCTAAGCTTTGGCCAAGGGTTTGCTTGTGAGTTAGAGATTGATTTTACTGAGTGTTGGGATTGATCTTGATAGAACAAGCATTGCATTATCATCTTCAATTTCTTATATATGCAATACATAATAGTGGGGTTTTGAGTTGTGGCTTTCCCTAGATATTTATTGTGTTATGTTTATTTGATTATCTTCCTCTTGTCGATTATTGTTTTAATCGATCTATTGGCTTCTGGTGGTCAATACTAGAAGTAATTTCTTGTCTCTTGCTTTAGTACATTTCATGAGCTTATGAATCTACAGGATTTTCTACATGGTATCGGAGCTAAGAACAATATACTTGAAGAGATTGCAAAGTTTTGAGTTTTTTGGTTACAAGTGAAAGTCGAATTTGCAATACATACTTCAGGATGAACAAATGGCATTCTACGGTTTGCGGATCGAGTTGTCTTGGAAGGTAACTCGAATTTTATAGCCTGGAGAGATAGAATGGAGGTTGTGCTAGAGGGTAATGGCTTGAAGGAATTTGTTGAACATGGAATTCCTAAGCCAGCAACCACTGATGCACAAAACTTGATTGAATGGAAGAAGTGTGTGGTGAAGGCAAGGCAGATAATTCTTGAGGGAGTTTGAGATCACATTGTCTCAAGTCTCCATGGTAAGGAAACTATGCATGCTATGTGGAAAACATTGACGAAATTGTATCAGAACAATAGTGACCAAAGGAAGTTCACACTAAAGGACAAACTTCGAAAAATCAAAACGGAGAAAGATGAAACTATTCCAAAATACTTGACCAAGTTCACTTAATGTTGTGATGAATTTGGAAGTGTTGGAATCACGATTATCGAGGAAGATATGGTGAATGTTTCTCTTCTTGGACTCCCTAAGAGTTTCCATAGTTATCAGGACTGTGTCAATGGTTGGGAGAAGCTGCCACATTGGGAACGATTATGGTCATATTTGATGTAGGATGAGACTAGGAGGAACACCAAGGATGGCGCTTTATCAAAGACTGATGATGAAAGGAATTGTGCCTTAGCGATTAAGGTGATGAAGGGGAAAGGTAAAGCTTCCCATTCTAGATCGAATTATTATCATGGAGGTAAGAAGAAAGACATGACGAATGTTAAATGCTTTCATTGTCATAAGATGGGACATTTTGCTACAAATCTTCCACTCAAGAAGTCCAAGGATAAGTCCTTAAGAGGAGCGTTGACTGAGGCTTTGACCTCTCAATTTCAATTGGACTTTTCCCTCATTCCATGCATGGTGTCATCAATGATGGGAAGTGTATAGTACTTAGACAGTGGAGCTTCATTCCACACAAATGGTGACAAAGAGTTATTCAGTGACTTGGAAGAGAAAGATCTCCAGATGCATATCAAGATGAGTGACGACAAAAAGTATAGTGTTACTGGATTGGGCACGAATACTTTTCAGAGGGATCATGGGGATCCACTCACCTTGAAGAATCTTATGTGTGTACCCGGGCTGAAGTAGAACTTGGTATTCGTTGCCATGCTTGAGGACAAAGGCTATGATGTGATATTCTCAAAAGGAAAGGCATTCCTTCGACACATAGCCACGGGTCAGGTAAAGAAGATAAGGATTTGGGTAATGAATATCTATAAGTTGGAGGTAGAGTAGTGTGTTTCTTTGAGTTCAAAAGAAGAAAATATGCAGATCCGAGATGTTGGCGAGTTGTGGGACAGGCGATTGGGCCACTTGCATCATCATGGGGCTTTGAAGATATTGTAGCAGATCTCTACTGGTCTTCCCAAAGGTACGCTTGAGAAAGTTGATACATGCAAGGGGTGTACTTTGGGAAAATACACCAAGTCTTCCTTTCACGATAAAGACAGTCGAGCAGAGGCTATTCTAGAGCGAGTCCATTTAGATGTGCGTGACCATTCTCGACAGCATCCACGGCCAAACATAGGTATTATGTTATATTTTTTGATAACTATTCTCTAAATGCTCGATATTTTTCATGCAGAAAAAGGATCGAACTTTCACAAAGTTCTATGAGTTCAAAGCATTGGTGGAGAAGGTTAAAGCTCTAGGGAGTGATAATAGTGGTGACTATGTCTCAAATGTGTTTAAGAACTTCTTTGTAGCGGAAGGGATTAAACGAGAGTTTACAACACCCCACAATGCTCAACAAAATTGGGTGGCTAAGAGGAAGAACAAAAGCATAGTAGGGGCACTGAGGGCAATGTTGCATGATCAGGGCCTACCACTACACTTGTGAATGGAAGCGTGTAACACGACGATTTATGTTTATAACCGTAGCCCACATCAGATACATAAGATGAAGACATCAGAGGAGGCTTATTCCAGTAAGAGGCCAGATGTTGGTCACTTCATGATTTTTGGGTCATTGGTATATTGCCATGTGACCAAAGATACACAGAAGAAGCTTGAGCCGATATCGGAGTTGGGGATAATTTTGGGGTACACTACTACACCTCACAACTATTGGGTGTACATGTCGACCACTTGAATGACAATGGTTCACATGGATGTCAGATTCGATGAGGAGAAAGCCATGCAAGCTTCCCTTGAGAGGGAGCTTGAGCTACATGCTGATGAGGAGCTTTTAGCCCCTAAGGTTGAGGAGCTTCAGATTGATGTGGAGCAACCACATGTAGAGGTTTCGGGAGTGGATACATCCATTCAGGTAGAGTCTTCGAGAGAGGGAAGAAAGTGCACCAAAGAGGTTGACAGATTGCTGGATGATGCACAGGAGAATGTGGGGGCATCCACTTCTCAGCACAGGCAAAGGAGGTCACCTGGGAGGTACAATGGATACATGGCTCTTATAGATGCATGTGTTGTGACAAAGTTATCTTCCTTTCAGGAAACAATACAAAAGTCTGTTTTGGTTGATACCATGGTGGATGAGTATGACTCCAAAACTCAAAACAGTGTTTGGGATGTGGCCCCGATACCGGAGGACAAGTTAGTGGTGAGCTCCCATTGGCTTTACAAGGTAAGGAAAGCTTCAAATGGTAGTGTGGAGAAGCATAAGGCCATATTTGTGGCCCATGGCTTTTCACAAGCAGAGGGGATTGACTATGATGAGACCTTTTCTCCTATTGCCAGGTACTCATTAATCAGATCTATATTAGCAAAATCAACACAGATGGGTTGGAAGATCCATCATATGGATGTGAAGACAACCTTCCTTAATGGCATGATTATGGAAGAGGTGTGCATATAGTAGCCTGAAGGTTTTGAAACCTTTTATCGTGAGTCGCATGTGTGCCAACTCAAATGAGCGTTGTATGGGATGAATCAAGCACCCCGTGCTTGGTACACTAGGATAGATAGCTACTTCATAAGGTTGGGCTTCATGAAGAGTGAAGCGAATGCAAACCTATACCACATAGTGGTGGAAGGTAAGTTTTTGATCATTGTATTTTATGTCGATGATCTCATACTGACAGGTGATGATTAGTTGATCAAATATTGCAAGGACGACCTTGCAAGAGAGTTTGAGATGAAGGACATGGGGCTCATGCAATACTTTCTTGGCATGGAGGTATGGCAAGGAGATGGGGAGTTATTTGTGTTTTAGGGAAAGTATGCCAATGAGATACTCAGGAGATTCTTCATGGAAAGCAGTAAAGCTCTGGAGACTCCTCTAGCAGGTAACTGGAGGAATGTGGATGCTACCTCAAGGGAGGTAGTGGAAGATATTGTTTAGAGGCCGCTTGTGGGTTCACACATCTACTTGGTGAACAAATGACTGGATATGTGCTATGCAGTTAACCAACTTAGTGAAGCGATGGTTAGGCCTACCAAGATGTATTGGAAGGCAGCAAAGCATGTGTTGAGATACCTCAGGGGCACTTGTTAGTATAGGTTATGGTACAAACGCACAGAGGTAGTGAAGCTTCAAGGCTTCACTGACGAATATTGGGCAGGGAGTCTATTTGACAGGAAGAGCACATCAGGAGGGATCTTCAATAATAAGACAGTGATAGTTTCTTAGTACAACAAGAAACAAAGAGCGGTTTCACTCAGTTCGACAGAGGTAGAGTACATGGTTTCAAATTAGGTAACATGTGAGGCCATTTGGATGAGGAAGATCCTGATTGGTTTTTTTTTTTAGCAGATGGATCCAACTGTGATTTACTACGATAATCAGAGTTGTATTAAACTATATGAAAATATAGTTTTTCATGATTGGTCCAAGCATATTGATATATGATATCGTCATCTCAAAGATTGTGTATTGAGTCAGATTATGTTGTTAAAGTACATTCCCACGGAGGAGTAAGATGCTGACATTTTGAAAAAGGAATTGTCAAGATGTAAATTCAATTTTCATAGAGATAGGATCGGGGTAGTTGACAATCCCTTTCTTGTTGAGAGGGATTGTTGAGAAATGGCATCAAGAAATTCCAATTGAATTTGAGCTTGAATTAAACTAATAATTAAGATCGAATTCTATTCCCATAGCAACTAGCACAAATTTTCTGAGGAGGGGTTTGAAAATGGAATTCATCAAATCTTGAAATGTCGGAGGTGCATTAGTAAGGCCAAAAGGCATGACTAAAAATTCATAATGACCCTCATCAGTTTTGAATGTTGTTTTTAGAATGTCTTCAATCCTCATTCTAACTTGTTGATATCCTGAATGAAGATCCAACTTAGTGAAGTAAATTTCTCCATGTAATTCATCCAACAATTCATCAATGATAGGAATGGGAAATTTATCTTTAATAGTGATCTTGTTGATCTCCATATAATTTGAGCACATACTGTAGGTTTTAACCCCGTACAGAAATTACCTGCATACAAATTATAAAACACAGAAAATAAACAATGCGAGAGAATAACACATAAAACACATATACACAGAGATTTTCCCCTGGATCCCAAAACGGAAATACCAGCTCGATTTTTCATTATGTTCCTTTAAATGTTACAATACATATTTATACATGCCGAAGCATCCAATACCATGGACCAAAAAACCATTGCGTCCAATACCATGGACCGAAAACCATTGCGTCCAAAAACATGTGCGAAAATCATGCACAAATGCATAGGTGGGTCTGCCCATCCTAACATAGGGTCCAAAACTAAAATTTTCCAGGGCACTGCCTCGGACCCCATAATGTGGGGTTACAAGTACCCCTCAAACCCCCTGTTAACTACGTGGAAAGAATATAACACAACCCAACATTCTCCATCTTGTTGTTTTCCTTCCACAGGGGGCCACAAGAGAGCTCAGTAAATTTTCTAGCCCTGAAATGCCCATTATTTATCTACACCAAGAGAACTTCTAAGAGCTCACATATTTTGTCAATGCATCTGCAGTATTCTTTAAAGTGTCCACCTTTACCAACAACACCTTTTTTTCTTCTATCATATCCCTCACAAAGTGATACTGAACATCAATGTGCTTTGTCTTTGAATGATATGCAAGGTTCTTTGCCAAGAAAATTGCACTTTGGCTGTCACAGTCTATCCTTATAGCTTCCTGTACTAACCCCATACTTGAACACAATCTTTGCAACCAAACTGCTTCCTTTCTTGCATGAGTGGCTGCCATGTATTCTGCCTCTCTAGTTGACAGTGCCACTACAGATTGTTTCTTATTCATCCAACTGACTGCAACTCCAAATAGGTTAAGCACATACCCACTTGTAGATCTTCTCTAATCTAGATCTCCAACCCAATATCCATCAACAAAGCCATGAATATCCAACACTCTATCCAATCCTGGTCTTCCTTGGTAGCACAAACCATAATCACTAGTACCACGCAAATACCTGAAAACCCACTTCACTGTTGTCCAGTGCTCCTTCGCTGGTTTTGACATAAACCTTCTCAATACTCCCACTGCATGTGCAATGTTTGGTCTAGTACAGACCATTGCATACATCAGGCTACCGACTGCACTTGCATATGGAACACAGGACATGTCCTCTTCCTCTTCTTGTGTCTTGGGACACTGTTCAACAAATAACCTCACACCTACAGGAATAGGAACGTTCACCAGTTTACTATCCTGCATATTAAACCTCTGCAATATTGTCTCGACATACTTCCTCTGGTTCAATCAGAGCTTCCTCTTTGCCCGATCTCTTTTAATTTCCAAGCCCAAAATATAGTTTGCAGCACCAAGATCTTTCATGTCGAATTTGGAGGACAATTGGGTCTTCAAATCTTGGATAAGTTCTTTGTCATTTCCAACTAGCAACATATCATCCACATACAAGACCAGATAAATAACACGGTCACCAATTAATTTAAAATACACACAGTGATCTTCTTTGCTTCTGGTGAAGCCAAGTCCCCATATAAATGTATCAAATTTCTGATACCACATCCTTGGTGGTTGTTTTAACCCATATAGAGACTTCTTTAACTTACATACTAGTTCTTTCTTACCCTTCACCACAAAGCCTTCAGGTTTCTTCATGTAGATCTCCTCTTCCGGATCCCTGTGAAGAAATGTTGTCTTCACATCCATCCGTTCCACCTCAAAATCAAAAGCATCAACAACAGATAAAAGTAATCTAATAGAAGTTACCTTGGCAACAAGAAAAAAAATATCACCAAAATCAATTCCCGGCACCTGGCAATAACCTTTTGGTACCAACTGAGCTTTCTATTTCTCCACATTTCCTTCTGCATTTGTCTTCTTTTTGAACACCCATTTGCTGCCAATGGGTTTCCTTCCAGCCGGCAACTCCACCAGATCCCAAGCTTCATTTTTGTGCAAAGATGCCATTTCATCAACCATGGCCTCTTTCCAGAGTTTTGCATCCTCTGAATCCACTGCTTCCTTCACAGATCTGGGATCATCATCAGTAACAATTTTTTTTTTTTTTGAATAGAAAGCAGATGGACTATACCTTTTTGGCTTCCTTCTTACTCAAACTGATCTTCTCATAGCCAGAGTTTTTGGCTCTTCGTCTTCTGATTCCTCCTCTGCTGTAGAGTCTGATTCTTCCTCCTTTAGCTCAAACTCTATCTCCTTAGGTTGCTTTGGTTGGACTTCATGTTTAATAGCATCTTTCACCTCTTTGAACACCACATCTCGGCTGTACATAACCTTTCTTGTTATTCGGTTCCAAAGCTTATAACCTTTTAAACCATCCTTATACCCAATAAAGATGTACTTTTCAGATTTACTATCCAACTTTGTTATTTTCTCCTTTGGAACATGTACATATGCATCACATCCAAATACCCTTATATGTGAAACAAAGGGATTCTTACCAGTCCATACCTCTTATGGAGTCATATCCTCCAACGCTGATGAAGGTGACCTGTTGACCAGGTAACATGTAGTATCCACCACCTCTGCCAGAATTCTTTTCCTAACCCAACACCACTAAGCTTACTTCTTGCCCTTTCCATCAACGTCTTGTTCATTATTTCTGCAACTCCATTTTGCTGAGGTGTATATGGAGTAGTCTTCTGCTGTGCTATACCACACTTCTTGCAGAATTCTTCAAATTCCTTACTGCAAAACTCTCCACCATTATCTGTCCTTAGCACCTTTATCTTCTTCTTTGTCTGGTTTTCCACTAGAGCCTTAAATTCTTTAAACCTATCAAAGACTTTAGATTTCTTCTTAAGGAAATATATCCATGTATTCCTTGAGAAGTCACCTATAAATGATACATAGTACACAGACTTGCCCAGTGATGGAACCTTCACAGGTCCAAACACACCATTGTGCACAAGCTCTAATATATGTTTCGCTCTCTTACCACCAGAGGGGAAACTCACCTGATTCTGCTTCCCGTATACACAATTTTCACAGAAATCAAAATCCAGAGAGCTATTACTCATACCTTTACCATGAATTCTTCGAAGGCCCTTCTCTCCAATATGTCCAAGCCTTTGATGCCACAACATGGTCTTTTCTCTAGAGGCCACTAGATTTTCTACTCCACTTTCAGGAACCACATAACTGTTGCACCCATCAACAACAGTGCTACCTTGCAGCTTGTACATAGTTCCAATTCGAAATTCCCGCATCCATACCAGTACTCCCCGAACCATCTTGCAGATATCCTTCTTGAACACTGTTTTTACACCTGCATCATCCATCTTACTAATAGAAATCAGATTTCTGGTTAATGCAGGAATATGCAGAACACCGGGAAGTGTTCTAAACTTTCCACCTTGCAGCTTCAACTTTACTTTTCCACGACCAATGATTCTAGCCTTCCTGTCATCCCCCGAGAAGACATCACCACCATCATATTTTTCATACTCACAGAACCGCTCTCTATGGGGAGTGAAGTGAAAGGATGCACCTGAGTCAATTAACCATGCCTCATGATCTACATGTGTACTTGAAGAATCCAAGTACACATCCCCATCTTCATCTGAGGTGGTTTTCGCCTCGGCAGAAGGAGCCTCATTAGATCCCATTCCTTTGTCAGGAGCTTTAGATTTACAGTCCCTTTTGAAGTGGCCTTCCTTTCTGCATTTCTAGCACACCACATTTACAAGTTTTCCTGGAGATTTAAATCTCCCTCTAGATTTAGATCTCCCACTCGATGACTTATTTTTGTTTCTGTTTTGGGACCATCCTTGTACAGACAATGCATCACCATTTTGGCTCTCTATATTTTTCTGTCTTATCTCCTCCATTAGCAAGGCTAAGAATATTTCATCAAACTGCAAGGTAGTTGCATTGCTACTTATTGTAATAACCAGATTATCCCACGAATCTGGTATAGAACACAACAAACTGATGCACTTATCTTCATCTGAAATTTTAATATCAACAGATGCTAACCGACTTACCACAGTATTAAATGCATTTAGATGCTCTGTCACCAAGTCTCCATCTTTCATCCTCGGGTTATACATCTTTTTTCGCAGGAACAGTTTATTCACTAGAGACTTAGATTGGTACAAAGTCCCTTACTTGTCCCACAAAGCCTTTGTCGTAGCTTCCCCTGATACATTTATCAATACTGAATCTGAGACACACAATCGTATTGTGCTCTTTGCCTTCCGATCAAACTTCTTCCATTCTTCATTGGACACTCCCGTTGGTTTAGTACCCGGATCTACCGTGATCCGCTGATCTTTATCCACCAACAAATCCTCCATCTTGAGTTTCCACAACTCAAAACTTTGACCATTAAATTTCTCGATCTCTATCTTTCCACTGCTCGTCATCTTCTTTCACCACCGAAATTGATAATGTAGATCTCCCACTGAACAGGGTATACCACAGGCCTGAGCGAAACCCCTCAGCAAAAAAGGCGTCCCCTTGAAGCCAAATCTGCTCTGATATGAAATGTAGGTTTTAACCCCATACAGAAGTTACCTGCATACAAATTCTAAAACACAGAAAATAAACAATGCAAGAGAAAAACACATAAAACACATATACATAGAGATTTTCCCCTGGATCCCAAAACGGGACTACCAACTTGATTTTTCATTATGTTCCTTTCAATGTTACAATACATATTTATACATGCCGAAGCATCTAATACCATGGACCGAAAATCCATCGCGTCCAATACCATGGACCAAAAACCATCGCGTCCAATACCATTGACCGAAACCATCGCGTCCAAAAACATGTGCGAAAATCATGCACAAAACCATAGGTGGGTCCACCCATCCTAACATAGGGTCAAAAACCAAAATTTTCAGGGAAGCTACCTCGGACCCCATAAAGCGAGGTTACGGGTACCCCTCAAACCCCCTATTAACTACGTGGAAAGAATGTAACACAACCCAACACATACGCCATGATCCATCCTTCTTGTGCACCAATACCACTGGAGCATAGAAATAACTTTAAATAGGTTGAACTATACCAACCTATAACATTTATGTGACCATGTGTTCAATTTCACTCTTTTGGGCAAATGGATATCTGTAAGGTTTGATGTTTGGAGGAAAAACTCATGGAATCAAATTAATAACATGATCATGATCACGAATAGGTGGGAGGCCTTTGAGAGTCTCAAATACCTTGTAATGATTGTCTAAGACTTTTTGGAGATCTGAAGAAATATATTATTTTGATGTTTGAAACTCTAGTGAGCATAATCTGCAATTACACCCCATTGTTATTTCTTCATAATTTTTTTCATGCCATTAGAGTTGATTATCTTTCCTGGCTTACTTGTGATGCCCCTTAAGTCAACTTCCTTTCCTTCCCAAAAAGAATTCAAGAAATGTTCCTAGAAATTAAAATCTATCATCCCCAAAGATTGTAACCATTAGACTCCTAGTACAACATCAAGACCACCCATTGGAATGGAAAGCATTGAACTATTCAATACATATTCCCCCGTAGTTAGCTTTATATTATGGCACTTTCCAAAGAAATTTATAATTCCTCCATTTGCAACCATCACTTGACATTATGGTGCAGGATATAGGAATAAATTCAATTCCTTGGTGATCTTACAATGAGTGAAATTATGAGTACTACTTGAATCAAGCAGTACTATTACATTTTTATTCTTGATATATCCTTCTATCTTGAATGTTTGAGGAGTGGTAATTCCTCGAAACGCATTGCAAGATATGGTCAGATTCATTTCTTCTTTCTTACGGGTTGGTTCCTCATGTATATCCTCGTATTTTGATGTTTCTTGTTCCTTTTCTTCCTCATCTTCACAATCTATGTAGAATAAATTGTTCTCAGCCAATTTATGACCTTTAGTGTATTTCCTATCCCAACTATAACAAATCCCTTTTTCTCTTTTTTGCTCAAATTTTTGTGACATAAACCTTGTAGGTTGTGGAAGGCTAGGAGCAACAACACTTCCACCTATATAGTTGTGAGTGGTAGAATTCTTTGTTGCCATAATTTTTCTTCAACTTTTCTTGCCACCCTAAATGCCTTCTCTAATGAATCAGGTTCCCAAAGGCAAACCTCATGTTGGATGTTATCCTTTAAATTCCCTATGAAGACATCAATTCTACACTCCTCTCAAATATCAGTTACCCTCAAATTCAATTTTTGGAAATCCTCAATGTGCTCCACCATTGAACCACTTTGTTTGAGATTTATCAATTGGATAAATAATGTGTTTATCTTTGTATCCTCATAATGTGATATCATTTCCTTTGTTGACCAAGTAACAAGTGATTTACAAGGAAAAATCGATACCATACAAAGTGATTGGGTTCTAAATATAAAGTTTCAATAAGTGCCTTTTGTGTGTGTTTGCACATCATGGAGATAAAAATATTGCTCCATTTGTAGTATCCATGTTACCGGATCCTTTCCATCATGCTTCCTCATATCGATCTTTGGAATGTGGTGATTCTTAAACCCAAAATTGGAGTATGTAAAATCCTAATTAACATTCTTTTTGTTCTCATCATGAGTTTCATGGAATATGTTTTTGCCGTTAGGAAGAATTTCTTGTAGCAACTTTGTCAAACCTTCCTTCAAACCTTCCATGAATGCTTTTAATCTATCCTTCAAACCTTCCATGTCTACTTCTAATCCATCCTTAAAAATTTCCATGTCTAATTCTAAACCATTCTTTAGAGCTCCCATGTCCCTTTTTATACCATATATCTTATCATTCATTATGGCTTCCAAATCATTTTTTGTTACTTTTTGCGAGAGCGAAATTTTTTGCACTTGGTCTCGTAATTTTGATATATCATGTTGCATTTCTTCCTCTTCTTCATGCATCATAGAATATATATCTGAATTCTTACTAGGTGTACTTTTTTTTATTTAAGTCATTTTGGAATAAAATAATAATATTATGCTTCACTATGCCCTTTGAATCACTTCAAACTGATTTTTCAAACAAAAGTTATGCAAAAATTTTAAAAACTACACACACTTTTCTTGTTTTTTAGGAACTTGATATTGAAACTATTGGATCTCTGTAATTTTGGATCTCCAAGATCTGAAATTTTGTCCTTAGATATTACTTTGAGTCTTCTTTCCAACCCTACAAGTCGAATCGAGATTGGATTTTTCAAGAAATAGTTATGACCGATCTCCCATGATGACGTGATTATAGACTAGTTCAGTAGAGAAAACTTTTACACACTGCCATGTGTCACTGTTTTGACCTTCGGCCCTGAAAATGATACCCAAAACACTACATTCCGTCCAATTTTAGTTTCTTCTACAAAATTTATATCTGATATTCAGAGAGAAAGTTATGTCGGTTTTCCCTACGTCACCTATTTGTGATGGAATTCTGGAGCCTGCAAAAACCCTAACTTCCTCGGATCATATCTCCACAAATATAATGAACCAAAATCTGAAATTCATACACAAGGTTCACCAATATTTCCACCCCACGTGGTTGCAATTTCATCTTTCGAAAATTCGTAGAAAAAAAGTTGTAGTGAAAATTCCAAGATGTCATGTTTGAAGAAGCGAAATCCTAGAATCCAAAGCTTTGATAACAAATTTTATGCAGCCATCTCACAGAAAAAAAGATAGATCAACGAATTAAAAATTAGCCTCTTCGAGGGGGGAACTTCTTTACATTACATAAAAGGAACAATTCTTGGATGATACAAATGATAATACCTCCTTGGTGTATATAGGAGTCTAAGGGGTCACAATATAATTAGATCTTACATAACAATAATAATGTAAGGGAACAATGATAACAATAGTGGGCTTCTATGGCGCACAACAATAACAACATGGGGGATACGTGGGTACAAAAGTAATAATAGGGGCCTACACTAACAATAAAAATAAAGGGAATACACTAGTATTATAGGGACTTAACAATTTTCCTCCAAGTTCTAATCATCTCATTCCAATTGTCGGCCTATCCTTAAATAACACATCCCATCAAAGTGCATCGTGTCCCTTTAAATTTTCCATGGAAAATCAAATATAATGGAGTTCTTGAACATTCTCATACTCAAAGTACCTTTTCAGCTCCCATGTCAAACCAATGAGAGCCTCAACCTTTAAAATGCCATCATAGTGTGAACCTTCCACCTTTGTGCTACCTCTATCTTTTGAAAAGGAAACTAAAGATAGTACTAGGTCCACTTCTTTATAATGTCTCTCTTCTTCAACCTCTTATTTCAACTTTGAGCCTCCTCTAGCATCCTCATTCTTCTATTTTCCAACTCTTCTACCCTTCTTCTCAATTCCCCCAATTCTCTATTTAGAGCACTTGCTCATGTTGCTCCTTCTTTATGTGGTGACATTCCTACAATTTTTTTAGTTGCCCTCAACCTGACTAACATTGATAGGTATTATCTAGGCTTGGTTTCTAAAAACTCATCCTCTGACAATTACAGTGAAAAAAACCCTCATGGGTCCAGCCACAACCACACACTACATAAACATAAACATCAAAATAAATCACCTATCACAAGGGACCTGAGGCATATACATAACCATTATAAGAACCTAATATATGTCCGCATAGCACACAACTATTATATGCTATCATTATTGAACTTCAAATATAACACATATATTAATGAAATTGAGAAATAATTCATATGAGGCAAAACAAGAGATGACAACAAATTTTCATTCTTATTCCCATACACAACAAATTTTTCTTAGAATTAGTGTGCAACTATATTTTGCGTTATGCCTTAGCATACACACCATTGATTTCACACTATACTCAACCAACTATTTCATTTTCCAACTACACAAGCTCTTTTTTATTTCTTTCCTTCAAGATATTCTAGGTTTTTTATGTTTTTATCTCTTCTCCTACTCATCTCGTTTTAATCTCTCCTTCTTCTCAATTCACTTCCTACTTGAAAATGTTAGTTAAAAGGCTAAACCATCACAACATTTTGTCTTCCTCAACCATTTCCTAGTACAATCATCATTCATTAATGCAATAAACAATTATGGATGTTCAAATAATATAATCATCATTATTTTGTCTATATCATCATTATTTTGTTTGGTTCATCATTATTTTGTTACGTAGGTAGTCCAATGAATCACCCATGAACACCTTGTGACACATGGAATAACTTCAATGTCATGATCTACAATTTTAGAAATATAGGTGTAGTGCAAAAACAACATAATGTTCGCGATAATATAACCCTAGTATGGTGTTGCAATAGAGGTGTTACACTAGCAGTGCTGCAAGTGATGTGTTGTAGCAACATAATGAAAAGGTGGTGTTCTGGAATAGGTGTTGTACCAATGATGTTGCAACAATGGTATTGCAACAATGTAATAAGTTAGTGTTGTAGAAACTCAGTAGTAGAATGGTATCACAACATGCTTACCTCATCACCTAGGTTATTATCTAGAATAAATCCATGTAGATTTTTTTTACTATGGATGATTTTTCATGCCAACAACGAAGTGTCAAAAATACGACAAATCAGCTTTATTAATCAACTAAGCATCTTATAGGTGTGAAACACCAACCATAATACTTCCTCTACAGTACACTGCTCTGCCTTATTCATTACTTGAGGAATATATATATATATATATATAACAAACGCACATTTGGGGAAGTTGAACAAAATCCTATAAAACAGGAAAAAAATCCTAATCCAGGGTTCGGTTTGAATTGTTTCTACATTGATCTCAACACTCCCCTTTAATGGAGAAATGGATTCAAATATATGCCTAAGACTTCCCTAAACAAATCAAATTTGATTCTACCAAGAGGTTTGGTAAAAATATCAGCAGCATTGTCACAACTATTACAATACTCAATATGGATTTCTTTTGACTAAGCTTTCTCCCTGACAAAATGAAACTTTGTATCAATATGCTTGGTGTTCTTATGAAATACTGGATTATTTACAAGTTTGATGGAGCTATGGTTGTCACATTTGATCACTATTGAAACCTTATGTTCTTCTCTAGCAGCAAGGAGAAGTCTCCTCAACTAAACTACTTCACATGTTGCTGCACATATAGCTTTATATTCAGCTTCTACAGAAGACAAGAATATTGTGTTCTGCTTTTTGCTACTCCATGTAATGACCCCAGATCCAATGCTCAATGCATAGCCTATTATGGATCGTCTGTCATCTACATTTCCAGCCCAATCAGACTTTGAAAAACTTGTCAATCTAACATCACACGAATCAATATAAACAATACCAAAATCTAAGGTTCCTTGGAGATACCTTAAAACACCTTTAGCTACAACCCAGTGGCTCTCAAGGGGTTTTGACATAGATTGGCTCAATGCACTGACTGCATAAGCCAAATCATGTCTAGTTGTAGTAAAGTAGATTAGACTCCAAACCAGTTGTCTATACAATGTCACATTTTCCTCCTTAGATCCATCATCATTCTGAAGTTTTAAATTCTATTGTAAAGGTACTGCTACAGCTTTGCACTGATTCATTCTAAACTTTTCTAGTAGGCTCCTTACATACTTACTTTCTGACAGAAAAGTTTGTCCATAATCTCTCCAGACTTCCAAAACCAAACAATAGTGTAGCTCTCCGAGGTTTTTCATCTCAAAAACTTGTGACACATGCTCTTTGATCTCTTTAATGAGATCATCAGCATTCCCTGTAATGATTAGATCATCTACATATAAAGAAATCAAAACCATCCTTCCCTCTTTATCAAACACGGTATAAAGATTAGGGTCATTTTTGCTCCTTTTATAACCACGGTCCAGGAAAAATGAATAAGTTTTGTCATATCATGTCCTGGGTGCCTGTTTTAGTCCATACAGTGCTTTCTTCAACCTGCAAACTAAATTTTCTTCCCCCTGTTTGACAAACCCCTGAGGTTGCACTAAGTAGACTTCTTCTTTCAAGTCCCCATTTAAAAATGCAGATTTAACATCTAGTTATTGAATCATCCAATGGTGTTTGGTAGCTAAAGAGATTATCATTTTGATTGTGTTAAGTTTAGCTATAGGAGCAAATGTTTCATCATAATCAATGCCTTCTTGCTGTGAATACCCCTTTGCAACCAGCCTAGCTTTATACTTATCTATGCTCCCATCTTCTTTAAATTTAGGCTTATACATCCATTTGCATCCTATGGGTTGTTTGCCTTTAGGTAGTTTAACTAAATCCCAAGTTTTGTTTCTGAGAATTGATTCATATTCCTCTTCCATAACAGCCCTCCATTCACTATATTGATTGGCTTCTTTATAACTAGAGGGTTCGACAACATTCATCATACTAGTTATAAAAGCATTTTCTATATATCTTGCTGGCAACTGAGCTTTCCTACTTGATCTTCTGAGTGGTGGGGTAGCTTCAAACCTTGCCTGATCATCATTTTCTGGACTTTGCTTGAAAACTACAACATCTTCTTTCAATTCCTCCTACTACTATTGCTGCTCATTGCTGTCACTTGATTCATCACCACCTTCTTCTACCAACCAGTCTTCATTAGCACTCTCGTGGTTTCCTTCATTAACCTACTCATGAAACATTACATCTCTGCTCGCAAACACTTTACGAGTAGAGGGATTAAACAGTTTGTAAGCCTTAAATTCTGTACAATACCCAAAAAAGATAGATTTGATGGCCTTTGAATCAAGTTTCTTTCTATCTTCCTTTGGGATATGCGCAAAGTCTTTGCTGCCAAAGACTCTGAAATGCTTAACTACAACCTTATAACCAATTAAAGCTTCAAAAGGAGTTTTGAAATCTAAACTTCTTATTGGACTCTTATTCTTTAGATATACTACAGTATTAATCGCTTCACCTCAATAGTCATCAGAAAAATTCTTACCTTTTAACATACTGTGAGCACACTCCACAAGGGTTCTGTTTTTCCTCTCTGCAAACCTCTTTTGTTGAGGAGTGTGGGGTACTATAAACTGCTATTATCTTTGTAGTATCTGAGTACATAATCTTTCTTGTACTCTCCCCCTTGATTCGAG
Source organism: Pinus tabuliformis (assembly GCA_031772625.1). Classification (NCBI taxonomy): domain Eukaryota; kingdom Viridiplantae; phylum Streptophyta; class Pinopsida; order Pinales; family Pinaceae; genus Pinus; species Pinus tabuliformis. The sequence goes on along the minus strand of CM062812.1, from coordinate 498,636,254 downwards.
CAGAGAATCCTAATGCATTTACCTGCCTGGTTTTCAACCATGCTTCTGAACTCCTTGAAGTATTCAAAAGTGTTGCTCTTCTTCCTGAGGAAATACACCCAAGTAAATCTAGTATAGTCATCAATAAACAGTGAAAAATAGTATGCACCGCCTAACGATCTTTTCTGCATAGGCCCACATAGATCTGTGTGTACCAGCTGCAGTATATCTCTCTTCTTTCTATCAGGATTCACAAGCAATTCATCTCTGTGCAACTTCCCCAATGCACATGCATCACAACCAATATGAGTAGATTTTAAAATAGGAAGACCTTCGACCATACCTCTTTCCTATAAAATCAGCAGATCATTTAAGTTAATATGGTTGAACCTCTGGTGCCATAAGTCCACTGTAGTCATGGCAGATGATGTCAATGCTTGATGTGGTGCACTTTTGACATTTAGCTTGTACACTCCTCCCACACAAATACCTGATGCAGTAGGTGTCATACAATCCAACAGGTCTTTAATAACACAATATGATTTATAAAACTCTACCTTGAGATTCTGATCAGTTATAGTAGAGACAAAGATTAGATTCTTTTTTATCCCTGGTACATACATCACCTTATGGATATGTCTAATATTTCCATCAAGAAAAACAACATGAATATTACCATAACCTTTGATTTGGTACCCTGTATCATCGCCATGATAGATGTTTTCTCCACTGCTGGTTTCTTTAAAGTCTTCAAACCACTGTCTGTTCCCTATCATGTGGATGGATGCACCTAAGTCGACAAACTAGGTATCTGCTTCATCCTCCTTAGCCGAAAGTGCAAAGTCAGATATGAACAGTCTAATGTTCTGACTCTCCTCCTCATCAGCAAAATGACCTGCATGTTGCTTATGTTCCTTCCCACCTTCATCAAACTTATTTTTCATGCAATATCTAGCTATATGGCTAGTTCTACCACAATAAAAATGTTTGGTCGCAGAGTCATTTCTATTGAAAATGTACCTTGGGGTGAGGGCATCTTTCTCTGTGGGACTGCGCTGCTCTTTTGTGCTGCATTTGGCTTTCCTTTGAAGGGCTTCTTCTTTGCCATTAAGGCCAGGTCTAAACTCCGAGGTTTATGAGTCAGTCACCTTTCCTCCTCTTGCATGAGGATCCTTACCAATTCTTCAAATATAGGTTCTTTTTCTCTTGCATTCAAGCCAATGATGAACATCTGATACTCATCAGTCATACCATTCATGGTAATCGTGACCAGATCTGTATCTGACATAACTTCACTGATATCACTTAGCTTGTTCTTGAGCTCCTTGATCTGCGAAATGAATGCTAGAACTATCTCATTCTCCTCCATCTTGATGGAGAGAATCTTGCTCTTCAAGAACAACAACCAATTCGTGTTCTTGACCTCACAAAGATCCTTGAGTGTCATTCAGATCTCTGGTGCAGTCTTGTAATCACGGATATGGGGAATAATGCAATCTTTGACTGACAACTGCTAAAATAATGGCAGAGATTGAAGAAGAATAGCAAGAAAATGCGAGAAGACCAAGAAATATAAAACTGAATTTGTATATGCTTTTATTCAATAATGAATTTCCTCTACATGGCATTCGATATATTCATGTGAATAGCTACCGTTACATACATAACTAAATTACTCGTTATAAAAACAGTTTAACTACATTTACCCAAAAAACCGTTGTCAAACTAACAAACTCCACCTTGACAACAATTTTCCCATTCATCATCTCTCCTGCAAGCCAAGAGAAGCTAAACACCACCGCAACTTCTCTACTGTAACTGGCTTTGTGAATATGTCTGCACAATTTTCTCGTGTATGGACCTTTTTAAGAGCTACTTTGCCACCATCAATCACATGTCTCAGAAAATGATATCTCACATCAATGTGCTTGGTTCTACTGTGATAGGCAGGGTTTGTGGCCAAGTGAATAGCACTTTGACTGTCACAAAGTACACTCACTTTCTCCTGCGTTCTTCCAATTTCATCGAGCAAACCCTTTAACCAGATTGCTTCTTTACTGGCATCTGAAGCAGCTATATATTCAGCTTCGGTAGTGGACAATGCAACCGTGTCTTGAAGCTTTGACATCCAACTAATTGCTCCACCTGCAAGAGTAAAGACGTAACCTGTAGTAGATCTTCTTTTGTCCAAATCACCTGCATAGTCAGCATCTACATATCTACAGACTGATCCTTCACTACCATTAAAAACGATGCAATGATCTCTTGTGCCTCTTAGATATCGAAGCACCCATTTCACTGCTTGCCAATGTTCTTTACCTGGATTTGCCATGAACCTGCTGACAACTCCAACTACATGTGAAATGTCAAGTCTTGTAGATACCATCGCATACATTAAGTTGCCTACCGCATTTGCATATGGTACATGAGACATATACTTCTTTTCGTCATCAGCTCTAAGACTCAAAACCGAAGAAAGCTTAAAATGGGAAGCTAGGGGAACATCAACAGGTTTCACATTATTCATAGAGAACTTTTCAAGTACCTTCTCCACATACTTCTGCTGTGATAACCAAAGCTTACCATTTTTCCTGTCTCTGTGTATCTCCATGCCCAAGATATGTTTTGCTGCTCCAAGATCCTTCATATCAAACGCCCTAGAGAGTTGAGCCTTTAACCTGTTGATCTCTTCCATGCTTTTGCTTGCAATAAGCATATCGTCAACATACAAAGCTAAGATAATGAATATGCCATTGAAACTTTTGAAGTACACACAATGATCATACTCACTTCTTATAAAGTTCTGGCTCACCATGAAGGAATCAAACTTCTTGTACCATTGTCTGGGAGACTGCCTCAGACCATACAATGATTTCCTGAGCTTGCAAACTAACCTTCTGCTGCGACCTCGTACAAAACCTTCTGGTTGTTCCATATATATCTCTTCGTTCAAATCATCATGTAGAAAAGCTGTTTTAACATCTAACTGTTCTAACTCAAGATTAAGCAACGCAGTTAGTGCCAACACAGTACGTATAGAAACAAGTTTTACAACTGGAGAAAAAATCTCATGAAAGTCTATACCTTCAACCTGAGAATACCCTTTTGCTACCAGTCTCGCCTTATATCTCTCGATACTACCATCAACTTTCTGTTTTAGCTTGAAGACCCATTTACATCCAACAACACTTCTCCCTTCAGGAAGCTCTACAAGATCCCAGGTATTGTTCTTGGCTAAGGAGTCCATTTCTTCTTCCATAGCCTTTTTCCATTTCTCGCTATCTGTATCATCTATCGCTTCCTGATAACAAGACGGTTCCCCATCTTCAGTAACCAAAGCAAAAGATGAAGCAAAATCTTTATACCTTTTGGGAGTTTTCCTTTCCCTTGTTGACCTTCTCAGAGTGACTGGTTGCTGAACTGGTTCAGAAACTTGCACTGGTTCAGAAGCTTCAACGGCTTCCTTTGTGTCTTCAACACCTTTGTCTCCAGAAGTCTCTCCTTCCTTTCGACTGTCACCGAAAGATCTAGCCTCCAACTGAACCCGTTGACACGACGATACCTGTTCCTGTTCAACTCTTTCAACATTTGATTTTAACAAAGAGGATTCATCAAATGTTACATCTCTACTAATGACTATCTTCCGCAATGTAGGATCCCGCAACCTATATCCTTTCACTGCATAGTCATACCCAACAAAGACATAACATTTCGACTTTGGATCTAATTTTGAACGCTGATTTTTCGGAATAAGAGAATAAGCATCACAGCCAAATATCCTCAAATGAGAATAGTCACAAGACTGACCTGTCCAAACTTCTTCAGGAATTTTACAATCAATCGCTACTGAAGGTGATCTGTTAACTAAATAACAAGCAGTAGATACCGCTTCTGCCCAAAACTCCTTTTGCAAGTTAGCATTGCTGATCATGCTTCTGGCTCTTTCCATAAGAGTCCGATTCATACGCTCAGCAACACCATTTTGCTGAGGAGTATAAACAACAGTTTTGTGTCTAACAATGCCCTCATCCTTACAGTATTGTTCAAACTCAACAGAAGTGAACTCACCACCATTGTCAGTTCTTAGACATTTAATAGATTTGCCTGTTCTTTTCTCTACCATTACTTTAAATTGTTTAAAGACATTGAATACATCAGCTTTCCTTTTTAGCATATAGACCCAAACTGTACGAGAGTAATCATCAATGAACGTTAAAAAATACAATGCACCTCCATATGACATAACAGGGGAAGGCCCCCACAGATCAGAATGAATGTAGTCTAAAACATCTTTACTATTATGATTGCCAACTTTAAATCTCTGTTTACACTGTTTCCCATACACACAATGTTTACAAAAATCTAAATTCAAGGATTTCAGACCGGGAAGAGATTTACGTTTCATTAGTATGTGAAGACCTTTCTCACTCATATGACCCAAACGCTGATGCCACAGACGGGTACCTGCTTCTTCCTTTTCTGACGCAACCGCTGCTTCACCGACCTGAGTACTTCCTTTTAACCTGTAAAGATTCCTGACCTTTTCTGCCTTCATAACCACAAGGGCACCTTTGAAGACTTTCAAGACGTCATCCTGACCTCTAAACTTATAACCATCTGAATCCAACACTCCTAAAGAGATTAAATTTTTCTTCAAATCAGGTACATGTCTAACACTAGATAATGTTCTAACTGTGTTATCATACATCTTAATCTTGATATCTCCCATCCCAACAGTCTGACATGACATATTGTTACCCATAAACACAGAACTACCGTTGACATTTTCATACGAAGTAAACCAATTTCTATGTGGGCACATATGATGCGAAGCACCAGAGTCTAACAGTCAGCTATCAAAACTCTGAGAGACATTACATTCAGGTGAAGTTTCATCTATCATACACAATTCTTCAGCAGATAAAACTTCGTCTACAATACCTGAATCAGCCTGATTCGCTTCGTTCTTCAGGTTTTCGGATTCCTTTCGTTTCCAACAGTCCTTCTTCAAGTGTCCAACTTTACCGTAGTTCTAACATTTTGCCTTACACTTTTTGCCCTTCGATTTTGACCTGGAAGACCCCCTTGGTTTGTCTCCTCTTTCCTTTGAGCGTCCTCTAGCGACCATGGCTTCTGATGCAGTTGTATCAGTGCTGGATTTCCTTCGTACTTCTTCAGACAGAAGAGCTCCCACGACTGATTCAAACTTCAAAGAATCAGCAGAGCTGAAGCTGATTGAGGTTACGAAGTGATCCCATGATTCAGGCAGAGAACACAGCAAGGTTATGGCTTTATCTTCTTCCTGTATTTTGACTTCCATATCTGTTAATTGACAAATTAGTGCATTAAAAACATTCAAATGTTCTGCAATGCTTGAACCTTCTTTCATTCGAAGACTGTATAATTGTCGTTTCAGATAAATTCTGTTGGTTAATGATTTTGTCATATAAAGGTTTTCAAGTTTTTCCCACAAACCTGACGCCGTAGTCTCTTCAAAGAGAACTTCATCCGCTAGACATAACCGGATGGTACTGAGAGCTCGGGCATCCAAGTCCTCCCAGTCTGAAGTAGTCATGGTTGTAGGTTTCTTAGTAACCCCATCCAATGCCTTGTGCAACCCTTGTTGCACAAGCAGATCCTTAACCTTCAGTTTCCAAAGAGCAAAATTGCTCTGGGTTTGATCACAGGCTCGCACAGCAGGGGTTCGTCCAGGCTCTGATACCACTTGCTGAAATAATGGCAGAGATTGAAGAAGAATAGCAAGAAAATGGGAGAAGACCAAGAAATATAAAACTGAATTTGTATCTGCTTTTATTCAATAAAGAATTTCCTATACATGGCATTCGATATATTCATGTGAATAGCTACCGTTACATACATAACTAAATTACTCGTTACAAAAACTGTTTAACTACATTTACCCAAAAAACCGTTGTCAAACTAACAACAACTTCAGGAGCATTCTCGCCTTAGTCTCCCGCTTGTCCCAGGCTTGGATTGTTGCTATTGTCCCTCCTGCAACGAGGTTTGGCTTCACCTCATCATTGTTCACAATCGTCCATGCATTATGTCCCTCAAGCAGGTTTTGCAGCTTGAATTTCCAACTAAAGTAATTGGATCCATCCAGCTTATTGTTTTCATTGAGTTAAGCTTAAGCTAACTAGTTATTCATCTTGAATGAATAAAACACTTCAACCCCAACAATTTAAAAAAAAAGAAAACAACCCCAAATCTTCAAAACCACTGCAAATACCGGATCCAAACAAAATTGAGCCCAAATCACTTCAATTCTTTCATTTAAAACCTAATTGCCCCTCCATTAAAGAGTTAAAGAGCCCCTCCATATTCAAATAAAAAACCCCTTTTTCCTTTCTCTTTTTAAAAGGATTTACTTAAATTCTTTCCTTTTAAAAACAATCGCCCCTTTTAATTAAAAAGCCCTTCCTTTTTTCTTTAATTAAAAAACTTAGCCATGGAATTCGAAATCGTGAAATAAGTTTTTTTTTGTTTTTTGTTTTCTAAATCGTGGAAGGGAAATATAAGAACGGGAAGGAATTCGAAATCATGAAATTTTAGATGGACTTCGACGTTTCTTTAATCATGAAATTATGTGGCACAAATTTTCAGATTTAAAATCACCATAATCACCAGCGCATTCGTGTCCAAGCCTTCGATCTTTGCATGCCCCAATCAACAGCTCTGCCTCAAGCTCTCACGCTGCCAGCGTTCACCCAAAACGCAGTCCCGCAGAGATGGCAGTCTCCCTTCTTCGAAAACACATGAAGCAGTCGAGATCTCATACGAGCGATCTCATTTTTGGCCAGAGGTCCATTTGCGAAAACCGAGGACCGACGCAGCCCCTTCCAACACGCAGATTATTGCGCGACCTCCTCCAGCACGCAACAGTGGGTCTCCAACACGCAGTTCACTGAGCGGATTCGTCCACGAAACTTCGATCCACTGTCTTTCACCGTGGCAGCCTCCACGCACTTCTGATCTCGACATTCTTGCATCAATCCAAACGACCTTGTCACCGCAGAATTCACCGTGGCCTCCTCTTCACTGTAGACTCCTCATCAAAGAGCGCTTCTTCTACAATGAGCAGTGGAGCTATACGCTGTGGTAAAAAATGCACTGCCTATCGGCAGCGAAGAAATCCAGAGAAATCCAGAGCTCTTTTCAGAGAAATCCTTGCAGGCAGACTTCACCGCAAACTCTACGAACACGGTCGGTGCGATTATCACTGCTCCACTCGCGTCGCTCTGACTAATAAAAGATTTGTAAGCCGAGAAGTGAAATCGGCGCGACCATACCGCCGAATGCCGTGCTGATTTCGCCTCAAACGTGCCGGTCTCACTCTCCACTCAGGGTACAGGCCGAGTACCGGTCTCACTTTGATACCATGTCAAAAATACGCCGAATCAACTCTATAATCAATTGAGCAGCTTACAGATATGAAACACCAATACGCCGAATCAACTCTATAATCAATTGAGCAGCTTACAGGTATGAAACACCACTTGTAAGATTTCCTATGTAGTATACCACTCTGTTTCATTCATTACATGGGGAATATATATAACAAACACATTTAGTAATCTCAACATGGAGCCCCTAAATATAGGGAATTGAATGATTACATTTATAATTATTATTAAAAAAATTTAAATAATTTTAAAATCTAATATAATCAAATTTTCAAAACAAAATTATATTTATTTTTAAAAAATCATATATATATGAACATAAAATCAATCCAGGAAAAAAGAAATTCGAAACTATTTTTATTTTTCTTAAATAGTTATTATTAATTTTAATCTTTTAAATATGGGTTATTTTTTAATTCCTATATTTGAAATTTTGAAATAAATTAAATGTGTAGGATCCTTGTTTCATTAAATGCAATGTCAGTTGATGTCTATCTAATTCGATACTAAGGAAGGACTAAACACCATTTATATTTTTTTTATATCTCCTTGTATCTAAGGCATATGCATTCATACTAGATTTCTATGAATAACATATTAACCCGATGCAACATTGAGGATTGATTCTTGATTGGCACCTTGGGCAATCGTGTCCAAAAGGTGTTTGCAGCCTTGAAGGACGATTAATGGTTGGCATGATGGAATCTCTGGCCCCAAAGATGCTCCAATGCATCCGTTCACCCAGCAAAGCCACCACCTATTTCTGTCTTGATGGATATATATGACACGAGTCACATGACATTCCGTTTTCACATCAAATGAATGGCCTGAATTGCTTTTGCTATCCTTAAGGGGTCACATGAAACGTGTTGTACCAAATGAGTCATGGAATTGTTTGTTATGCTCCAGTCATGGCAGTTATGTGATGCAGACCATTCCATTTTCGTGATAACTTCAATTCCTGAGGCGCATTTATATGAAACTAGAAAGGCATTCCAAAGCCTTGGCTCGAGGTTCTGCAAGTAGTCTTCCATCTGATATCTAAAATGATCACTTTGAAAACTAGAAATCCCGCTTTAAACTGTTCAGGGTTTGGGCTCTACATGTCCCGGAATTCTGTGTCTGCGATCATTCCAGCAGGCAAGGAATGTGTGAAAAGGATTTTTTGTTATTTTATTTTTATGGGCAGGATTGAAATGGGCAGAATTGGAAAGAGTTTGTTATATCAATTCTTCTAATTTTTGGTTTGGAGTATGATTGTGGTCCAAAACCAAGGGGAAAAGGGAAATCTAGAAGTGGATGAGTTTAGAGATTTATTGAAATCTAGAAGTGGATGAGTTTAGAGATTTATTTTATAACTCAATATGATGTGTAACGTTATGAATTTGGTTCAATTTATGTTGTTTGAACTGGTGTTGCTTGAAATGATTCTGGGAATGAGATTCTAATGAATCCTGCTGGTCCGACTGGTGCTGCTATAAATGCTTTGGGAGTTGATCCTGGAACTGAGGCTACTTTTGCTGAGCGTGGCTCATATGGTTCTAATGAAGCTGGAGATGACACTTATTCAACTGGTGTTGATGGGGATGCCAATGAAACTGGTGCTTCTGGGGATGCAGGGAATAATGCTTCTAGAAATGATCTTGGAACTGATCCTGGGAATGAAAAAGGATGAAACTGGTGCTTCTGGGAATGATGACCCCTTTATTGACGCTGGTGAAACTGAGGAAGCTGGGACTGGTGAAACTGATGCCCCTTCAGCTGCTGATTATGCTGCTACCTATGCTACTGATGGTCCTATGCTACTGATGGCTTAGATGCTGGTCCTAGCTTTGATGCTTTGCTACTCGTGCTATTGGATATGAAATTTACAAATAATATCCCCATCAAGAAGTTGGATCTCTCTTCTCAGAAACTCCATTTGGATGACATATATAAAGAATGACTAGCAGCACGATTTCCAAAGACAAATAATATCCCCATCAAGAAGTTGGATCTCTCTTCTCTGAAACTCCATTTGGATGACATATATAAAGAATGACCAGCAGCACGATCTCCAAAGAGTTTGAGGAAAGAGAAAGTAAGACCTCGCATGAGCCATGATCAAGAAGTTGGATCTCTCTTCTCATAAACTCCATTTGGATGTTTTGTTGCAGGCATGTATGTATAGTTCATCAAAGTATACAAATCTGGATTCTACTCTTCCAATACTACACTTTGTCAAGAACATAGACTCGCAGGTCTTCGTTTTTTCATGAAATCCATTTCCATGCTTCGACGTTGGAGGCATAATTTAGGGCGGTCTAAAAATCTGGACTTTCTCTTCCAATACGGCATATTGTCAAGAATATACCTCCTGTCAACAAAATATCAGCACTTAGGCTTTGTAAATGTTAAGCTATTTGAATTTTTATTTATAGTGTATTTTGCATAATAATACTTTGTGATTTGTTTTATTGAATGGAAAATTTTACATATAACTTCTTGGAACTTCTTTCGTAAGATTTTTGAGATGGAGATATTTCTTTGGTACCTGAATTAACTTAAAACTTTTTTCAAAACATTTTTTTTAGGATGTAGGTATTTCTTTGTTACTTTCGAATCTCGATCACGTAAATGATAAGTGGAAAACAAAATTGAAACTTGATGTCCATCGATTGGAGTGAGCTAAGCTTATTTGGGTTCATTCGAGTGTATTTAATTTTATTAAACATTTTCTATATGGTACAGAAGATATGTGGTATTTTTGAATGTGATATTTTTGAGTTTAATATAGATGATACGTTATAATGTAGTGTAAAATTAAGTTATATAAATATTTTGATTGGCTTAAAAATTAAATAAAATTAACAAGTTGTAATTTTATGTTATGTAAAACATTTTAATTGGATATATAAATTTTAAGTTTCGGTAATTTGTGATTTTTTTCATGATATTCTTCTCTAATATAATCTAGGGAGGTTATATTAACCAATACTCAAGAAAATTGGGTCAAACGAGTCAACCCTTTAATACAATAGCAAAGGAGCAACACCACCATATCGATGAGCAAAAATAGTTAGAAGATTGGAAGATTGAGGAGAATTCCCCATACCAATTAGATCCTAAAGAGATTGAAGCTATGAAACTATATGACATCAACCTGCAAACATTACCAAAGGAATCACATAGCAAAGATCCAACAACCATCCCTGAGGACTACGTTCAAATTATAGCCAGAGACTACATTAGGAAGCAAGAATGCCTTCTTTTTCAAGCCCAAAAACTAGGTGATATTCCTCTCCCATATTCCTCTTTTGCATCTCAAGGTACTAAAAGAAATGCTCGAAAAGGGGGAATCTGATGCCTAGATGAAGAAAGTCAACTCTTGATTGATTTCATAAATAATTCTCATTTAGTGGATCTTAGCACTCAAAATGGCACACACGCATGGAACAATAAAAGTGGGGTTAACTCTCAAATAGCTTCCTTGTTGGATAGATTCCTAATTACTAAGTCTTTATTGATGTCGAACACCAACTTCAAGATCCCCATTTTACCAAGCCATGGTTCATACCATTGGCATATTCAGTTATCAATGAAGTGGATGAATTCCCTACGGAAAAACCCTTCAAATTCAAACCCTTCTGGCTTAGGAACCCATACTTCTTCTCTAAAATGGAAACCTAATGGAGGGGCTTGAATATATTCGTAGGAATAACAATTGTTTCCTTTCAATAGTGACTCAAATTCCTAAAGGAAAAAATTAGGGAATGAAATACAAACAAATTTGGAAACATATAGAAAGCTAGAACCTTTCTAGAGACAAAGATGGCTAATGTACAACAAACAATAATTGTAGAAGGAAGAACAAAAGAATTTAACCAAAGGGAGATAACTGCCTCTCTCAAACAAGAAGAAATCATTAAGCAAGAAGAAATACTATGGAAGAAAAAATTAAGAATTTAATAGTTAAAATAAGTGGACAAAAACATTGATTTTTTCCATAGATCTATGATCAACCATTGGCATAACAAAAAACTCACAAGCATCAACGAATCCTAAATTCTCAAGTTGAAATTCTGAAGACATCACTCAGGAGCTATCATACCCCTTTCAAACTCTTCTAACTGATCCTATTGCAAATATATGGCCAACCATTATGAAAATCACTAGCAAAATACACAAAATTGTCACTAGAGAGAAAAATGATCTTCTATTAAAAGAAATAACGATGCAAGAGGTAGAGGTTGTTGATATGGACATGCGCAAACAAAAATACCTTGGTCATAATGGGATAATATCTTATTTATATTAGGATTTCTCGCCAATTCTAATGGAGGGTATTTGGAAAATAGTAGAAGACTCCAAGTTCTCCTCCTCTATTCCCAATGCATTGATTCAACCTTCATCACTCCTATCCCTAAATCCTCAAGTGTCAAATCCCCTTCATATTATTGCCCCATAACTCTCTACAACATCATCTATAAAATTATCTCCAAATTCATTAAAAATAGACTTGAACCATCCTTCCTTTGCTTATATCTCCAAAGAAAACATGTTACATGTAGGGTAGACAAGTCATTCACAACATAATCCTGGCTCACGAGCACATGCACTCTCTCAAATACTACAAAACCCCAAGAATTCTAATCAAATGGGGTATATCCAAAGTCTTTCGTGAACTTAGCTAGCAATATATTTTCCACACTGTCACTACCTTCGGGTTTGAAGAAAGACAGGTTCACTGTACCTTGGCTCTTATCACCCAAACGTTTTTCTCCATTCTTGTCAATCGCTCTCCCTCTTCCCCCTTCACCCCATCCAAAGGCATTAGACAAGGAGATCCCCTCTCCCCCTACATCTTTTTCTTCATGGATGAAGGTATCCAACGTGCAATTTCAGCTTCCCTTCATTAAGGAACTTTCAAAGATCTTTGTCTTAGATATGTTAATCACTCCTCCATTCACCAACAATTTTTAGATTTTATTCTTCTTATGGGTGTCCCTTCAATCGAGAAATTCACTTCCTTCAAACACATCCTCAAAAATTTCTCAAATGCATAGGACAAATATATAAATCTACTCAAATCTTGAATATTTTTTTTCAACACCCCTTCTGCCATCCAAACCCACATTTCCATATTTATTGGCTTTCAAAAGAGTTCTCTTCCATCCAATTACTTGGGGAGCAGGGCTCTTACCACTAACCCCTAACGAAAATTGTCTAAGAAAATCTAATGAAAAAATTCAAATCCCATCTCTCCAACCAGACTTCTTAACTCCTAAATTTGGTAGGCTGCTTTACTCTTCTTAAATCTATCTTCCAATCCCTCCCCATTTATATTTTCTCTACTTTTATTACCCCTAAAGTGATTATAAATAAAATTAGAACTATTCAAGGAAGCTTCATATGGAGAGGTTGCAAAAAGGAAAAAAAATTGGCACTAATATCCTAGGATAAACTCTATTAGCCAAAAAATGTGGGGGGTCTAAGAATCAGTATCCTTGAAACTCTGAATAAGGCTCTCTACGACAAAACCTGGCGGACATGGCTCAAAAATCTCAAAACCCACTTGCTGTAAAATGTGGAGACACAAATATACTCCCAACATTAAAGAATCTCAACTCATCCAACTGGCAGGGGACATCAAAGGATCCCATATCTAGAATGTTGCATGGGAACATAAGAAACTCCTCAAAGATCACTTCCTATAGGAGATAAAATATGGCCAAAGTTCCTTCCTCTAGGAAGACTCATGGCATTAATGGACCAATCTATATAATCAAAAGCAATTAAATTCCATTTAGAATTCTCTTTAGGCTCAAGGCCTTAATCATTTGGTGTAGTACTAGACCTCTATCTCATCCCAACACGCTCAATCACATAATTAAATTGTTTGGAAGCATGGAGATGACTAAGAACATTTCATAGAAATAAATTTTTTACAGAAAACACTTATAGACTGAAAATTTCCAATCCAAGAAGGAGTTGATATCCTTCGTTGGGGTCATTGAACACAAGGAAATTTCAATCTCAAAGAACCTTACAATCTCCTATCCTCTCAATGATTCGTCTGATGAGGACTGCCAGATATGGGCAAAATTATGGTAGCCCAAGCACTGGCCCAAAATTACTCTATTTCTATGGTTGTTATTCTAGAACGAAACTCTCACCTAGGACAAGCTTCAATGTAGGGTATTTCTTAGACCCTCCATTTGCTTCATTTTTCCTCTCTATATTTGAATTCAAAATTAACCTCTTCCTCAATTGCACATATACCACCTACCTATGGGATAATATTGTAATTTTATTTCTCCAATTACACTGTAATGCCACCAACACCGCCTTCGCTTTCCTCCCTTTGCTAAATCTCACAGTTTACCAAGCCCGTCATCTAAAAGGCCTAGAATTTTCTACTTAGATTCCTCCTTTATAACACCTAGAAAGAAAGAAGTTGAAAAATATTCATAAATACATCATCTGCCACTGGTGATCTCTAACATCTCTTTCTCAGAAACCTGAGGGAGTCCATCCTACTCTCTTGGATTAAAAAAGGAGGGGATTGTAATTTAATCGAAAAACTCATCCTTTCTTCGCTCAATATATCCTCCCATATCTCCTCACACACTCTCTAACCCCCCTTTTACTTATAGCCCCACCATTTGTTCTGCACGTCCTCCATATTTCATCAAGCCCAAATTTGACGAACCCTCAAAAGGAAATCCAAGAACTACTAGTTTTGGGGGAGTCTTTCAGGATGATACTAATAAAATTATCCATATATATGTTGGCTTCATTAGCCATAGCACCAACAATGTTGTAGAAACAGGGTCGCTCAAACAAGGTCTTCAAATCACTATCAACAAGTGCTTCCATAAGATTATAATATAGGGAGATTCAAAAACCATAATCAACATTTTTCGAAAAATACAATGTGGTTTTGATCCTTCCAAAAAAATCAATTGTTGGAGACTAAAATATCACGTTACTTATATAGCAAGTATTTTGACTTGAATACCAACCCATCTCCTTTCTCATGTCTACTGAGCTACCAACAAGTTAGCTGATCTTTTGGCCAAATATGGCCTCACTCTACAAAACTCTTGGCTGGTAGTGGATGGGACCACAACATTTGAAACTCTCTCTACACTCAATGCCATCACCAGGCTATTGCAAACCTCCCCCCCAATAGATTCATTAAAGGCCAAGATGTCAATTTGACCACCAATGTTGATCAGGTCTCTATCAATTGCAAGTGAATATGTCCTCAAATCTCCGTCAATTTCTAGTGAATATGTCATCAAATCTCTGTTAATTTCCAATGAATATGTCATCATAGATCTATTACTTTCAAACGAATATGTCTTTAGATCTTCATTAACTATCGATGAATATACCATTACATCTCCATCAATTTCCAGTAAATATGCTATTAGGAAAATACCAAGGAATATGTCATTAGAGAATATGACATGGAATATGTCGACAAAGAACATGACTGGGAAAATTTTGTTAGTTAATATGACAATGAATATGTTCTTAGAGGTCATAGTTATAGAGAGGGATGGACCCTCACCCACCCCCTCTTTGATGACGTCACAACCCCCTCCCCCCCCTTTTCACTGATGTCACAGACCCCCCTGCTAACATCACAAGGAGAGTCCCCCCGTAATTTAACAAAGTTGTTGATTTCGTCCAAGAGTGTATAGCCATTTGTTTGAGCCAAATGCACGTGGCCAAGTTTTGAGCTAAATCCTCGAGCACCTCTTCCTACCCTGCAAGTTGTAATTTGTTATTGGCACTGCCACTCTAGCTAGATGCAAGTCGTAAAACTTAATGGACATACAAAGACTGCATTGGGGCATAGACTCACTCATAGCCTTCAAGCTCAACAATATCAAGGCGCAAGTTAATAGAGGTAGAAGAGAAATTGGACAACATAGATCACAATCTCAACATCCTCCTATGCACTACAATAGTCAACCTTAGTCTTACACTTTTAGTCTTTCACATGCCTTAGTAAGAAATGGTTTCTATGATCTTAATATTTTGCAGTTAAATCTCTGGTCTCATTTCCCGTTGGGTAGACCAATAATATTTTTTTTTGAATATGTAACCTTTCACTAAATTAATATAAAGTGTCCTACTTCAAAAAATAAAAGAAACATGAATGGTAATTATGTGAGAGAGAGTTACCCACATTTGACCTAACTTCATATGGGAAACCTCATATGATTAGTTTTGTTTGTTATCACATGATGAAGCAAGTATTTTGAATGTAGTTCCCCTACATGACCTTTTATATAGCGGTAATTCAAGTAGAAATGCCTCAGATTCTTGTGTGTTATCATTAATACATGAAAGGCTTGTGGATGCATTAACTATGTATACATATCTTTTATGTATGTGTACACTAATATTATCACAGACTATACAAATTAATACAAGACAATTTCTTATCTAGAGCTATTTCTTATATCTATGATAGTGAAAGCTAACCTTGCCTGCCTTTCTTCTTCTCTCTCGGCAGGCAGAATCTCAAAGTATTGAGATTGGACATTATGGGTGAGTATACCTCCAAGGAGTTCAAGGGTTTCTACAAGGAGGCAGGGAACAAGAGGCGGCTAACTGTTCTGTAGAACCCACAATAGAATGGGGTTGTAGAGCAAAAGAATCGGTATATCATAGGGGCCGCTAAGGCCATGATTCATGACCATGACTTGCCTATGTTTCTTGGGGCTTAAACAATGCAGCTAATGGAGCAAGTGAAAGGTGATGACGGTAGCCATAATTGAAATTATTATTTATTATCGATTTCTGTAATGATTTATTATAATAAAATTCTAACATTTAATGATATTTACTAAATAAATAGACTTGTTTCAAGGTTGAAGGAATTGTTTTGATAACGAGAAAATCAAACCTATTGATAAGCGAATTACATTTATTTAATTATATAGCATACTCAATATTAATTAGTATATAGTAATTTTGTATTTGATCCGGTGGTTTCTATCATTAATACATGTATCATCTATTTATGCACCAATTTTGCATATGTACTTCCCTTGTATACATTAGTATTATTGTTATGTATACTAATTAATATAAGATTATTTTTTAGTGTATGTGTGTCATGTTTTTTAATATAATCTGAATTGATATTATTGTTTATGGTGGACATGTGTAATAATAATTTATTTTGTTAGAAAAAATTATAATTTTATTTAACTTAAGAATAGGGAGAAAATTAAATTTTCGATATCATTGAAAGCATTCAAACATGTCAATCTTGTAGTACACTATAAAGTAGACACAAATATAAAACAAATTACATAAAATTTGACAAAGTTAAGTGTGATAAACATCATTTGGCTTCCCCTTATTTCCTTTCTCTTTTTCTCTCTTTCACTAAACTCCTTGACTGGGAGTAGTTGCTACTATTGCTAGTTGATTTCCATCAATCTATGGGGAACTTATTTATTTCAGTCTAAGCTCTTGGATACATGCCTCCCGAATATTTTTCTATGAGTAACCCCTTTATATTGTTCTGGAACTATGATCTTCCTTGATTCAAGCCCCTTCTGAATGACATCCATCGGTCAAGGTATGTCCCCTCCACCATCATTTGATTGACTACCAGGTTGAGTTTGTGCCTCTTTAGTAGGATGATATTCCTCGATCTCTTCGTTGTTTGGAAACTTCCATCCCCTCTACTTTTGGCCTTGCACCCTTTTTTTTTAGTTTCCTTTTTTGCTTGAGGGAAAGAATTTTGCAAACGTCCTATTTGGAAACAATTTTTTTATCTGAAAGTCGTATTTTCATAGTCTTGCACCTATGTCCACTGAAATTTTTCACGTTTTACAAGAAGATGATCAGGGGGACCTTTACTAAGGAAAATCTATATACACATCATGGCAAAAGCAAAGATAACTTTTCATGTTTTCTCAAGGTCCATTTTTTTTTATTTTTCCCAAGATATTTCCAATATCCTCCAAGACCTAGTGATATCAGAAGGGAAGGAGGAGGCTTGGTAGCCTTACCCAAACTAGCATCATTTTTACCACCATGTTTGTTGGCTCAAAACTTGAAAATCATAAGGTCACAAAAATTCCTACTCTACCCCGAAACCATGGAACTTCTTGTTGTATCTCAAATTGTACTATGAAAAAACCTTTAGACAAAAAATAGAGATCACACTTTTTTTTCAAGAAGAGTACACCCATTCATATAAGTCTTCTGGTTTTGACAAAAAACCGTTAAACTACCATTAATGCAAAATCATATTTTACCTCTGTGGATTTTACCTCCATAGCAGGTATCATGTCCATTTGCTCAACAATGTAATGTCATGGCATATTTTGAGGTTGTTCGACTTGAGCACAATTCTTCCCTTGGAGTGCATCTTTTAATGATAAAGATCCACTAGAGTTTCCAGGACTTGTATTAATATTTTCGTAAGATAAAGACCCTCCCCGCATCCTTATATCTAATACTATAGTTGAGTCCTTTTTTACAGCATAGTCTTCCATCCTAAAAGAGTATCATAACACTTTACCTTTATATTTCAGAACTTTGAGTGTTGTTGATATACCCATATGATTTTGAATGGTATGCTTTAGATTTCACACTAGATCCCAACCTCTAATCGAGTGGGTGGAAGTCTTCCCATTGAGACTTTTTATAAAAGTATGAAAATTTTCCTCCTTCTATATTTTGTCACTGAATTTTCCTAAGATCAACTAGATCTTGGATCTAGCAGAATAGACTACACCACATCCAGATCTGTAGTCCCTTTAATCGAATTTGGAGGGATCTCAATGATTAAGGGAAATAAAACCTCGGGAGATTACCCACCACCATCGCATGGAAATCTCAATAGTTCCCTCCATGACTGCATCTATCATTCACATTCATCAACGGTCCCTTGATCCCTACAGTTAAAGGCGATTTCAATCCAAGAGATGTGGTATGTTTCGGCGAGAAAGAGAGAGCCAAACCTTAGATCCTTGTTGATGATAGAGATCATGATCCATGAGATATGATCAACAGAGACGCGTAGGAGTATGCCAAAAATGAATACCCTCATGCCTTGCATCAAATCTGTCGCTCAAAGATCTAAACCACTCTAATCACAGATAAAGATGTTGCTAAAGGATGAACCCACAACCTCCATCTTCTATTATGCACAAAACATACATGGACTCAACCCCACCGGCCAAAAATGGCATTATTTTATATTTTAAATCAACATTATTATCAATCATTTTCATTATTGTGCCGAGAGGTGCTCTACAGTCGAGTATGGGGTGATCTCACATGTAGACATATAAAAATATAACATGTCATGTTTAACATTTAACATCTAACATTTTTAATCTAATGTCACCTTTATTTAAAAATCAATCTAATTATTATTATGTATAAACACAATATTAATTTAAAATATGAAGAGGTTTAAGAACAGTAAAAGAAGAGGTATGGTAAATAAATAAAACATTTTTCATATTTAATTTTTTTTATAAAAACTTATATAATAAATTAGGTATAAGAGGTATGATAAATAGATAAAACCTCTTTTTATATTTACCTTTTTTTTATATAAACTTATATAATATGAGAATTACAATATAATCATTTTCATTGTTGCCGGGATAGGTGCTTTACAACCCGGTATGGGGGTATATCTAGGTGTAAACATGTCAACATATAACATGTCAAGTTTTACATTTAACATTTTTAATCTAATGAAATTTAAAATATAAAGAGGACATTTTTAATCTAATGAAATTTAAAATATAAAGAGGTTTACGAATACTAAAAAAAGAGGTATGGTAAATAAATAAAAACATGTTTTTATCTTTACTCCATAAACCTCTTTATATTTAGGAAAACTAAAAAAAATGTTTTATTTAGGTGAAGCCTATGGGCCAAATTATTATTAATACGATGGGCCAAAACCCATGGGCCAAATACCATATTTATAAAGGAGGCATGGTAATAAATATATTTAAAAGAGGTATAAAGAGGTATGATAAATAAATAAAAATATATTCAAATAGGCTTAGAAAGCAACATCTAATTATATACCAAGCCTATGGGATAAATACCATTGTAAATAAAAGAGATATGATAAATAAATAAAAACATAAATAAATGCGAGGTATGGTAAATAAATTAAACATTTTTTTTATATTTACTCCATAAATATCTTTATACTTACAGAACTCAAAAAAGAGGTCTTATTGAAGCCTTTGGGCCAAATACCATGGGCCAAATTATTATTAATACCATGCAAAAAAAATTATTAACCCTAATATTAATTTTAAAAGATTATTACTATTATTATTCTTAAATCTAATATTGATGTTAATATGTTATAATATTAATATTATTAAATTTAATAACATTGTATTAATACAATATTAAATTTGTTATATTATAATATATATTAATATATCATGATATATATTAATTCTATATATATGTGTGTGTGTGTGTGTGTGTGTGTGTGTGAGGGAATAACAAAGACATAAAGTGATAGAGGTGGAGAGATAAGGGGAGTGGCAAGGGAGAAATGGAGATAAATTGAAGGAGAGGGGAGAGGAAGAATTAAGAGAGAGAGGGAGAGAAGGGTAAGAGAGGGAGAGGGATACACAAAGATGGAGAGGGGAGAGAAAGAAGAAGAGAGGGAGTGAGATAGTGAGAGAATCGGAGGGAGAGAGAGAGAGAGAGAGAGAGAGATATGGGGGAAGAGAGAGGGAGCTAGAAGAGAAAGGGATAGAGAGGAAGGATGAGAGAGAGGACTTGAGAGGGAAGGATAGAGAGATCGAGTCGGAGGGGGAGAGAGGGAGGGAAGAGAAAAGACATAGAGAGTGAGAAGTGGAGAGAGAGAGGGAATGAAAAGGAAGAGATGGAGAGAGAGTGTGTATGTTTGGAGGTGAGATAAAGTGACAAAGAAGGAGAGATGGAAAGAATGGAGGAGAGAAGGAGAGATAAAGAGAGAGGGAGGGATATAGTAACTGATTTATATAGAGATAGGGAGAGAGAGAGAGGATTGGAGGGAAGAGAGAGAGAGAGAGATGGGGGAAGAGAGAGGGTGGTAGGGGAGAAAGGGAGAGAGGGGAAGGATGAGAGACAAGACTTGAGAGAGATGAGGAGAGTGATGGGGGGAGCTAGAGGATTGGAGAGAGAGAGAGAGATAGATGGGGGGAGAGAGAGGAAGGTAGGAGAGAAAGGCAGAGAGAGGAAGGATGAGAGAGAGGACTTGAGAGAGAGGAGGAGAGATGGAGAGATAGAGAGATGGAGTTGTAGGGGGAGAGAGGGAGGGAAGAAGAAAGATATAAAGAGTGAGAAGTGTAGAGATAGAGGGAATGAAAAGGGAGAGATGGAGAGAGAGTGTGTATGTTTGGAGGTGAGATAAAGTGAGAAAAAAGGAGAGATGGAGAGAATGGGGTAGAGAAGGAGAGAGGAAGGGATATATTAACAAAGTTGGAGGGTGGAGAAAGAGAGAGAGAGAGGATGTGAGAGAGTGGAGAGAGGGAGATAAAGAGAGACGCATGTGGAGCGGGAGAGAGAGGGAGGTAAGAATAAATAAATAAAGAGAGAGAGAGAGATTAATAAGGGAGATGGAGAGAGAGGGAGAGAGGAAAACATGAGGGAAGAAAGAGAGAGGTGGGGGAGTGGGAGAGAAGGGGAAGAGAGAGAGAGAGAGAGAGAGAGAGAGAGAGAGAGATACATTGGAGAAAGAGAGCGTATGTTTTAGGGGTGAGAAAGAGAGGAAAAGGGAGATAAATATATAGATGGAAGTTGAAGAGAGGGAAGAAGATAGAGATGGAGAAAGGGAGGCAGGGATGGAGATATTGATATATATGGAGTGAGAGAGCATGTGCATTTTGGGGGTGAGATAGAGAGACAAAGGAGTTATGGAGGGAGATATAGATATATATGGAGTGGGGAGAGAGGGAAGAATATTTCTTGCACTAGATGCATTGATTTTAGTGTAGATGGTGATTTATAATCCTATTTTATTGCTTTCACGAGATGCATTGATTTTAGTGTAGATGTTGATTTCTAATAATATTTGATTTCTTACACTAGATGCACTGATTTTAATGTACATGATTTCTAATCCTATTTGATTTCTTGCACTAAATGCATTGATTTCAGTGTAGATGGTGATTTCTAATCATTTTTTATTGTTTGCACTATATGCATTAATTTCAATGTAGATGTTGATTTCTAATAATATTTGATTGCTTGAATTATATGCATTGATTTCAATGTAGATGATTTCTAATCATATCTGGTTGCTTGTACTAAATGCATTGATTTCAGTGTAAATGGTGATTTCTAATCCTATTTCATTGCTTGCACTAGATGCATTGATTTCAGTGTAAATGTTGTATTACAATATTATTTGAATTCTTGCATTAAATGCATTGATTTCAATGTAGATGTTGATTTATGATTTGATGTAGTATGATGGTACATTAAATTTAAATTGATTGGATTAACATTGTGCATAGATTTCAGTGTAAGCACAATAAATTATTGACAATGTATATTGATTTTTGTGTTATAGTAATTCAACCTATTAATGTTTGAGAGCAAGAGAGACAAGGTATGATGTTTACTCCAAACACTCAGCTAAAGATTTAAATGGTTTACAATTTCAAAACAGTGACAATAAGAATAGTAGAAGAAAATAGTTTGAGATTAATCACAATGAATACTATCTGTAATTAACTACATTCTTATTATTCGCATTTTCTATCATTCACCAGTATTAAATTGTCACTTTGCATTCAAAATTTTCATTTCATCATTTTCCATAATTAAAGTTATCATCAATATTTATCATTTCAACAAACTAAAATAACTAAGCAAATATAAAATTAAAATGGCGAGATTAATCTCAAACATATTTAGCATATTTAAAATTATTATTTTATATTAGATATATTTACATATTATTAATAAAATTAATCATATCTTTGATAAGTTTTCATTGGCCACACACACTAAAACCAACTTAGATCCATCTTACCTACGTCGAGAGGGATCAAATATCTCGAGGTGCAAACCTTTCCTTATGTTTTGCACTTAAAAACAAGGTTTGCACCTCGAGACATTTGATCTATCTCGGTGCTCTATAAATCCAGAGTTAAGATGGATCTAGGTTGGTATATAAACAATTATAATGATTCAAATATATTTTTATGCTTTCCATGTAACTATTATTAAAATTATTAGGGAATAATAATCAGTTTAGATCCATTTTAAATATGGATCTATCAAGTATGGAGTTAAAATGAATCTAAGTTAATACTCTTGCATTCCATAATGGTTTTCCTCAACCCTTTAAATAGGCTTCATCATAACAAATAAAATGGGCTTATAAACCACCAATAATAAACCCATCAAATAAATAGCTGAACTTATATATAATTATTATTAAATTTTAATTAATATATAATTAATTTTAATTTTATTTTATAATTTAATCGAGTCTAACATTAAATTATATTATGTTACATAACTCATTACATAAATTTTTAGAACTCACTGCCATATTTGTCTAGGGCCTCTCAACACAATAATTTTCGAATTTTTTTTTAAAACAATAGAATAAATAAATAAATATTACAACAAAACTATTTTTCACTTATTATGCCACTGTCTATCGTGACATATAGGATTCATGGAAGACATTTAATCACCCACACTAAAAAAATTACGTTCTTTTACCATGATTACTATGGTTTTTTATTTTAATTTTTAGTGGATGTCATCTGGTCGATGCAGGCCCACTCCATTTGCCTAGGGATGATGTCCACTGTCAGTTCTATTCGCACGAACCTCATTGCCTAGATTTTCCTTAATTTTTTCTTTAATTTCTGGCGGCGTCCCACAGTTCTACGTCAAAAGTATGGAAGTTCAATGGCTACAGATGTAATTGGATTCAAGCTATAGGTTGACCATGAAAGGAGACCTCAAAACTATCAAAACTTAAACTTTAGCGACAATTTTGACTTATGTTTATGTCCTACGCAGGGAGGAATTTTCGGCCCCGTGGAAGTCATTTCGATATAGCTATTGTTTGCTTCGACATTCTATTCATACACCCAAAGATTTGCTTTAGGAGGAGCAGTGGTTTTTGTTTTCCAAGGGGAAAAAATATGCAAAATAGTGGGATGACTCTGGCAGCATAAATGGAGGAACACAAATCGAGGTTGTTATCAGATTGATGGGCCAAGTTCTTCGACACTGAAACGGGTATGCCGGACCATGGTTGATCAAGCGGGAGAGTGCATTGGTGAACAGATGAGAAGCAATGATCATGCTGAGCTTTGTAATACGTCTTTCAAGAAAACTAGAACGGAAGTTTCTGCGGGCACTCCTATGAAGGTCACAAGTTCAATTTCCACCCATTGTACTAGGGAACTTTAAATTTCACTGGTTAAAGAAGATTTTGCGTACGTGGGCAAAGAGAAGCTAGGTGAACGCATTACGACTTTGTAACAACTCATCTTGCCATTTAGAAAGGTAAAATCTTGAATTTCAGCGTTTCCATCTTTAGCTTTGAACAATTATGGGAAAAAACTAAGCTTAGTTGAGAACCATGTATGAAGCATAGGGTATTAATTAATGGATCTACGATATATCACGTGTTTATGGAATATTAAATAATATTTTTGATTTGATTATATATTGGAAAATATCTCTAAAAATTACATTATTACGTCATAAAACGTTACCCAGTGAGAAAAAATTTCTTCCATACAAGGTATGTTGATAATAGTGTTAGAGCATTAAAATCTGGAACGTTGATAGTAGTGTTAGACCATTAGAATTGTAATGACTACCCTCGGATTCAAGATCGGTATTATTAGTTACAGTTCGGTACAACTGCAGAATAAGATGAGAGGCCAATCTCAATTGTTTTACTCCCATCCTATTTCATCTCCTTGTTTTGTGGATACCCTGGGTAGCGAACAATTCAACAGAAGTCCCCGATATGTTTCGGCTCGCCCCACAGGGATTC
Source organism: Pinus tabuliformis (assembly GCA_031772625.1). NCBI lineage: Eukaryota > Viridiplantae > Streptophyta > Pinopsida > Pinales > Pinaceae > Pinus > Pinus tabuliformis. The sequence goes on along the minus strand of CM062812.1, from coordinate 498,611,819 downwards.
AACTGAGTTGCAACTACCAAGTCTTGTCAAACAATTTTTTAGACCCCAAGAATCTTTGGGGGAGCAGTCTGAATCTGATAAACCAATGTGGAAAACTTGAAGTCAGAGCAGTCTGAATCTGATACACCAATGTGGAAAACTTGAAGTCAGTAATGTGGAAAACGTGAAGTCAGTGCTCGATTCGATTGTTAACGTTCTAATTCTTTTCTCTGTTTTCTAAATAGTAATAAATACTTTACATACATTTTCTTTATATTGGTAATTAGGGATCAAACTAAATAGTTGCCATTCTAGTAATCACTATTGGATTTTTGAACAAACCAAATGAAATATCAAAGGACTTAATTATTTTTTTATACTATTCAAATTTTAAAATCCAGATTATAGAGAGAAAGTTTGTATAAATCCAGATTAGAGAGAGAAAGTTTGTATAAGTGAGATGAGTTTTCATTTTAAACCATCTATATGTAACGAAAGCTTACATGCGAACTTTCAGCAACAAATACACTCCTCGCTATAAATGGAAATTTGATTTTCAAAAAATTATAAATTAAAATCATTTCCGTTGAAACTTCACTAAAAAGTTAAAATTATAACGTGCTAAACTAACCATCGAAAAACTGAAAGAAAATTATTAATTGTGAATTCTAATCCTTCATTTGGTTTTTCTTTTTTAAAATTGAGATGAGTTTAACCCCAGACTGGTGAAACATCTACAACTTCACTGAGGTCAAAGCGGGTGAAGTTCATGCATTCTCAGCGAACATTCTGCGCTTCACGACGAATTTCCACTGAAAGATAGTGGTTTTGTCCTTGCCCGTGGTTACCTTTTACTTGGACTGTGGCATGAAAATGAAAATGATTACTATAGATCAGTAGATTTGTTAGTTTTGTTGTGTTCTTCGTTGAGGTTTAGAAATACTTTTGATAATTAAATTACACTGATAATTATATTTTATAATGGGAAGCTAAACTATTTGTTCACTATATTGGTGTTTCTGAAAAATTGTATTTAAATTTTAAAAATAATATTTTTTCTTGAAATATTTATGATAGATGGTCTTTTTGTTTTTAAATGTAGAAACAATTTTATTGGTAAGAGATGGTATTTTCATTTTAATTTTTGATAATTAACTAGAAAAGATTATGAATTTAATAATATTTTTTGTTTGTTAATGTTAGTTATAAGTCTGGTTATAAATTAATTATATATGTGTTTTTTATTTCTTCCCTTTTAAAGTTGTACGTTTTTAAAATTATATATTTGCCTATACATGGAAGATTTTTATATGTTTGTGGTAGCACATAAATGTCTCGAGGTTAATCTGTAGTTTTTTGCTTGGTATAAATTAAATATTAGAAGTAATTTTTGGGAGCTTTTTTGGATTTCGTATTGTAAAGGTTCTTCTTATACATCAGATATCTAAACATAGTCATAGTTTCAATGGGGGACAATCCATATTTAGGATAGGATAGGGAGTATTTCCCTTGATCTTAAGGTTATAGGTTATGATAATAAAGAAAGATTAACTTGCTCCATTCACTTTCATGTCTACACTCTCAAGTCTCGGATGCAATTATCAATGTAAATAAACTCTTAGATTGAGCATAGGGAAAAAACAAATTGTGAGATGGATAATGTACAAAATTTGTTAAAAGGAAAATTAGTCATTTATTAAATATAATTGTAGATAATGTATATTTGTTTTTAAAAGAAAAATTAGTCTATTTATTAAAGATAATTAAAGATAATTTATATTTGTTTACAACAAACACTAAGTATATTTTTATTTTTTTGAAATTACTCTACTACCCATTATCAATTGTTATTTGAGTATAGTAATGTCATAATTATTTTAGGTAAAATTGAAAAGATAAACTCATTACATGTATATATATGATATGGTTTGTTAGTTGATAATTTGAATGATAATTTCATAATTGATGTCACCCATATATTTTGGGTTGTTTAGGTTAGTAGAGAGACATAGGAACCATATAAAAAATGGAAGAATGTAGAGTAATGTGTTAGATGCCCTCCAACCTCATATAAATAATTTATAGCATATTTGTCTTCAGACGGGGAATTATTACATTGGTCCATTTCATAAATATTAGCCCCATGAGACACCCTTTCATATTACATTGGTCCATTTCATAAATATTAGCCCCATGAGACACCCTTTCATATTACATTGGTCCATTTCATAAATATTAGCCCCATGAGGCACCCTTTCATGAAGAGATTCCTAGGCTACCTGTGCCCAATTTTTACTACACTCTCAAGGATCTTGTATTTGAGGCTTCAAAGAAGAAAGAAGGATTAACTTGCCCCATTCACTTTAGACACACATATTTGTTTTCTCTGCTTAGATATTGGTAAATGTTTTAGGTACACTGTGTATAAATGGAGACGTGTCTAAATGGAAACGCTTCTAGAGATTAATCACAAAGAAATTTGATTTGAAACCATTACCATATGGGGTGAAGGGTTCAGTTTGGCCCGGGCGATGAAAGACAAAGGTACCATATGAGGGTGAAGGGTTCAGTCTAGCTGAGACTATGAAATACAAAGGAGGTTTGTTCTAGGATGCAATTATCAATACAAACAAACTCTTAGAATTGTCAATGAAAATAAACTCGTAGATTGAGAAATTAGGAAGGAAGTTGCACATGCTTCTTTTTTGAGTAGATTGTTTGATTGTATTACATTTAACATTAACTTTTTTTTCACTCAAATTGCGCTATAATTAGATCATGTAACATATTACATCTTTTTTCATCTATGCTCTTCTTCCATATGCGCTACCGACTTATTCCCTGTACTCCTCCATGATCTTGTCCATCTGTTGTTGTTGTACGAAAGAGCCGTGTCTGGAAGTCATGGCCACAACCTTCTTCTTAGCCTAAGTGTGAATCACAAGGAAAACAAATCTCCTAGTTTGGTAAATGATATTACTGCGTTTCTTTGTAGTTATCAAAGAGATGGTAGTAGATGGGGCTACCTCCGGTATCCTATATAACTTATTTCCTAAAGTAATAATCACAGAGTGACGTCTAAACTCATATACAACATGTCGCTTCCACAAGTATGGCTGTCCTAATAATACATCACAAACTTCAAGAGCAACAAATTCACAAAGTACCTCATTTGTGAAGGGCTTCATGTTGTAAAGAAGGTGACACTAGTGGGTAATGTAGAGATCTCATCCTTGGTGAAGCCACCGTATGGTGTATGGATGCAGATGTATTACTGTCGGTGGGCCCAACCGCTTCACGCCCGCTTCTGAAAAGAGGTTCTTTTGGCTTCCACTGTCGATAGTGAACAACAACGAAGAACCTTTCACCCACATCTGTGACGGGAAGAGGTATTCCCCCTCCTCTGTATCTTCAGGCTCATTCTTTTGGATCTTGGTGGTGTTCACTATGCCACTAGGCTCCACACCGATGATCTGATTCCCTTTGTCATTCTCCTTGTCGCGTTCTTACTGAGAGTCGGAATGTGCGTCTGATTCAGAAGCCTTCAGCTCGGCCAACAATGACTGCTTGGCCCGACACTCACTTGTGTTGTGAGTGTAGCTCTTATGGAACTCACAACATTTTCCCGTGTCCTTCTTTGTCATCATGGTCTTGTTATTTTCTTATGTCTTTAGTGGGTTGTCTTGGCTCACCCTACATTGGCTTTGGCCTTTTCTCTGTGGTTTGGGGGCACCTTTTCCTTGCTTCGGATTCATAGATCCAAAGTATCGCTTCTTCTGTTTAAACTTCTGCTCAATGTTGACACCGTATCAATATGTCGTGCGAAGTGAGGATATGTCTAGGAACTCCATCTCATCCTAGATGTAATTGTGTAGACAGTCGTGGTACTTGAGTACCAAATTCTGCTCACAATCCTTAATACCCAACTTCGTGCAGAGGGTATGGAAAACATTTTTGTACTCCGACACATCTTGGTCCCTTCCCTATAGTAGCGTGGTCCACTTTATGTATTTATCTTCATAGTCCCTGATAGGGTAATATTGTTCCTTGATGGCGTCTTGGAAAGAATCCCAAGTGGGTGCGGTTGAAAATAGTGAGGATGCTAGCTCTTCCTTTTGCTCGCAGTAGGTTTCCCACCAGTCCTTGACATGTGGGGCGACTTTGAGAAGTGAAAAATTAATCTTTTCCCAATTGGAAAAGTCATGAACTGAAAAATATCCTTCCAATAGATGCAACCATTTATCTGCAATGTCTCCATCTATCTAGCCCTCAAATACGAGAATATCAAAGTTAACTTGTACCTTAAAAGGGTTGGCGCCTCTAGAGTGGCTACTGGATGAAGATGTGTCGCCTTTGGGTAGTCGTCGAAGGATCTGGGAAAATTCATCCATCATCGTGTTCCTCGATCGCTCGAGGGATTCCTTGAGATATACTTTGAAAGGATCTCCCGCCCCTTTGACTTTCTTTTATTCCGCCATGGGAGGCTATCAGGGTTTGCGAGGCTGGCCTTGCAAAGGTTCAACTAGATTGAGCCCTAACTCATTATACCCTGACCTCAATGGGGACATGCAAAGAAAAATAGAGAAAGAGTAGACCACTCTGATACCACTGATCTGAACTTAAATAGGAACACAATATATTACACATATAACCATAAATACAGAAATGCAGCAGAAATAACACTTCATTCCATTAATATCATAATACTGAAATATGCTTACAAATAGAATGGAAATAAACTAGCTCGGGCGATGGTAGCTTATCTTTGAGAAGAGATGTGGTGGCTACATCCCTCTGAACTATGTTACAATGAGGCTCAAAGGCCTATTTATTATTGAGAAACAATGGAAAACCCTAAACATCCAAAAACCTAACCCTAAGAGATGAAGTGTTGAAACTGTGGGCCTCATTTGGGTAAATTGGTACATTAACTTTTTGAGGTTGTAACTAAGCATACGATCTCTATTTGGCTATCATAATACCTCGTTTTGAAGATATCGAAGAGGAGGCCAAAAAAAATAGTACTTAGCATGGGACGTTTTTGGTCTCTCCATTTTCCCTAAAAACGTCGTTTAGGGCCTCAAAACGACTCTGGAAATTCAAGACCCAAAAAATTGCCCAAAATAGTAAATTGTGCTACAATTAAGGAAAACAAAAAACTGAAAGAGAAAGTTTTGGGGGTCCAAGTGGAATAGGTGGGTGGCCACCAATATTCACATTGATCATTTGGTCTTCCTGTTGTTTCATTCAATGTTGCGCCAAAGTGAGGTTATCCTTTAAGAGTTGGAGAAATCATTGTTGATGCTCAATGTGATATTACGCTACTTGAACCCTTTAATTTACTCTTAAAGATGATTTGATGGATGGTGGATGATATCCATAAAGTTGCATAAATGGGGTCATTTTTGTTGTAGTATGGAAGGAAGTTTTATACAACCATTCAGCTAGAGGTAACCACTTAACCAATTGTGTTTTCTTATAATATACAAAGCAACGAATGTATCCTTATAAACACATGTTCACTATCTCAGTTTACCTATCATAGTAAGGATGATAAGATGAGCTATGAGCTAATTGAGTACTAATACAAGAAAATAATTTTGTCCAAAATAATCCAATGAAAATGGGATCTCTATCACTTACTATAATCTTTGGATTTTCATGTAGCTTTTGAATTGTTCCATAAATGAAATAGCAATTGTAATGTCTTTAAAAGGAGTAGATAATGCACAAAATATTCATACTTGGTAATTCTATAAACTACCACCGCGATGACACTCTTTCCTTCAGGCTTGGGTAAAGCTGTGATAAAATCCATTGAGACCTACTCCCAGCATTGACTTGCAATTACTAAAGGTTTTAGTAGACACAAGGTCTTAATTTTCTCAACTTTATTTTGTTGGGAAACTAAACATTCTGCCACAAACTTCTGAATGTCAGATTTAAGGCCATCCAAAAAAATTCCTTCTTGACCTTGCGGTAAGTTTTTAAAAATCGTGAATGACCTCTTAAGGAGGAGGTGTGCAATTCCAAAAGAATATTTTGCTTGAGTTGGGAATTATTACAAATATATAAATGATCTTTGTACCATAGTGAGTCATTTTTCTAGCTAAATGTATTAGATGTACTAGGATCTTGGTATAGCTTTTGACTGAGTGTCCACACCTCTTCATCATTCTTCCATTCATCCCTTGCTTCATTTATCCAATCGGGTTGGATAATACAAAAGGCACAAAGCAATGCTTCCACATCCTCATCATTTCTTGAGAGTGCATTTGCAACAACATTTTTCTTCCCTTTTTTGTAGGATGATTTCAAAGTCATAACCCAACATCTTTGTGACCCATTTTTTCTACTCTTCTGAACACAATCTTTGTTCCAAAAAGTATTTAGGACTATCATGATCTACTTTTACCTTAAAGTGTCTTCCCATTAGGTAAGGTATTCATTATTCTAGTGCATGTAGTATTGCCAACATTTCCTTCTTATAAATAGGTTTGTGTAAATACTTTCCTTTGATTGGACTACTTTCAAAATAAATTGGTCTTCCTTCATGGACTAAAACAACACCAATTCCATTTCCTGAGGCATCACATTCCATAATAAAGGCTTTTTTGAAGTCGGGAGTAACTAAGACTAGTGTTTGGCATATTGCCTCTTTTATATTTTCAAAGGCCTTAGTTGCTTCTCAAGTCAAATGCATCTTTCTGTAGTAATGTTGTTATAGGTGCTGCTATTCTCCCATAATTCTTAACAAACTAGCAACAATCTTTGTCAACCCTAGAGATCCTCGAAGATGATTTATGGTTGTGGGGATTTTTCATTTGTTAATGTATTTAATTTTGTTAGGGTCTACCTTAACACCCTCATGAGATACAATATGACCCAAACATTCCACCTCTTGTACTCCAAAGAAACATTGGGAGGTTTTTTCATATAATTGTTTCTCCTCCAATAGTTTGAGCACCCCGTCAACATGATGAACATGATCCTTCCAAGACTTGATGTAGATTAGTATATCATCAAAAAATACTAGCACAAATTTTCTAAGGAAGCGTTTGAAAATGGAATTCATCAAACATTGAAATGTCGGAGGTGCATTAGTAAGGCCAAAAGGCATGACTAAAAATTCATAATGACCCTCATCAGTTTTGAATGTTTTTTTAGAATGTCTTCAATCCTCATTCTAACTTGATGATATCCTGAATGAAGATCCAACTTGTGAAGTAAATTTCTCCATGTAATTCATCCAACAATTCATCATTGATAGGAATGGGAACTTTATCTTTGATAGTGATCTTGTTGATCTCCGTATAATCTGGGCACATACTGTAGGTTTTAACCCCGTACAGAAGTTACCTGCATACGAATTCTAAAACACAGAAAATAAAAAATGTGAGAGAATAACACATAAAACACATATACACAGAGATTTTCCCCTGGATCCCAAAACGGAACTACCAGCTTGATTTTTCATTATGTTCCTTTCAATGTAACAATACATATTTATACATGCCGAAGCATCCAATACCATGGACCGAAAAACCATCACGTCCAATACCATGGAATGAAAACCATCGCGTCCAAAAACATGTGCGAAAATCATGCACAAAAGCATAGGTGGGTCCGCCCATCCTAACATAGGGTCCAAAACTAAAATTTTCCAGGGCACTGCCCCGGACCCCATAAAGTGGGGTTACGAGTACCCCTCAAACCCCCTGCTAACTACATGGAAAGAATATAACACAACCCAACATTCTCCATCTTGTTGTTTTCTTTCCACAGGGGGCCACAAGAGAGCTTAGTAATTTTTCTAGCCCGGAAATGCCCATTATTTCTCTACACCAAGAAAACTTCTAAGAGCTAACAGATTTTGTCAATGCATATGCAATATTCTTCAAAGTGTCCACCATTACCAGCAACACCTTTTTTCTTCTATCATATCCCTCACAAAGTGATATTGAACTTCAATGTGCTTTGTCTTTGAATGATATGCGGGGTTCTTTGCCAAGAAAATTGCACTTTGGCTGTCACAGTCTATCCTTATAGCTTCATGTACTAACCCCATACTTGAACACAATCTCTGCAACCAAACTGCTTCCTTGCTTGCGTGAGTGGCTGCCATGTATTCTGCCTCTGTAGTTGATAGTGCCACTACAAATTGTTTCTTATTCATCTAACTGACAACATCTCCAAATAGGTTAAACACATACCCACTTGTAGATCTTCTATGATCCAGATCTCCAGCCCAGTCTGCATGAACAAAGCCATGAATATCCAACACTCTATCCAATCCTGGTCTTCCTTGGTAGCACAAACAATAATCACTAGTGCCATGCAAATACCTGAAAACTCGCTTCACCGTTGTCTAGTGCTCCTTCCCTGGTTTTGACATAAACCTGCTCAATACTCCCACTGCATGTGCAATGTCTGGTCTAGTACAGACCATTGTATACATTAGGCTACCGACTGCACTTGCATATGGAACACGGGACATGTCCTCCTCCTCTTCTTGTGTCTTGGGACACTGTTCAACAAATAACCTCACACATACATGAATAGGAACCTTCACCAGTTTACTATCATGCATACTAAACCTCTGCAATATTGTCTTGACATACTTCCTCTGGTTTAACCAGAGCTTCCTCTTTGCCCGATCTCTTTTAATTTCCATGCCCAAAATATAGTTTGCAGCACCAAGATCTTTCATGTCGAATTTGGAGGACAATTGGGTCTTCAAATCTTGGATAACTTCTTTGTCATTTCCAACCAACAACATATCATCCACATACAAGACTAGATAAATAACACGGTCACCAATTAATTTAAAATACACACAGTGATCTTCTTTGCTTCTGATGAAGCCAAGTCCCTATATAAATGTATCAAATTTCTGATACCACATCCTTGGTGACTGTTTTAACCCATATAGAGACTTCTTTAACTTACATTCCAGTTCTTTCTTACCCTTCACTGCAAAGCCTTCAGGTTGCTTCATGTAGATATCCTCTTCCAGATCCCCGTGAAGAAATGTTGTCTTCACATCCATCTGTTCTACCTCAAAATCAAAAGCAGCAGCAACAGATAAAAGTAATCTAATAGAAGTTACCTTTGCAACAGGAAAAAAAATATCACCAAAATCAATTCCCGGCACCTGGGAATAACCTTTTGCTACCAATAGAGCTTTGTATTTCTCCACTTTTCCTTCTGCATTTGTCTTCCTTTTGAACACCCATTTGCTGCCAATGGGTTTCCTTCCAGCTGGCAACTCCACCAGATCCCAAGCCTCATTTTTGTGCAAAGATGCCATTTCATCAACCATGGCCTCTTTCAAGAGTTTTCCATCCTCTAAATCCACTGCTTCCTTCACAGATCTGGGATAATCATCAGTAACAAAAAAACAAAATTTGAACAGAAAGCAGATGGACTATACCTTTTTTGTTGCCTTCTTTCTCGAACTTATCTTCTCACAGCCGTAGTTTGTGGATCTTCATCTTCTGATTCCTCCTCTGCTATAGAGTCTGATTCTTCCTCCTTTAGCTCAAACTCTATCTTCTCAGGTTCCTTTCGTAGGACTTCATGTTTAATAACATCCTTCACCTCTCTGAACACCACATCTTGGATGTACATAACCTTCCTTGTTACTGGGTTCCAAAGCTTATAACCTTTTAAACCATCCTTATACCCAATAAAGATGTACTTTTCAGATTTACTATCCAACTTTGTTATTTTCTCCTTTGGAACATGTACATATGCATCACATCCAAATACCCATAGATGTGAAAGAGAGGGTTCCTTACCAGTCCATACCTCTTGTGGAGTCTTATCCTCCAACGCTGATGAAGGTGACCTGTTGACCAGGTAACATGTAGTATCCACCACCTCTGCCCAGAATTCTTGTCCTAACCCGGCACCACTGAGCATGCTTCTTGCCCTTTCCATCAACGTCTTGTTCATTCTTTCTGCAACTCCATTTTGCTGAGGTGTATATGGAGTAGTCTTCTACCATGCTATACCACACTTCTTGCAGAATTCTTCAAATTCCTTACTGCAAAAGTCTCCACCATTATCTGTCCTCAGCACCTTTATCTTTCTTCTTGTCTGGTTTTCCACTAGAGCCTTAAATTCTTTAAACCTATCAATGACTTTAGATTTATTCTTAAGGAAATATATCCATGTATTCCTTGAGAAGTCACCTATAAATGATACGTGATACTTAGACTTGCCCAGTGATGGGACCTTCACAGGTCCAAACACATCACTGTGCACAAGCTCTAATATATGTTTCGCTCTCTTACCACCAGAGGGGAAGCTCACCCGATTCTGCTTCCCGTATACACAATTTTCACAGAAATCAAAATCTAGAGAGCTATTACTCATACCTTTACCATGAAGTATTCGAAGGCCCTTCTCTCCAATATGTCCAAGCCTTTGATGCCACAACATGGTCTTTTCTCCAGAGACCACTAGATTTTCTACTCCACTTTCAGGAACCACGGAACTGTTGCACCCATAAACAACAGTGCTACCCTGTAGCTTGTATAGAGTTCCAATTTGAACTTCCCGCATCAATACCAGTGCTCACCGAACCATCTTGCAGATGTCCTTCTCGAACACTATTTTTACACCTGCATCATCCAACTTACTAATAGAAATCATATTTTTGGTTAATGCAGGAATATGCAGAACACCGGGAAGTGTTCTAACCTTTCCACCTTGCAGCTTCAACTTTACTTTTCCACGACCAATGATTCTAGCCTTCCAGTCATCCCCCAAGAAGACATCACCACCATCATATTTCTCATACTCACAGAACCACTCTCTATGGGGAGTGAAGTGAAAGGATGCACCTGAGTCAATCAACCATGCCTCATGATCTACATGTGTACTTGAAGAAGCCAAGTACACATCCCCACCTTCATCTGAGGTGGTTTTCGCCTCTGCAGAAGGAGCCTCATCAGATCCCTTTCCTTTGTCAGGAGATTTAGATTTACAGTCTCTTTGGAAGCGGCCTTCCTTTCCGCATTTTTAGCACACCACCTTTACAGGTTTTCCTGGAGATTTAGATCTCCCTCTAGATTTAGATCTCCCACTCGATGACTTATTTTTGTTTCTGTTCTAGGACCGTCCTCATATAGACAATGCATCACCATTTTGGCTCTCCATATTTTTCTGTCTCATCTCCTCCATCAGCAAGGCTGAGACTATTTCATCAAACTGCAAGGCAGTTGCATTGCTACCTATTGCAATAACCAGACTATCCCACGAATCTGGTAGAGAACACAACAAACTGATGCACTTATCTTCATCTGAAATTTTAATATCAACAGATGATAACTGACTTACCACAGTATTAAATGCGTTCAGATGCTCTGTCACTGAGTCTCCATCTTTCATCCTCAGGTTATACAACTTTTTCCGCAAGAACAATTTATTCACTAGAGACTTAGATTGGTACAAAGTCCCTAACTTGTCCCACAAAGCCTTTGTCGTAGCTTCCCCTGATACATTTAGCAATACTGAATCTGAGACACACAATCGTATTGTGCTCTTTTCCTTCCGATCCAACTTCTTCCATTCTTCATCGGACATTCCTGTTGGTTTAGTACCCAAATCTACTGCGATCCACTGATATTTATCCACCAAAGATCCTCCATCTTGATTTTCCACAACTCAAAACTTTGACCATTAAATTTCTCGATCTCTATCTTTCCACTGCTCACCATCTTCTTTCACCACCGAAATCGATCTTGTAGATCTCCCACTGAACATGGTCTACCACAGGCCCGAGAGAAACCCCTCAGCAACAAAGGCGTCCCCTTGAAGCCAAATCTACTCTGATACCAAATGTAGGTTTTAACCCCATACAGGAGTTACCTGCATACAAATTCTAAAACACAAAAAATAAACAATGCAAGAGAATACCACATAAAACATATATACATAGAGATTTTCCCCTGGATCCCAAAACGGGACTACCAACTTGATTTTTCATTATGTTCCTTTCAATGTTACAATACATATTTATACATTCTGAAGCATCTGATACCATGGACCAAAAGACCATCGCATCCAATACCATGGACCAAAAACCATCACGTCCAATACCATGGACCAAAACCATCACATCCAAAAACATGTGCGGAAATCATGCACAAAACCATAGGTGGGTCCACCCATCTTCACATAGGGTCCAAAACCAAAATTTTCCATGGTGTTGCCCCGGACCCCATAAAGCGGGGTTACAGGTACCCCTCAAACCCCCTGTTAACTACGTGGAAAGAATATAACACAACCCAACACATACGCCATGATCCATCCTTCTTGTGCACCAATACTACTAGAGCATATAAGTAACTTTAACTAGGTTGAACTATACCAACCTGTAACATTTATGTGACCATGTGTTCAATTTCACTCTTTTGGGCATATGGATATCTGTAAGGTTTGATGTTTGGAGGAAAAATTCCCGAAATCAAATTAATAGCATGATCATGATCATGAATAGGTGGGAGGCCTTTGGGAGTCCCAAATACCTTGTAATGATTGTCTAAGAGTTTTTGGAGATCTAAAGAAATATATTATTTTGATGTTTGAAACTCTAGTGAGCATAATCTGCAATTACACACCATTGTTATTTCTTCATAATTTTTTTCATGCCATTAAAGTTGATTATCTTTCCTGGCTTATTTGTGATGCCCCTTAAGTCAACTTCCCTTCCTTCCCAAAAAAAATTCAAGAAATGTTCTTGGAAATTAGAATCTATCATCCCCAAAGATTGTAACCATTATACTCCTAGTACAACATCAACACCACCCCTTGGAATGGAAAGCATTGAACTATTCAATACATATTCCCCATAGTTAGCTTTATATTATGGCACTTTCCAGAGAAATTTATAATTCCTCCATTTGCAACCATCACTTGACATTATGGTACAGGATATAGGAAGAAATTTAATTCCTTGGTGATCTTACAATGAGTGAAATTATGAGTACTACCTGAATCAAGCAGTACTATTACATTTTTCTTCTTGATATATCCTTCTATCTTGAATGTTTGAGGAGTGGTAATTCCTGGAAACGCATTGCAAGATATGGTCAGATTCATTTCTTCTTTCTTAGGGGTTGGTTCCTCATGTATATCCTCCTCTTTTGATGTTTCTTGTTCCTTTCCTTCCTCCTCTTTACAATCTATGTAGAATAATTTGTTCTTAGCCAATTTATGACCTTTAGTGTATTTCCTATCCCAACTATAACAAATCCCTTTTTCTCTTTTTTGCTCCAATTTTTGTGACATAAACCTTGTAGGTTGTGGAAGGCTAGGAGCAACAACACTTCCACCTATATAGTTGTGAGTGGTAGAATTCTTTGTTGCCATAATGTTTCTTCAACTTTTCTTGCCACCGTAAATGCCTTCTCCAATGAATCAAGTTCCCAAAGGCAAACATCATGTTGGATGTTATCCTTTAAATTCCCTATGAAGACATCAATTCTACGCTCCTCTCAAATATCTGTTACCCTCAAATTCAATTTTTGGAAATCCTCAATGTGCTCCACCATTGAACCCCTCTGTTTGAGATTTATCAATTGGCTAAATAATGTGTTTCTCTTTGTATCCTCATAATGTGATATCATTTCCTTTGTTGACCAAGTAACAAGTGGTTTACAAGGAAGAAATCCGTTGATACCATACAAAGTGATTGGGTTCTAAATATAAATTTGTAATAACTACCTTTTATGTGTGTTTGCACATCATGGAGATAAAAATATTGCTCCATCTGTAGTATCCATGTTACCAGATCCTTTCCATCATTCTTCCTCATATCGATCTTTGGAATGTGGTGATTCTTAAACCCAAAATTGGAGTATCTAAAATCCTAATTAACATTCTTTTTGTTCTCATCATGAGTTTCATGGAATACCTTTTTGCCGTTAGGAAGAATTTCTTGTAGCAACTTTGTCAAACCTTCCTTTAAACCTTCCATGTATGCTTTTAATCTATCCTTCAAACCTTCCATGTCTACCTTTAATCCATCCTTAAAACTTTCCATGTCTAATTTTAAACCATTCTTTAGAGCTCCCATCTCCCTTTTTATACCATATATCTTACCATTCATTATGGCTTCCAAATCTTTTTTTGTTACTTTTTGCGAGAGCGAAATTTGTTGCACTTGGTCTCGTAATTTTGATATATCATGTTGCATTTCTTCCTCTTCTTCATGCATCATAGAATATATATCTGAATTCTTACTAGGTGTACTTTTTTTTTATTTAAGTCATTTTGGAATAAAATAATAGTACTATGCTTCACTATGCCCTTTCGATCACTTCAAACTGATTTTTCAAACAAAAGTAATGCAAAAATTTTAAAAACTACACACACTTTCTTGTTTTCTAGGAACTTGATATTGAAACTATTGGATCTCTGTAATTTTGGATCTCCATGATCTGAAATTTTTTCCTTAGATATCACTTTGAGTCTTCTTTCCAACCATACAAGTTGGATTGAGATTGGATTTTTCAAGAAATAGTTATGCCCAATCTCCCACGATGACCTGATTATAGACTAGTTCAGTAGAGCAAACTTTTACATACTGCCATGTGTCATTGTTTTGACCTTCGGCCCTGAAAATGATACCCAAAACACTACATTCCGTCCAATTTTAGTTTCTTCTACAAAATTTATATCTAATATTTAGAGAGAAAGTTATGTCGGTTTTCCCTAGGTCACCTATTTGTGATGGAATTTTGGAGCCTACAAAAACCCTAACTTCCTCATATCATATCTCCACAAATATAATGAACCAAAATCTGAAATTTGTACACAAGGTTCACCAATATTTCCACCCCACATGGTTGCAATTTCATCTTTTGAAAATTCGTAGAAAAAAAGTTCTAGTGAATATTCCAAGATGTCATCTTTGAAGAAGTGAAACCCTAGAATTCAAAGCTCTGATACCAAATTTTATGCAACCATCTCACAAAAAAAGAGATAGATCAACGAATTAAAAATTAGCCTCTTCAAGGGGGGAACTTCTTCACATTACATAAAAGAAACAATTCTTGGATGATACAAATGATAATACCTCCTTGGTGTATATAGGAGTCTAAGGGGTCACAATATAATTAGAGCTTACATAACAATAATAATGTAAGGGAACAACGATAACAATATTGGGCTTCTATGGGGCACAACAATAACAACACGGGGGATACGTGGGCACAAAAATAACAATAGGGGGCTACACTAACAATAACAATAAAAGGAATACACTAGTATTATAGCGACCTAACAATTTTCCTCCAAGTTCTATTCATATCATTCCAATTGTCTACCTATCCTTAAATAACACATCCCATCAAAGTGCATCATGTCCCTTTAAGTTTTCCATGGAAAATCAAATATAATGGGGTTCTTGAACATTCTCATACTCAAAGTAACTTTTGAACTCCCATGTCAAACCAATGAGAGCCTCAACCTTTAAAATGCCATCATAGTGTGAACCTTCCACATTTGTGCTACCTCTATCTTTTGGAAAGGAAACTAAAGATAGTACTAGGTCCACTTCTTTATAATGTCTCTCTTCCTCAACCTCTTATTTCAACTTTGAGCCTCCTCTAGCATCCTCATTCTTCTATTTTCCAAATCTTCTACCCTTCTTCTCAATTCCCCCAATTCTCTATTTACAACACCTGCTCACGTTGCTCCTTCTTTATGTGGTGACATTACTACAATTTTTTTAGTTGCCCTCAACTTTACTAACATTCATAGGTATTATCTAGGCTTGGTTTTTGAAAACTCATCCTCTGACAATTACAGTGAAAAAAACCCTCATGGGTCCAACCACAACCACACACTACATAAACATAAACATCAAAATAAATCACCTATCACAACGGACCTGAGGCATATGCATAACCATTATAAGAACCTAATATATGTCCACATAGGACACAACTATTATATGCTATCATTATTGAACTTCAAATATAACACATATATTAATGAAATTGAGAAATAATTCATATGACACAAAACAAGAGATGACAGTAAATTTTCATTCTTATTCCCATACACAACAAATTATTCTTAGAATTAGTGTGCAACTATGTTTTGCGTTATGCCTTAGCATACACACCATTGATTTCACAGTATACTCAACCAACTATTGAATTTTCCAACTACATAAGCTCTTTCTTATTTCTTTCCTTCAAGATATTCTAGGTTTTTCATGTTTTTATCTCTTCTCCTACTCATCTCGTTTTAATCTCTCCTTCTCAATTCACTTCCTACTTGAAAATGTTAGTTAAAAGGCTAAACCATCACAACATTTTCTCTTCCTCAACCATTTCCTAGTACAATCATCATTCATTGATGCAATAAACAATTATGGATGTTCAAATCCTATAATCATCATTATTTTGTCTAGATCATCATTATTTTGTTTGGTTCATCATTATTTTGTTACATAGGTAGTCCAATGACTCACCCATGAACACCTTGTGACACATGGAATCACTTCAATGTCATGATCTACAATTTTAGAATATAGGTGTAGTGCAAAAACAACATAATGTTCACGACAACATAACCTTAGTATGGCGTTGCAATAGAGGTGTTTCACTAGCAGTGCTGCAAGTGATGTGTTGTAGCAACATAATGAAAAGGTGGTGTTCTAGAATAGGTGTTGTAGCAATGATGTTGCAACAATGGTATTGCAACAATGTAATAAGTTAGTGTTGTAGCAACTCCATAGTAGAATGGTATCACAACATGCTTACCTCATCACCTACGTTATTATCTAAAATAAATCAATGTAGATTTATTTTTTACTATGGATGCTTTTGCATGCCAACAACAAAGTGTCAAAAACACGACAAATCAACTTTATTAATCAACTAAGCATTTAATAGGTGTGAAACACCATCCATAATACTTCCTCTACAGTACACTGCTCTGCCTCATTCATTACTTGAGGAATATATATATAACAAACACACATTTGGGGAAGTTGAACAGAATCCTATAAAAAGGGAACAAAATCCTAATCTAGGGTTTGGTTTGAATTGTTTCTACATTAATCTCCACGCTCCCCTTTAATGGAGAAATGGATTCACAGATATACCTAAGACTTCCCTAAACAAATCAAATTTGATTCTACCAAGAGGTTTGGTAAAAATATCAGCAACATTGTCACAACTATTACAATACTCAATATGGATTTCTTTTGACTGAGCTTTCTCCCTGACAAAATGAAACTCTGTATCAATATGCTTGGTGTTCTTATGAAATATTGGATTATTTACAAGTTTGATGAGGCTATGGTTGTCACATTTGATCACTATTGCAAACTTATATTCTTCTCTAGCATCAAGGAGAAGTCTCCTCAACTAAACTACTTCACATGTTGCTGCACACATAGCTTGATATTCAGCTTCTACAGAAGACAAGGATATTGTGTTCTACTTTTTTCTTCTCCATGTAATGACCCCAGATCCAATGAGAAATTCATAGCCTATTATGGATCGTTTTTCATCTACATTTCTAGCCCAATCAGACTTTGAAAAACTTGTCAATCTAACATCACATGAATCAATATAAACAATACCAAAATCTAAGGTTCCTTGGAGATACCTTAAAACACCTTTAGCTACAACCTAGTGGCTTTCAAGGGGCTTTGACATAAATTGGTTCAATGCACTGAATGCATAAGCCAAATCATGTCTAGTTGTAGTCAAGTAGATTAGACTCCCAACCAGTTGTCTATACAATGTCGCATTTGCCTCCTTAGATCCATCATCATTCTGAAGTTTTAAATTCTATTGTAAATGTACTGCTACAACTTTGCAGTGATCCATTCTAAACTTTTCCAGTAAGCTCCTTCTATACTTACTTTGTGACAAAAAATTTTGTCCATAATCCCTCTAGACTTCCAAACCTAAACAATAGTGTAGCTCTCCAAGGTCTTTCATCTCAAAAACTTGTGACATATGCTCTTTGATCTCTTTAATGAGATCATCAACATTTCCTATAATGATTATATCATCTGCATATAAAGAAATCAAAACCATCCTTCCCTCTTTATCAAACACGGTATAAAGATTATGGTCATTTTTGCTCCTTTTATAACCATGGTGTAGGAAAAATGAATCAATTTTGTGATATCATGACCTGGGTGCCTGTTTTAGTCCATACAGTTCTTTTTTCAACCTGCAAACTAAATTATCTTCCCCCTGTTTGACAAACCCCTCAGGTTGCACTAGGTAGACTTCTTCTTTCAAGGCCCCATTTAAAAATGCAGATTTAACATCTAGTTGTTGAATCATCCAGTGGTGTTTGGTAGCTAAAGAAATTATCATTTTGATTGTGTTAAGTTTAGCTACAGGGGCAAATGTTTCATCATAATCTATGCCTTCTTGCTGTGAATACCCCTTTGCAACCAGCCTAGATTTATACTTATCTATGCTCCCATCTTCTTTAAATTTAGGCTTATACATCCATTTGCATCCTATGGGTTGTTTGCCTTTAGGTAGTTTAACTAAATCCCAAGTTTTGTTTCTGAGAATTGATTCATATTCCTCTTCCATAGCAGCGCTCCATTCACTATATTGACTGGCTTCTTTATAACTAGAAGGTTCGACAACATTCATCATACTAGTTATAAAAGCATTTTCCCTATATTTTGCTGGCAACTGAGCTTTCCTACCTGATCTTCTGAGTGGTGGGGTAGCTTCAAACTTTGTCTGATCATAATTTTCTGGACTTGGCTTGACAACTACATCATCTTCTTTCACTTCCTCTTGCTGCTACTACTGCTCATTGCTGTCACTTGATTCATCACTACCTTCTTCTACCAACAAGGGCATGTGCCAGTCTTCATTAGCACTCTCATGGTTTCCTTCATTAACCTACTCATGAAACATTACATCTCTGCTCGCAAACACTTTATGAGTAGAGGGATTAAACAGTTTGTAAGCTTTAAATTCTGTACAATACCCATCAAAGATACATTTGATGGCCTTTGAATCAAGTTTCTTTCTATCTTCCTTTGGGATATGGGCAATGTCTTTACTGCCAAAGACTCTGAAATGCTTAAATGCAGGCTTATAACCAAATAAAGCTTCAAAAGGAGTTTTAAGATCTAAACTTCCTATTGGACTCCTATTCTTTAGATATACTGCAGTATTAATTGCTTCACCTCAAAAGCCATTAGAAAGATTCTTAGCTTTTAACATACTGTGAGCACACTCTACAAAGGTTCTGTTTTTCCTCTCTGCAACCCTGTTTTGTTGACGAGTGTGGGGTACTGTAAACTGCTATTGTATCCCATTATCTTTGTAGTATCTGAGTACACAATCTTTCTTGTACTCTCCCCCTTGATCCGAGCGGAGAATCCTGATGCATTTACCTGCCTGGTTTTCAACCATACTTCTGAACTCCTTGAAGTATTCAAAAGTGTTGCTCTTCTTCCTCAGGAAATACACCCAAGTAAATCTAGTATAGTCATCAATAAACAATCAAAAATAGTATGCACCGCCTAACGATCTTTTCTGCATAGGCCCGCATAGATCTGTGTGTACTAGCTCTAGTATATCTCTCTTCTTTCTATTAGGATTCACAGGCAATTCATCTTTGGGCAACTTTCCCAGTGCACATGCATCACAACCAATATGAGAAGATTTTAAAAGAGGAAGACCTTCGACCATACCTCTTTTCTGTAAAAGCAGCAGATCATCTAAGTTAATATGGCTGAACGTCTGGTGCCATAAGTCCACTGTAGTCATGGCAGATGATGCCAATGCCTAATGTGGTGTGCTTTTGACATTTAGCTTGTACACTCCTCCCACACGAATACCTGATGCAATAGGCGTCATACAGTCCAGTAGGTTTTTAATGACACAATATGATTTATAAAACTCTACCTTGAGATTCTGATCAGTTATAGTAGAAACAAAGATCAGATTCTTTTTTATCCCTGGTACATACATCACATTATGGATATGTCTAATATTTCCATCAAGAAAAACAACATGAATATTACCATAAACTTTGATTTGGTACCCTCTATCATTGCCACGATAGATGTTTTCTCCACTGCTGGTTTCTTTAAAGTCTTCAAACCACGTTATGTTCCCTATCATGTGGATGGAAGCACCTAAGTCGACAAACTAGGTATCTACTTCATCCTCCTTAGCCGAAAGTGCAAAGTCAGATATGAATAGTCTGATGTTCTGACGCTCCTCCTCATCAGCAAAATGACTTGCATGTTGCTTATGTCCCTTCCCACCTTCATCAAACTTATTTTTCATGCAATATCTAGCTATATGGCCAGTTCTACCACAATAAAAACATTTGGTCGCAGAGTCATTTCTATTGAAAATGTACCTTGGGGTGAGGGCATCTTTTTCTGTGGGACTGCGCTACTCTTCTGTGCTACATTTGGCTTTCCTTTGAAGGACTTCTTCTTCGCCATTAAGGCCAGATCTAAACTCTGAGGTTTATGATTCAGTCGCCTTTCCTCCTCTTGCATGAGGATCCCTACCAATTCTTCAAATACAGGGTCTTTTTCTCTTGCATTCAAGCCAGTGATGAACATTTGATACTCATCAGTCATACCATTCATGGTAATTGTGACCAGATCTATATATGACATAACTTCACCAATATCACTCAGCTTGTTCTTGAGCTCCTTGATCTGCGAAATGAATGCTACAACTGTCTCATTCTCCTCCATCTTGATGGAGAGAATCTTACTCTTCAAGAACAACAACCAATTGGTGTTCTTGACCTCACAAAGATCCTTGAGTGTCTTTCAGATCTCTGGTGCAGTCATGCAATCACGGATAGGGGGAATAATGCAATCTTTGACTGACAACTTCAGGAGCATTCTCGCTTTAGTCTCCCACTTGTCCGAGTGTTGGATTGTTGCTGTTGTTCCTCCTGCAACAAGTTTTAGCTTCACCTCATCACTGTTCACAATCGTCCATGCATTATGTCCTTCAAGCAGGCTCTGCAGCTTGAATTTCCAACTAAAGTAATTGGATCCGTCCAACTTGTTGTTTTCATTGAGTTAAGCTTAAGCTAACTGGTTATTCATCTTGAATGAATAAAAAACTTCAACCCAAACAATTTAAAAAAAAAAAAAACAACCCCAAATCTTCAAAACTACTGCAAATACCGAATCCAAACAAAACTGAGCCCAAATCACTTCAATTCTTTCTTTTAAAACATAATTGCCCCTCCATTAAAGAGTTAAAGAGCCCCTCCATATTCAAATAAAAAGCCCCTTTTTTTCAATCGCCCCTTTCCTTTCTCTTTTTAAAAGGATTACTTAAATTCTTTCCTTTTAAAAACAATCGCCCCTTTTAATTAAAAAGCCCTTCCTTTTTTCTTTAATTAAAAAACTTAGCCATGGAATTCGAAATCGTGAAATAATTTTTTTTTTTTAATTCTAAATCATGGAAGGGAAATATAAGAACAGGAAGGAATTCGAAATCATGAAATTTTAAATGGACTTCGACGTTTCTTTAATCATGAAATTATGTGGCACAAATTTTCAAATTTAAAATCACCATAATCACCAGCGCCTCCGTGTCCATGCCTTCGATCTTTGCGTGCCCCAATCGACAGCTCTGCCTCAAGCTCTCACGCTGCCAGCGTTCACCCAAAACGCAGTCCCGCAGAGATGGCAGTCTCCCTTCTTCGAAAACACATGACGCAGCAACTTACAGGCAAGAAATCTTGGCCTCTGCGCAGTTGAAATCTCATACGAGCGATCTCATTTTTCGCCAGAGGTCCATTTGCGAAAACCGAGGACCGACGCAGCCCCTTCCAACATGCAGATTATTGTGCGACCTCCTCCAGCACGCAACAGTGGGTCTCCAACACGCAGTTCACTGAGCGGATTCGTCCACGAAACTTCGATCCACTGTCTTTCACCGTGGCAGCCTCCACGCACTTCTTATCTTGACATTCCTGCAGCAATCCAAATGAGCTTGGCACCGCAGAATTCACCGTGGCCTCCTCTTCACCGTAGACTCCTCATCAAAGAGCCCTTCTTCTACAATACGCAGTGGAGCTATACGCTGTGGTAAAAAATGCACTGCCTATCGGCAGCGAAGAAATCCAGAGAAATCCAGAGCTCTTTTCAGAGAAATTCTTGCAGGCAGACTTCACCGCAAACTCTACGAACACGGTCGGTGCGATTATCACTGCTCCACTCGCGTCACTCTGACTAAGAAAAAAATTGTAAAGCGAGAAGTGAAATCGGCGCGACCTGTTGAAATCTAATTTCAACGCAGACCACCAGAAACCATGAACCAAGCCAGAAACCGTTCACCGGATTTTCTCGGAGCGATTTGCCGACGAAGGAATAATCCGGCAAGGAGCTCTGATATAATTTGGAGCCGACACGTGGTTCAGCCCTGACGTAACGCAACGTCATTTTCTCGGGTGTTAATGTTCTGCATATGTTGGCCTTCCGATATTTTTCTCCACCGTCGGATTTACTCCATCGCTCTCCACCATTGATGAACTAAAGCTGCATACGAGGTGCATTAAAGGCTTGCGTGGATTAAACTTTTGGTTGACCGCCGTAGGTGAAAGAGTTAATGTTGGTACAAGATTTTGGTGGCCCGTTTTAATATGAGTATGGGCACATTACAATATATGTTTTTTATATAGCACGTAAGTTTCTTTTTTATGAAAAGGTATGGTGCATTTAAAACATAGGTATGGGCACGTTTTAATAGAAGTCTATGTCTTTTACGGCATGTATTAAAAATACAAAAATCGTATGTAATATGTTTTTACTGTTGACTTTTTGTATGGCACACGGGAGGTAAAGAACTTGTGTTCACAGCAGCGTAAAAATATGTGGGTGCAGTAAAAGGTGGAACACACAGCAGTGTGTAAAAAGATATGAACAGGTTGTAATGTTTTAGTGTTGGCCATCGTAAAACTGAGGAGTAGAAAAACCATGTGTGGTTTTGCACAGCAGTGCATAAAGAAAATGGTGAAGCGTGTTTTTGTAAGTCTGTGTAAATTTCTTTTACAGCAGTAAGCATATGTAAATTTTTATTACAGCAGTAAGTTGTTTTTCACAGCAGTGAATATAAAAAGGATTTTACATTGGTAAATCCCTCTCAGTAAAAGAGGATGAAGTTTGTATTAGCTTTTAATGAATAGAAATATTTTATGGTGAAATACTCTGTCTCTCAGTGAAATTTTTTTGGTCTTCCTCTGCACAAAAAGATCCTGGAGTAAAGTAAAACAGAGCATTGCCTCTGTGTGTTTGAACATTTGGTTTTTGGTATTTTCCCCATGAAAAATGCCCAACAGTGGTATCAGAGCTGGCTTAGGCTCTTTAAAGAAGTTAAAGAAGCTGAAGGGAGGAGCTTGTTGCAGCAGCAAAACTTCTCAGGCAGACAGAAGACTCAGACATCAAAGGATTCAGGTATTCTTCATAGCTATCTTGTTTGTTATTGAAGAGACAGTCAGTGTTTTAAATACATAGTCAAGGAATGGTTAGCACAAGCACTGGTATGGGTATGTTTAACACCCAGCTCCCACAGTTTAATGGGAAGAACTATGACTACTGGTCAATAACTATGAAAGCCCTGCTTGCTTCCCAAGACTTATGGGAAATAGTTGAAGATGGTTTTGAAGAACCAGCAGATGAAACTGAGTTCAATGCATTAACTCAGGGAGAGAAGGATCTGCTGAAGAGAAATAAGAAAAAGGATTCAAAAGCCCGTGTGTTGTTGTATCTAGCAGTAGACCAGAGTATGTTTCCAAGGTTAGCAGCAGCTAAGACAGCCAATGAAGCATGGGAAACCCTTAAGACAGCCTATCAAGGCATGGAGAGAGTGAAGACAACAAAATTGCAAATGCTGAGGAAGGATTTTGAGAATCTGTGCATGAAGGAGTCAGATAACATTGACTCATTCTTCACTCATGTGATTGGTGTAATCACAGAAATGAGAACTCATGGAGAAACAATTGAAGATAGAAGGATTGTGGAGAAAATATTGAGGGTCTTACCCTCAAGGTTCAATGCCATAGTCATCACCATTGAAGAGACAAAGGATCTCTCAAACTATTCAGTTGATGAACTACATGCATCACTGATAACACATGAGCAGAGGTTGAGTAGGAATGAAAACTCATCCCTTGAGCAAGCCTTCAAGACCCAGATGTCCTTTGGAAGAGGAAGAGGTCAAGGAAGAGGAAACAGAAGAGGAAGAGACAGAAGCCAGAACAGAGGTGGAAGGAACAGCCCATCAAATGCACAAGGAAGAGGCAGCAATCAAAATCAGAACCAAGGCCTAGGCAGCAGCCAACAAGGAGGACAACATCATGCTCAAGGACAAAGGTATGATAAATCTAATGTTCAATGCTATTATTGCAAAAAGTATGGACATTATGCAAGTGATTGTAGAAAGAAACAGCATGATATGAACAGCAGACAAAATGCAAATGTTACAAGAGAAAACAGCAGTCAAGACAATGTTCTGTTAGCTTGTAACATGGCTGAAACACATAGTGAGGACATATGGTTTTTAGACTCAGGTTGCAGCAACCATATGAACGGAAACATAGCCTTCTTTTCTGTCCTAGATAAAAATGTGAAATCAGAAGTCGCACTAGGAACTGATAGTAAAGTGTCTGTTATGGGAAAAGGAGAAGTATAAATATTTTCAAAGCAAGGAGAAAGGAAAACCATAGCAGATGTATACTATGTCCCCGGAATGAGATGTAATCTCTTGAGTATTGGACAACTTGTCCATAAGGGGTACAATGTTTTCTTTAAAAATGATGTATGCACCATCATGGATATACCACCCAGCAAAAGATGCATTGCTGAAGTGAAGATGACAAGGAACAGGATGTTCCCTCTCCGGATCAGGGCAGACATGAAGAACAAAAGGGAAATGGCAGCAGTCACCCAAGAGGCCTTCCAAAGCGTGCCAAAGGATGAGAACTGGTTATGGCACTTGAGATTCGGGCATCTAAATTTTGGAGGTCTAAACTTATTGAGCAGAAAAGGAATGGTAAAGGGATTACCATTGATAGAGAAACCGGACAGCCTATGTGAAGGCTGCATTTTGGGAAAACAACACAGAGAAAGTTTTCCATCAGGGAAGAGCATAAGGGCAAAGACACCCTTAGAGATTATCCACTCAGATTTGTGTGGACCAATGCAAGCTCCATCATTAGCTGGCAGCCTATATTTCTTGACATTCATTGATGATTTTACAAGAAATACTTGGATATATTTCCTCAAGAACAAAAGTGAAGTCTTTGAGAAATTCCAAAATTTCAAAGCACTTGTGGAGAACCAAAGCGGGCTGCACATAAAAGTATTGAGAACTGATAGAGGAGGTGAGTATATCTCAAATGAATTCCTAAAGTTTTGTAGAGAAAATGGAATTCACAAACAATTTACAGCAAGGTACACTCCACAGCAAAATGGAGTTGCTGAAAGGAAGAACAGGACCATCATGGATATGGCGAGGAGCATGCTGAAGGCAAAGCATTTGCCGAATGAGTATTGGGCTGAAGCTGTACATTGTGCAGTTTATATTTTGAACAGGTGTCCTACAAAAGCAGTGATGAACAAAGTGCCAGAAGAGGCATGGAGTGGGAGAAAGCAAGGAGTCACCCACATGAGAGTTTTTGGGTGTGTGGCATATGCACACATACCAGATCAGCTAAGGAGGAAGTTGGACAGCAAAGGGGAGAAATGCATCTTCATTGGATACAGTGATGAATCCAAAGCCTACAGGCTGTATATCCCATCCACCAAGAAGTTCTTTGTCAGCAGAGATGTTCAATTCATTGAGGAGGAAGCTTGGGATGGAAGCATAGAGAAAACAGTGAATGTCAAGAACTGTTTGTCTCATGATGAAGATGAAGAGGAGGTGGCTGAAATGAATCCCCAAACAGCAGCACCAACACAAGGACAGCAAGGGACACCATTGAGGACAAATGAAAGTGCTTCTCCAAGCACACCACAAGGAGGAAATTCAAGTGCATCTTCAAGCACTTGCACACCAAGTGAAAGAGGTAAGAAATTTAGAAATCTAAGTGACATTTATGATGAAGGAATGAATTCCTTATTTGCCTTGTATTGTCATGTTGATGATCCTATTCATTTCGAAGATGCAATTAAAGATAGGAAATGGATAGAAGCTATGGATGAGGAGATGAATGCCATAGAGAGAAACAAAACATGGGATTTGGTTGAGTTACCAAAAGGCAAAGAAGTCATTGGTGTGAAATGGGTCTATAAGACCAAGAGCAATGCTGAAGGCAAGATAGAAAGGCACAAGGCAAGGCTGGTTGTCAAAGGGTACAAGCAGCAGTATGGAAGAGATTATGAGGAGACTTTCGCACCGGTTGCAAGAATAGAAACAGTGAGGGCAGTGTTGTCCATAGCAGCACAAAACAAATGGAAAGTCTACCAAATGGATGTGAAATCAGCATTCCTAAATGGAGTGTTAATGGAAGAGGTCTATGTGGAACAACCTCTCGGATATGAGAAGAAAGGTGAAGAGCACAAAGTGTGCAAATTGAAGAAAGCTCTTTATGGGCTGAAGCAAGCGCCAAGAGCATGGTACAGCCGGATAGATTCATATCTATTAGATAATGAATTTGACAAATGTGAAGGAGAACCCACAGTCTACATCAAGGAAAAGGATGGTAAAATTTTAATTGTTGTCTTGTATGTAGATGATGTTATTTTCACTGGAAATGATATTTATCTTATTGAGAATTTTAAATCAGTCATGAAGGATGAATTTGAAATGACTGATATGGGTTTGTTGAGATACTTCTTAGGCATAGAAGTAGATCAAAATGAAAAAGGAATTTTTATATCTCAAGCAAGATATGTAAATCAAGTTTTGGGCAGATTTAACATGCAAGAATGTAAGGCAGCCATCACTCCCACAGTGATGGGATTAAAACTCAGCAGAGAGGACAACAGCAAGGATTTTGATCCTAGCCGGTACAAAAGCATTGTGGGCAGCCTTATGTATTTAACAGCAACTAGGCCTGATTTAATGTATGCTGTTAGTTTAATTTCCAGGTTCATGGAGAGGCCGAAGGAGGCACATTGGCAGGCAGCAAAGAGAATTTTGAGGTATGTCAAAGGTACCAAAATGTTTGGAATTTTATATCATGCCTCAGAACATTCAGATTTGATTGGATACACTGACAGTGATTGGGCTGGAAGTGTAGATGATCGGAAGAGCACTTCCGGTTATGTATTTCATATGGGTTCAGGAGCCATTTCATGGGCTTCTAAGAAGCAGTCCATTGTAGCATTGTCTACAGCAGAGGCTGAATATGTGGCAGCTACAGCAGCAGCATGTCAAGCAGTGTGGATGAGAAGAATGTTGAGAAGCTTAGGCCAAGAGCAGGCAAAAGCAACAGTGATCTTTTGTGAAAATAGCTCAGCTATTGCATTGTCAAAGAATTCAGTGTTTCATAAGAGAACGAAACACATTGATACAAGGTTTCACTACATCAGAGAATTGGTGAACAATGGAGAAATTGTCCTAGAACATTGCAGGACTCAAGAACAGGTAGCAGACATCTTGACAAAGCCACTGGATCAGAAAAGCTTTGAATTTTTGAGGAAGTGTCTCGGTATGACCGAATGCCCAGCTGTTGAAATTAAAGGGGAGTGTTGAAATCTAATTTCAACGCAGACCACCAGAAACCGTGAACCAAGCCAGAAACTGTTCACCGGATTTTCTCGGAGCGATTTGCCGACAAAGGAATAATCCGGCAAGGAGCTCCGATATAATTTGGAGCCGACACGTGGTTTAGCCCTGACGTAATGCAACGTCATTTTCTCGGGTGTTAATGTTCTGCATATGTTGGCCTTCCGATATTTTTCTCCACCGTCGGATTTACTCCATCGCTCTCCACCGTTGATGAACTAAAGCTGCATACGAGGTGCATTAAAGGCTTGCGTGGATTAAACTTTTGGTTGACTGCCGTAGGTGAAAGAGTTAATGTTGGTACAAGATTTTGGTGGCCCGTTTTAATATGAGTATGGGCACATTACAATATATGTTTTTTTTATATAGCACGTAAGTTTCTTTTTTATGAAAAGGTATGGTGCATTTAAAACATAGGTATGGGCACGTTTTAATAGAAGTCTATGTCTTTTACGGCATGTATTAAAAATACAAAAATCGTATGTAATATGTTTTTACTGTTGACTTTTTGTATGGCACACGGGAGGTAAAGAACTTGTGTTCACAACAGCGTAGAAATATGTGGGTGCAGTAAAAGGTTGAACACACAGCAGTGTGTAAAAAGATATGAACAGGTTGTAATGTTTTAGTGTTGGCCATCGTAAAACTGAGGAGTAGAAAAAACCATGTGTGGTTTTGCACAGCAGTGCATAAAGAAAATGGTGAAGCGTGTTTTTGTAAGTCTGTGTAAATTTCTTTTACAACAGTAAGCATATGTAAATTTTTGTTACAGCAGTAAGTTGTTTTTCACAGCAGTGAATATAAAAAGGATTTTACATTGGTAAATCCCTCTCAGTAAAAGAGGATGAAGTTTGTATTAGCTTTTAATGAATAGAAATACTTTATGGTGAAATACTCTGTCTCTCAGTGAAATTTTTTTGGTCTTCCTCTGCACAAAAAGATCCTGGAGTAAAGTAAAGCAGAGCATTACCTCTCTGTCTTTGAACATTTGGTTTTTGGTATTTTCCCCATGAAAAATACCCAACACGACCATCCCGCCAAATGATGTGCTGATTTCGCCTCAAACGCGCCCGTCTCACTCTCCACTCAGGGTAGAGGCCGAGTGCCGGTCTCACCTTGATACCATGTCAAAAATACGGCGAATCAAGCTTATTGATCAATTGAACAGCTTACAGGTATGAAACACCACTTGTAAGATTGCCTATGTAGTATACCACTCTGTTTCATTCATTACACGAGGAACACATATAGTAAACACACATTTAGTAATCCTATAACATCTTAATCTAGAATTCAGTTTGAATTATTTCTACTTTAATCTCAACATGGAGCCCCTAATATATAGGGAATTGAATGATTACATTTATAATTATTATTAAAAAAAAATAATAATAATTTTAAAATCTAATATAATCAAATTTTCAAAAATATTTTATATTTATTTTTAAAAAATCATATATATATAAACCTAAAATCAATCCAGGGAAAAAAGAATTTTGAAACTATTTTTATTTTTCTTAAATAGTTATTAATTTTAATCTTTTAAATATGGGTTATTTTTTAATTCCTATATTTGAAATTTTGAAATAAATTAAATGTGTAGGATGCTTGTTTCATTAAATGCAATGTCGGTTGATGTCTATCTAATTCGATACGAAGGAAGGACTAAACACCATTAATATTTTTTTTATATCTCCTTGGATCTAAGGCATATGCATTCATACTACATTTCTATGAATAACATATTAACCCGATGCAACATTGAGGATTGATTCTTGATTGGCACCTTGGGCAATCGTGTCCAAAAGGTGTTTGCAGCATTGAAGGACGATTAATGATTGGCATCATGGAATCTCCGGCCCCAAAGATGCTCCAATTCATCCGTTCACCCAGCAAAGCCACCACCTATTTCTGTATTGATGGATATATATGACACGAGTCACATGACATTCCGTTTTCACACCAAATGAATGGCCTGAATTGCTTTTGCTATCCTTAAGGGGTCACATGAAACGTATTGTACCAAATGAGTCATGGAATTGTTTGTTATGCTCCAGTCATGGCAGTTATGTGATGCAGACCATTCCATTTTCGTGATAACTTCAATTCGTGAGGCTCATTTATATGAAACTAGAAAGCCATTCCAAAGCCTTGGCTCGAGGTTCTGCAAGTAGTCTTCCATCTGATATCTAAAATGATCACTTTGAAAACTAGAAATCCCGCTTTAAACTCTTCAGGGTTTGGGCTCTACACGTCCCGGAATTCCGTGTTTGCGATCATTCCAGCAGGCAAGGAATGTGTGAAAAGGATTTTTTGTTATTTTATTTTTATGGGCAGGATTGAAATGGGCAGAATTGGAAAGAGTTTGTTATATCAATTCTTCTAACTTGTGGTTTGGAGTATGATTGTGGTCCAAAACCAAGGGGAAAAGGGAAATCTAGAAATGATTGAGTTTAGAGGTTTATTTTATAACTCAATATGATGTGTAACGTTATGAATTCATAACGAAATTTACAAATAATATTCCCATCAAAAAGTTGGATCTCTCTTCTCAGAAACTCCATTTAGATGACATATATGAAGAATGACCAACAGCACGATTTCCAAAGACAAATAATATGGATCTCTCTTCTCAGAAACTCCATTTAGATGACATATATGAAGAATGACCAACAGCACGATTTCCAAAGACAAATAATATGGCCATCAAGAAGTTGGATCTCTCTTCTCTGAAACTCCATTTGGATGACATATATAAAGAATGACCAGCAGCACGATCTCCAAAGAGTTGGAGGAGAAGAGAAAGTAAAACCTAGCATGAACCATGATCAAGAAGTTGGATCTCTCTTCTCATAAAATGTTTTGTTGCAGGCATGTATGTATAGTTCATCAAAGTATACAAATCTGGATTCTACTCTTCCAATACTACACTTTGTCAAGAACGTAGACTCGCAGGTCTTCGTTTTTCATGAAATCCATTTCCATGCTTCGACGTTGGAGGCATAATTTAGGGCGGTCTAAAAATCTGGACTCTCTTCCAATACGGCATATTGTCAAAAATATACCTCCTGTCAACAAAATATCAGCACTTACGCTTTGTGAATGTTAAGCTATTTGAATTTTTATTTATAGTGTATTTTGCATAATAATACTTTGCTATTTGTTTTATTGAATGGAAAATTTTACATATAACTTCTTGGAACTTCTTTCGTCAGATTTTTGAGATGGAGATATTTCTTTGGTACCTGAATTAACTTAAAACGTTTTTCAAAACATTTTTTTAGGATGTAGGTATTTCTTTGTTACTTTCGAATCTCGATCACGTAACCAAAATTGAAACTTGATGTCCATCGATTGGAGTGAGCTAAGCTTATTTGGGTTCCTAGTTTGGTACAGAAGATATGTGGTATTTTTGAATGTGATATTTTTGAGTTTAATATAGATGATATGTTGTAATGTAATGTAAAATTAAGTTATATAAATATTTTGATTGGATTAAAAATTAAATAAAATTAACAAGTTGTAATTTTATCTTATGTAAAACATTTTAATTGGATATATAAATTTTAAGTTTTGGTAATTCATGATTTTTCTCATGATATTTTTCTCTAATATAACCTAGGGAGGTCATATTAACCAATACTCAAGAAAATTTGGCCAACAGAGTCAACCCTTTAATACAATAGCAAAGGAACAACACCACCATATCGATGAGCAAAAATAGTTAGAAGATTGGAAAATTGAGGAGAATTCCCCATACCAATTAGATCCTAAAGAGATTGAAGCTATGGAACTATATGACATCAACCTGCAAACATTACCAAAGGAATGACATAACAAAGATCCAACAACCATCCCTGAGGACTAAGTTCAAATTATAGCAAGAGACTACATTAGGAAGCAAGAATCCCTTCTTTTTCAAGCCCAAAACTAGGTGATATTCCTCTCCCATATTCCTCTTTTGCATCTCAAGGTACTAAAAGAAATGCTCGAAAAGGGGGAATCTGATGCCTAGATGAAGAAAGTCAACTCTTGATTGATTTCATAAATAATTCTCATTTAGTGGATCTTAGCACTCAAAATGGCACACACGCATGGAACAATAAAAGTGGGGTTAACTCTCAAATAGCTTCCTTGTTGGATAGATTCCTAATTACTAAGTCTTTATTGATGTCGAACACCAACTTCAAGATCCCCATTTTACCAAGCCATGGTTCATACCATTGGCATATTCAGTTATCAATGAAGTGGATGAATTCGCTAAGGAAAAAACCCTTCAAATTCAAATCCTTTTGGCTTAGGAACCCATACTTCTTCTCTAAAATGGAAACTTGATGGAGGGGCTTGAATATATTCGTAGGAATAACAATTTTTTTATTTCAATAGTGACTCAAATCCCTAAAGGAAAAAATTAGGGAATGAAATACAAACAAATTTGGAAACATACAGAAAGCTAGAACCTTTCTAGAGACAAAGATGGCTAATGTACAACAAACAATAATTGTAGAAGGAAGAACAAAAGAATTTAACCAAAGGGAGATAACTACCTCTCTCAAACAAGAAGAAATCCTTAAGCAGGAAGAAATACTATGGAAGAAAAAATTAAGAATTTAATAGTTAAAATAAGTGGACAAAAACATTGATTTTTTCCATAAATCTATGATCAACCATTGGCATAACAAAAAACTCACAAGCTCCAACGAATCCTAAATTCTCAAGTTGAAATTCTGAAGACATCGCTTAGGAGCTATCATACCCCTTTCAAACTCTTCTAACTGATCCTATCACAAACATATGGCCAACCATTATGAAAATCACTAGCAAAATACACAAAATTGTCACTAGAGAGCAAACTGATCTTCTATTAAAAGAAATAATGATGCAAGAGGTAGAGGTTGTTGATATGGACATGCCCAAATGAAAATACCTTGGTCATAATGGGATAATATCTTATTTCTATTAGGATTTCTCGCCAATTCTAATGGAGGGTATTTGAAAAATAGTAGAAGACTCCAAGTTCTCCTCCTCTATTCTCAATGCATTGATTCAACCTTCATCGCTCCTATCCCTAAATCCTCAAGTGTCAAATCCCCTTCATATTATTGCCCCATAACTCTCTACAACATCATCTATAAAATTATCTCCAAATTCATTAAAAATAGACTTGAACGATCCTTCCTTTGCTTATATCTCCAAAGAAAACATGTTACATGTAGGGTAGACAAATCATTCACAACATAATCCTGGCTCACGAACACATCCACTATCTCAAATACAACAAAACCCCAGGCATTCTAATCAAATGGGGTATATCCAAAGCCTTTCGTAAACCTAGCTAGCAATATATTTTCCACACTCTCGCTACCTTCGAGTTTGAAGAAAGACAAGTTCACTGTACCTTGGCTCTTATCACCAAAACTCTTTTCTCCATTCTTGTCAATCGCTCTCCCTCTTCCCCATTCACCCCATCCAAAGGCATTAGACAAGGAGATCCCCTCTCCCCCTACATCTTTCTCTTCATGGATGAAGGTATCGAGCGTGCAATTTCAACTTCCCTTCATTAAGGAACTTTCAAAGATCTTTGTCTTAGATATGTTAATCACTCCTCCATTCACCAACAATTTTTCGATGTTACTCTTCTTATGGGTGTCCCTTCAATCGAGAAATTCACTTCCTTCAAACACATCCTCAAAGCTTTCTTGAATGCATATGACAAATATATAAACCTACTCAAATCTGAAATATTTTTTTTCAACACCCCTTCTGCCATCCAAACCCACATTTCCATATTTATTGGCTTTCAAAAGAGTTCTCTTCCATCCAATTACTTGGGGGCCAGGGTGCTTACCACTAACCCCTAACGAAAACTATCTAGGAAAATATAATGAAAAAATTCGAATCCCATCTCTCCAACCAGACTTCTTAACTCCTAAATTTGGTAGGCTTCTTTATTGTTCTTAAATCTATCTTCCAATCCCTCCCCATTTATATTTTCTCTACTTTTATTGCCCCTAAAGTGATTATAAATAAAATTAGAACTATTCAAGGAAGCTTCATATGGATAGGTTGCAAAAAGGAAAAAAAATTGGCACTAATATCCTAGGATAAACTCTATTAGCCAAAAAATGTGGGGGGTCTAAGAATCAGGGTCCTTGAAACTCTGAATAAGGCTCTCTATGCCAAAACCTGGTGGAGATGGCTCAAAAATCTCAAACCCACTTGCTGTAAAATGTGGAGACACAAATATACTCCCAACATTAAAGAATCTCAACTCATCCAACTGGCAGGGGACATCAAAGGATCACATATCTAGAATGTTGCATGGGAACATAAGAAACTCCTCAAAGATCACTTCCTCTAGGAGATAAAATATGGCCAAAGTTCCTTCCTCTAGGAAGACTCATGGCATCAATTGACCAATCTATATCATCAAAAGCAATTAAATTCCATTTAGAATTCTCTTTAGGCTCAAGGCCTTAATCATTTGGTGTAGTACTAGACCTCTATCTCATCCCAACACACTCAATCACATAATTAAATTGTTTGGAAGCATGGAGATGACTAAGAACATTTCATAGAAATAATTTTTTTACAGAAAACACTTGTAGACTAAAAATTTCCAATCCAAGAAGAAGTTGATATCCTTCGTTGGGGTCATTGAACACAAGGTAATTTCAATCTCAAAGTACCTTACAATCTCCTATCCTCTCAATGATTCGTTTGATGAGGACTGCCAGATATGGGCAAAATTATGGTAGCCAAAGCACTGGCCCAAAATTACTCTATTTTTGTGGCTGTTATTCTAGAACGAAACTCTCACCTAGGACAAACTTTAATGTAGGGTATTTATTAGACCCTCCATTTGCTTCATTTTTCCTCTCTATATTTGAATTCAAAATTAATCTCTTCCTCAATTGCACCTATACCACCTACCTATGCGATAATATTGTAATTTTATTTCTCCAATTACACTGTAATGCCACCAACACCGCCTTCACTTTCCTCCCTTGCTGAATCTCACAGTTTGCCAAGCCCATCATCTAAAAGGCCTAGAATTTTCTACCTAGATTCCTCCTTTATAACACCTAGAAAGAAAGAAGTTGAAAAATATTCATAAATACATCATCTTCCACTGGTGATCTCTAAAGTCTCTTTCTCAGAAACCTGAGGGAGTCCATCCTCTCTCTCTTGGATTAAAAAATGAGGGGATTGTAATTTAATCGAAAAACTCATCCTTTCTTCGCTCAATATATCCTCTCATATCTCCTCACACACTCTCTCACCCCCCCCTCCCCCCTTTTACTTATAGCCCCACCATTTTTTCTGCACGTCCTCCATATTTCATCAAGCCCAAATTTGACGAACCCTTAAAAGGAAATCCCAGAACTACTAGTTTTGGGGGAGTCTTTCAGGATGATAATAATCAAATTATCCATATATATGTTGGCTTCATTGTCCATACCACCAACAGTGTTGCAGAAACAGGGTCGCTCAAACAAGGTCTTCAAATCACTATCAACAAGTGCTTCCATAAAATTATAATATAGGGAGATTCAGAAAGCATAATCAACATTTTTAGAAAAATACAATGTGGTTTTGATCCTTCCAAAAAAATCAATTGTTGGAGACTAAAATATCACGTTACTTATATAGCAAGTATTTTGACTTGAATACCAACCCATCTCCTTTCTCATGTCTATTGAGCTACCAACAAGTTAGCTGATCTTTTGGCCAAATATGGCATCACTCTACAAAACTCTTGGCTGGTAGTGGATGGGACCACAACATTTGAAACTCTCTCTACACTCAATGCCATCACCGGGCTATTGCAAAACTCCCCCCCATAGATTCATTAAAGGCCAAGATGTCAATTTGACCACCAATGTTGATCAGGTCTCTATCAATTGCAAGTGAATATGTCCTCGAATCTCCGTCAATTTCTAGTGAATATGTCATCAAATCTCTATTAATTGCCAATGAATATGTCATCATAGATCTATTGCTTTCAAACGAATATGTCTTTAGATCTTCATTAACTATCGATGAATATACCATTATATCTCAATGAATTTTTAGTAAATATGCTATTAGGAAAATACCAAGGAATATGTTGTTAGAGGATATGACATGGAATATGTCGACAAAGAACATGACTGGGAAAATTTTGTTAGTTAATATGACAATGAATATGTTCTTAGAGGTCATAGTTATAGAGAGGGATGGACCCTCACCCACCCCCTCTTGGATGACGTCACAACCCCTATTAGGCCCCTATACTACTAGTGTAACCCCTTATTGTTATTAGTGTAACCCACTTATTATATTGATGTACCCATGTAGTGCCCATATTGTTACTATTGTGCCCCATAGAAGCCCACTATTGTTATTATTGTGCCCTTACATTATTATTGTTATGTCGGCTCTGATTATGTTATGACCCCTTAGACTCCTATATGTATAAAGGAGGTATTTTCATTTGTAACATCCAAGAATTGTTCATTTATGTAATGTAAAGGAGGTTGCCCCCTCAAAGAGGCTGAATTCTAAGGCGTTGATCTATCTTTTCTATCTTTTCTTGAGCTGGTTTCATAACATTTGGTATCGGAGCTTTAGATTCTAGGGTTTCGCTGCTCCAAAGAGGTCATCATAGAATTTTCGGTATAACTTTTTTCTGTGACGTTTCAGAAGTTGCAAAAAAAACCCTTTTGAGAAGAAATCGCGATGAACCTTGGGTGCGAATGTCAGAGCTTTTCGCGTGATATTTATGGAGATATGATCTGAGGAAGTTGGTCTTTTTGCAGACTCCTGAATTACATTCAAAAAAAGTGACCTGGGAAAAATTGTCATAACTTCCTCTCTGGGGATCAGATTGAAATTTCGTAAGAAGGTACAGAAAGAGGACGGACTGTAGTTTCTTGTATGCATTTTTCACTTCTAAAGGTTGAAACAGTGACTCATGGCATGTCATACAAGTTTGCTCTACTAGACTAGTCTATAATCAGGTCCTCTTGGGAGATTGTGCATAACTCTTTCTTGGAGAATCCAATTTGGATCAGACTGGTGGCATTGGAAAGAGGACGCAGAGGGCTACTGCAGGTCACAATTTCAGAACTTAAAGATCTGAAAGTACAGAGTTACAGTCGTTTCAAGGTCGAGCCCCTAAAATCAAGAAAAAGCAAGATGAGGAAGTTTGATGGCAAGGATCCGGTAAATTGGATACTTCAGATGGAGCAATATTTTGATCTACACGTTGTACTACTGTTACAAAAGGTATGTATTGCATCTTCATATTTAGAACCAGATCAATTTTTGTGGTACAAAGGGCTTTGTTCTCCTAAACAACTTGTTACATGGTCAATTTTCACGGAGGAAATGATAGCACATTATGAGGATACAAAGAGCAACACCACAACAATTTGAAAGAGTAAAAGGGCTTTGTGACATAGTGGAAAGAAAAATTATGGAAACCAGGAAGTGTACGCCTCACAACTATAAATATCGAAGTGTTGTTTCTCCTAGCCTTCCACAACCTACAAGGGTTACACCACAACAATTGGAAGAAAAAAGAGAAAAAGGGATTTGTTACAATTGTGATAGAAAATGCACTAAAGGTCATAAGTTTGCTGAGAATAAATTATTTTACATAGAATATGAAGAGGAGGAAGAAAAGGATCAAGAAACTACAAAAGAAGAAGATATATGCTAGGACCCCACCCCAGAGAAAGAAGAAATGAATGAGAGCATATCTTGTAAAGCATTGGCAAGAATTATCACTCCTCAAACTCTCAAGATAGAAGGACATATCAAGAAGAAAAAGGTGCAAGAAGTGAAAGATCACATCGAGAAAGAAGAAATGAATCCAACCATATCTTGTAATTCATTTTTCGAAATTACCACTCCTCAAACTATCAAGATAGAAAGAAATATAAAGAAGCAAAATTTTCAAGAAGTGAAAGATCACATCGAGCATCAAGAAATGAATCCGACCATATATTGTAAAGGATGGGAAGAAATTACCACTCCTCAAACTCTAGAGATAGAAGGACATATCAAGAAGAAAAAGGTTTAAGCAGTGAAAGATCACATCGAGCATCAACAACAAGTTCTCCAACTTTTAAAGGATAACGCCACTTCGGTGCAAAATCAAACGAAACAACAGGTAGATCAACATCGTAGTGAAAAATGTTTTGATGTAGGTGATTGGGTAATTTTACTGCTACATCTCAAACAATCTATTTATGAGAAGGAAATGTTGGCAATACTACATGCACTTAGAAAATGACGACCTTACCGAATGGGAAGACTCTTCAAGGATGAGGATGTGGAAGCATTGTTTTGTGCTATTTATATTGTCCAACCAGATTGGATAAACGAAGCAAGGGATGAATGGAAGAAGGACGAAGAAGTATGGCCACTTATTCAAAATTTGCAAAAGATCCCAATTCAAACAATATTGCTAGAGATTAAAGAGGAAGGAAAAATCATATTGGAACCTGGAGCAGTCACAGAAACAAGAACCCGACAGCTACAAAATCGATCAATTTTAGAGTATCTCATCAAGTGGAAGAACTTACCCGCTGAATATTCCACATGGGAGGACAAGAATTTTATACAGAAGCATCAAGAACTACTCAAGCGTTGAGGACAAAACTTTTTGAAGGAGAGGGGCATGTTAGGCCCCTATACTACTAGTGTAACCCCTTATTTTTATTAGTATAACCCACTTATTATATTGATGTACCCATGTAATGCCCATATTGTTACTATTATGCCCCATAGAAGCCCACTATTGTTATTATTGTGCCCTTACATTATTATTGTTATGTCGGCTCTGATTATGTTATGACCCCTTAGACTCCTAGATATAGAAAGGAGGTCTTTTCATTTGTAACATCCAAGAATTGTTCATTTATGTAATGTAAAGGAGGTTGCCCCCTCGAAGAGGCTGAATTCTAAGGCGTTGAACTATCTTTTCTATCTTTTCTTGAGCTGGTTTCATAACAACCCCCTCCCCCCCTTTTCGCTGATGTCATAGACCCCCCCACTAACATCACAAGGAGAGGCCCCCTGTAATTCAACAAAGTTGTTGATTTCGGCCAAGAGTGTATAGCCATTGGTTTGAGCCAAATGCACGTGGCCAAGTTTTGAGCTAAATCCTCGAGCACCTCTTCCTACCCTACAAGTTTTAATTTGTTATTGGCATTGCCACTCTAGCTAGATGCAAGTCGTAAAAATTAATGGACATACAAATATTGCATTAGGGCATAGACTCACTCATAGCCTTAAAGCTCAACAATATCAAGGCGCAAGTTAGCAGAGGTAGAAGAGAAATTGGACAACATAGATCATAATCTCAACATCCTCCTATGCACTATAATAGTCAACCTTAGTCTTACACTTTTAGTCTTTCACATGCCTTAGTAAGAAACGGCTTCTACGATCTTAATATTTTGCAGTTAAATCTCTGGTCTCATTTCCCGTTGAGTAGAACAATAATATTTTTTTTTGAATATGTAACCTTTCACTAAATTAATATAAAGTGTCCTACTTCAAAAAAATAAAATAAACATGAATGGTAATTATGAGAGAGAGAGTTACCCACATTTGACCTAACTTCATATGGGAAACCTCTTCATATGGGAAACCTCATATGATTAGTTTTGTTTGTTATCACATGATGAAGCAAGTATTTTGAATGTAGTTCCCCTACATGACCTTTTATATAGTGGTAATTCAAGTAGAAATGCCTCATATTCTTGTGTGCTATCATTAATACATGAAAGGCCCGTGGATGCATTAACTATGTATACATATCTTGTATGTATGTGTACACTAATATTATTACAGACTATACAAATTAATACAAGACAAATTCTTATCATAGCCATAATTGACATTATTATTTATTATCGATTTGTGTAATGATTTATTATAATAAAATTCTAACATTTAATGATATTTACTAAATAAATAGATTTGTTTCAAGGTTGAAGGAATTGTTTTGATAACGAGAAAATCAAACCTATTGATATGCGAATTAAATTTATTTAATTATATAGCATACTCAATATTAATTAGTATATAGTAATTTTATATTTGATCCGGTGGTTTCTATCATTAATACATATATCATCTATTTATGCACCAATTTTTCATATGTACTTCCCTTGTATACATTAGTATTATTGTTATGTATACTAATTAATATAAGATTATATTATTGTTATGTATACTAATTAATATAAGATTATTTTTTAGTGTATGTGTGTCATGTTTTTTAATATAATCTGAATTGATATTATTGTTTATGGTGGACATGTGTAATAATAATTTAATTTGTGAGAAAAATTCATAATTTTTATTGTTTATTGTAGAAATGTGTAATAATAATTTATTTTGTTAGAAAAATTTATAATTTTATTTAACCTAAGAATAGGGAGAAAATTAAATTTTCGATATCATTGAAAGCATTCAAAAAAGTCAATCTTGTAGTACATTATAAAGTAGACACAAATATAAAACAAATTACATAAATTTGACAAAGTTAAGTGTGATAAACATCACTTGGCTTTCCCTTATTTCCTTTCTTTTTTTCTCTCTTTCACTAAACTCCTTGACTGGGAGTAGTTGTTACCATTACTAGTTGATTTCCACCAATCTATGGGGAACTTATTTATTTCAGTCTAAGCTCTTGGATACATGCCTCACGAATATTTTTCTATGAGTAACCCCTTTATATTGTTCTGGAACTATGATCTTTGATTCAAGCCCCTTCTGGATGACATCCTTCGATCAAGGTATGTCCCCTCCACCATCATTTGATTGACTACTTCCTCGATCTCTTCTTCTTCATATTTTATGTTGTTTGGAAACTTCCATCCCCTCTACTTTTGGTCTTGCGCCCTTTTTTTTTTAGTTTCCTTTTTTGCTTGAGGGAAAGAATTTTGCAAACGTCCTATTTGGAAACAATTTTTTTATCTGAAAGTTGTATTTTCATAGTCTTGTACCTATGTCCACTGAATTTTTTCATGTTTTATAAGAAGATGATCAACGGACCTTTACTAAGGAAAATCTATACACACATCATGGCAAAAGCAAAGATACCTTTTCATGTTTTGTCAAGGTCCATTTTTTTTTTTTTTTCCCAAGATATTTCCAATATCCTCCAAGACCTAGTGATGTCAGAAGGGAAGGAGGAGGCCTGGTAGCCTTACCCAAACTAGCATCATTGTTACCACCATGTTTTTTGCCTCAAAACTTGAAAATCATAAGGTCACAAAAATTCCTACTCTACCCCGAAACCATGGAACTTCTTGTTGTATCTCAAATTGTACTATGAAAAAACCTTTAGACAAAAAATAGAAATCACACCTTTTTTTCAAGAAGAGTACACCCATTCATATAAGTCTTTTGGTTTTGACAAAAAACCGTTAAACTACCATTAATACAAAATCATATTTTACCTCTGTGGATTTTACCTCCATAGCAGGTATCATGTCCATTTGCTCAACAATGTAATGTCATGGCATATTTTGAGGTTGTTCGACTTGAGCACAATTCTTCCCTTGGAGTGCATCTTTTAATGATAAAGATCCATTAGAGTTTCGAGGACTTGTATTAATATTTTCGTAAGCTAAATACCCTCCCCGCATCCTTATATTTAATACTATAGTTGGGTCCTTTTTTACAGCATAGTCTTCCATCCTAAAAGAGTATCATAACACTTTACCTTTATATTCCAGAACTTTGAGTGTTGTTGATATACCCATATGATTTTGAATGGTATGCTTTAGATTTCACACTAGATCCCAACCTCAAATCTAGTGGGTGGAAGTCTTCCCATTGAGACGTTTTATAAAAGTATGAAATTTTCCTCCTTCTGTTTTTTGTCACTGAATTTTCCTAAGATCAACTAGATCTTGGATCTGGCGGAATAGACTACACCACATCCAGATCTGTAGTCCCTTTAATCGAATTTGGAGGGATCTCAATGATTAAGGGAAATAAAACCTTGGGAGATTCCCCGCCACCATTGCATGGAAATCTCAATAGTTCCCTCCATGACCGCATCTATCATTCACATTCATCAACGGTCCCTTGATCCCTACAATTAAAGGTGATTTCAATCCAAGAGATGTGGTATGTTTCGGCGAGAAAGAGAGAGCCAAACCTTAGATC
Organism: Pinus tabuliformis; assembly: GCA_031772625.1. Taxonomy (NCBI): domain Eukaryota; kingdom Viridiplantae; phylum Streptophyta; class Pinopsida; order Pinales; family Pinaceae; genus Pinus; species Pinus tabuliformis. The sequence continues at coordinate 498,569,928 of CM062812.1, read as the reverse complement.
CTTGTTGATGATAGAGATCATGATCCATGAGATATGATCAACAGAGACGCACAGGAGTATGCCAAAAATGAATACCCTCATGCCTTGCATCAAATATGTCGCTCCAGGATCTAGATCACTCTAATCACAGATAAAGATGTTGCTAAAGGATGAACCCACAACCTCCATCTTCTAGTATGCACACAACATACATGGACTCAACCCCACCGGCCAAAAATGGCATTATTTTATATTTTAAATCATTATTATTATCAATCATTTTCATTATGGTGCCGAGAGGTGCTCTACAGTCGAGTATGGGGTAGATCTCACGTGTAGACATATAAAAATATAACATGTCATGTTTAACATTTAACATCTAACATTTTTAATCTAATGTCACCTTCATTTAAAAATCAATCTAATTATTATTATGTATAAACACAATATTAATTTAAAATATGAAGAAGTTTGCGAACAGTAAAAGAAGAGGTATGGTAAATAAATAAAACATTTTTCATATTTAATTTTTTTTATAAAAACTTATATAACAAATTAGGTATAAGAGGTATGATAAATAGATAAAACCTCTTTTTATATTTACCTTTTTTTTATATAAACTTATATAATATGAGAATTACAATATAATCATTTTCATTGTTGCGCGGATAGGTGCTTTACAACCCGATATGGGGGTATATCTAGGTGTAAACATGTCAACATATAACATGTCAGGTTTGACATTTAACATTTTTAATCTAATGAAATTTAAAATATAAAGAGGTTTACGAATACTAAAAAAAGAGCTATGGTAAATAAATAAAAACTTGTTTTTATATTTACTCCATAAACCTCTTTATATTTAGGAAAACTCGAAAAAGAGGTTTTATTTAGGTGAAGCCTATGGGCCAAGACCCATGGGCCAAATACCATATTTATAAATGAGGCATGGTAATAAATATATTTAAAAGAGGTATAAAGAGGTATGATAAATAAATAAAAATATATTCAAATAGGATTAGAAAACAACATCTAATTATATACCAAGCCTATGGGATAAATACCATGGTAAATAAAAGAGATATAATAAATAAATAAAAACATAAATAAATGAGAGGTATGGTAAATAAAGAAAACATTTTTTTATATTTACTCCATAGATATCTTTATACTTACAGAACTCAAAAAAGAGGTCTTATTTAAGCCTTTGGGCCAAATACCATGGGCCAAATTATTATTAATACCATGCAAAAAAAATTATTAACCCTAATATTAATTTTAAAAGATTATTACTATTATTATTCTTAAATCTAATATTCATGTTAATATGTTATAATATTAATATTTTTAAATTTAATAACATTGTATTAATACAATATTAAATTTGTTATATTAATATATCATGATATATATATATATATATATATATATATATATATGGGAGGGAAGAACAAAGACATAAAGTGATAGAGGTGGAGAGATAAGGAGAGTGGCAAGGGAGAAATGGAGATAAATTGAAGGAGAGGGGAGAGGAAGAATTAAGAGAGAGAGGGAGAGAAGGGTAAGAGAGGGAGAGGGATACACAAAGATGGAGAGGGGAGAGAAAGAAGAAGAGAGGGAGGGAGATAGTGAGAGAATCTGAGGGATAGAGAGAGAGAGAGAAAGAGAGGTATGGGGGAAGAGAGAGGGAGCTAGAAGAGAAAGGGATAGAGAGGAAGGATGAGAGAGAGGACTTGAGAGGGACAGATAGAGAGATCGAGTTGGAGGGGGAGAGAGGGAGGGAAGAGAAAAGACATAGAGAGTGAGAAGTGGAGAGAGAGAGGGAATGACAAGGAAGAGATGGAGAGAGAGTGTGTATGTTTGGAGGTGAGATAAAGTGACAAAGAAGGAGAGATGGAAAGAATGGAGGAGAGAAGGAGAGATAAGGGGAGAGGGAGGGATATAGTAACTGATTTATATAGAGATAGGGAGAGAGAGAGAGGATTGGAGGGAAGAGAGAGAGAGAGAGAGAGATGGGGGAAGAGAGAGGGTGGTAGGAGAGAAAGGGAGAGATGGAAGGATGAGAGACAAGACTTGAGAGAGATGAGGAGAGTGATGGGGGGAGCTAGGGGATTGGAGAGAGAGAGAGAGAGAGAGATGGGGGAAGAGAGAGGAAGGTAGGAGAGAAAGGCAGAGAGAGGAAGGATGAGAGAGAGGACTTGAGAGAGAGGAGTAGAAAGGAGGGAGAGAGGAGGAGAGATGGAGAGATGGAGAGATGGAGTTACAGGGGGAGAGAGGGAGGCAAAAAGAAAGATATAAAGAGTGAGAAGTGTAGAGATAGAGGGAATGAAAAGGGAGAGATGGAGAGAGAGTGTGTATGTTTGGAGGTCAGATAAAGTGAAAAAGAAGGAGAGAATGGGGTAGAGAAGGAGAGAGGAAGGGATATAGTAACAAAGTTGGAGGGTGAAGAGAGAGAGGGAGAGAGAGGATGTGAGAGAGTGGAGAGAGGGAGGTAAAGAGAGACGGATGTGGAGCGGGAGAGAGAGGGAGGTAAGAAGAAATAAATAAAGAGAGAGAGAGATTAATAAGGGAGATGGAGAGAGAGGGAGAGAGGAAAACATGAGGGAAGAAAGATAGAGGCGGGGGAGTGGGAGAGAAGGGGAAAAGAGAGAGAGAGAGATACATTGGAGAAAGAGAGGAAAAGGAGATAAATATATAGATGGAAGGTAAAGAGAGGGAAGAAGATAGAGATGGAGAAAGGGAGGCAGGGATAGAGATATTGATATAGATGGAGTGGGAGAGCATGTGCATTTGGGGGGTGAGATAGAGAGACAAAGAAGGAGTTATGGAGGGAGATATAGATATATATGGAGTTGGGAGAGAGGGAAGAATATTTCTTGCACTAGATGCATTGATTTTAGTGTAGATGGTGATTTATAATCCTATTTTATTGTTTTCACGAGATGCATTGATTTTAGTGTAGATGTTGATTTCTAATAATATTTGATTTCTTACACTAGATGAACTAATTTTAATGTAGATGATTTCTAATCCTATTTGATTTCTTGCACTAAATGCATTGATTTCAATGTAGATGGTGACTTCTAATCATATTTAATTGTTTGCACTATATGCATTAATTTCAATATAGATGTTGATTTCTAATAATATTTGATTGCTTGAATTATATGCATTGATTTCAATGCAGATGATTTTCAATCATATCTGATTGCTTGCACTAAATGCATTGATTTCAGTCTAGATTGTGATTTCTAATCATATTTCATTGTTTGCACTAGAGGCATTGATTTCAGTGTAAATGTTGTATTACAATATTATTTGAATTCTTTCATTAGATGCATTGATTTCAGTGTAGATGTTGATTTATGATTTGATGTAGTATGATGGTACATTAATTTTAAATTGATTGGATGAACATTGTGCATAGATTTCAGTGTAAGCACAATAAATTATTGACAATGTATATTGATTTTTGTGTTATAGTAATTCAACCTATTAATATTAGAGAGCAAGAGAGACAAGGTACCATGCTTACTCCAAACACTCGAGCTAAAGATTTAAATGGTTTACAATTTCAAAACAGTGACAATAAAAATAGTAGAAGAAAATAGTTTGAGATTAATCACAATGAATACTATTTGTAATTAACTACATTCTTATTATTCACATTTTCTATCATTCACCAGTATTAAATTGTCACTTTGCATTCAAAATTTTCATTTCATCATTTTTGATCATTATAGTTATTATCAATATTTATCATTTCAACAAACTGAAATAACTAAGCAAATATAAAATTAAAATAGCCAGATTAATCTCAAACATATTTAGCATATATAAAATTATTATTTTATATTAGATATATTTGCATATTATTAATAAAATTAATCATATCTTTGATAAGTTTTCATTAGCCACACACACTAAAACCAACTTAGATCCATCTTACCTACGTAGAGAGGGATCAAATATCTCGAGTGCAAACCTTTCCTTATGTTTTGCACTTAAAAACAAGGTTTGCACCTAGAGAGATTTGATCTATCTCGGTGCTCTATAGATCCACAATTAAGATGGATCTAGGTTGGTATATAAACAATTATAACGATTCAAATATATTTTTATGCTTTGCATGTAATTATTATTAAAATTATTAGTGAATAATAATCAGTTTAGATCCATTTTAAATGTGGATCTATCAAGTATGGAGACATCAAGCTTGGAGTTAAAATGAATCTAAGTTGATACTCTTGCATTAGATAATGGTTTTCCTCAACCCTTTAAATAGGCTTCATCACAACAAATAAAATGGGCTTGTAAGCCACTAATAATAAACCCATCAAATACATAGCTCAGCATATATATAATTATTATTAAATTTTAATTAATTATATAAATGATTTTAATTTTATTTTATAATTTAATCGAGTCAACATATTACATAACTCATTACATAAATGTTTAGAACTCACTGCCATATTTGTCGAGGGCCTCTCAACACAATAATTTTCGAACAAAATTTTAAAACAATAAAATAAATAAATAAATATTACAACAAAACTATTTTTCACTTATTATGCCACTGTCTATAGTGACATATAGGATTCATGGAAGACATTTAATCACCCACACTAAAAAAAATTACGTTTTTTTACCATGATTACTGTGGTTTTTTATTTTAATTTTTAGTGGATGTCATCTGGTCGATGCAGGCCCACTCCATTTGCCTAGGGATGATGTCCACTGTCAGTTCTATTCGCACGAACCTCATTGCCTAGATTTTCCTTAATTTTTTCTTTAATTTCTGGCGGCGTCCCACAGTTCTACTTCAAAAGTATGGAAGTTCAATGCCTAAAGATGTAGTTGGATTCAAGCTATAGGTTGACCATGAAAGGAGACCTCAAAACTATCAAAACTTAAACTTCAGCGACAATTCTGACTTATGTTTATGACCTACGCAGGGAGGAATTTTCGGCCCCTTGGAAGTCATTTCGATATAGCTATTGCTTGCTTCGACATTCTATTCATACACCCGAAGCTTTGCTTTAGGAGGAGCAGTGGTTTTTGTTTTCCAAGGGGAAAAAATATGCAAAATAGTGGGATGACTCTGGCAGCATAAATGGAGGAACACAAATCGAGGTTGTTATCAGATTCATGGGCCAAGTTCTTGGACACTGAAACGGGTATGCCGGACCATGGTTGATTAAGGGGGAGAGTGCATTGGTGAACCGCTGAGAAGCAATGATCATGCTGAGCTTTGTAATTCGTCTTTCAAGAAAACTAGAACGGAAGTTTCTGGGGGCACTCCTATGAAGGTCACAAGTTCAATTTCCACCCATTGTACTAACGAACTTTAAATTTCACTGGTTAAAGAAGATTTTGCTCATGGTTTTATTTAAAGGTGTACGTGGGCAAAGAGAAGCTAGGTTAACGCATTACGACTTTGTAACAACTCATGTTGCCATTTAGAAAGGTAAAATCTTGAATTTTCAGCGTTTCCATTTTTAGCTTTGAACAATTATGCGAAAAAACTAAACTTAGTTGAGAAACCATGTATGAAGCATAGGGGTATTAATTAATGAACCTATGATATATCATGTGTGTTCATGGAATACTAAACAATACTCTTAATTTGATTATATATTGGAAAATACTTCTAAAAATTACATTACTACGGCATAAAGCGTTACCGTGTGAGAAAAAATCTCTTCCATACAAAGTATGTTGATAGTAGTGTTAGATCATTAGAATTCTAATGACTACCCTTGGATTCAAGACCGGTATCGTTAGTTACAGTTCGGTACAACTGCAGAATAAGATGAGATGCCAATCTCAATTGTTTTACTCCCGTCCCATTTCATCTCCTTGTTTTGTGGATACCCCGGGTAGCGAACAATTCAACAGAAGTCCCCGATATGTTTCGGCTCGCCCCACAGGGATTCAACTGAGTTGCAACTACCAAGTCTTGTCAAACAATTTTTTAGCCCCCAAGAATCTTTGGGGAAGCAGTCTGAATTTGATAAACCAATGTGGAAAACTTGAAGTCAGAGCAGTCTGAATCTGATACACCAATGTGGAAAACTTGAAGTCAGTAATGTGGAAAACGTGAAGTCAGTGCTCGATTCGATTGTTACCGTTCTAATTCTTTTCTCTGTTTTCTAAATAGTAATAAATACTTTACATACATTTTCTTTATATTGGTAATTAGGGATCAAACTAAATAGTTGCCATTCTAGTAATCACTATTGGATTTTTTAACAAACCAAATGAAATATCAAAAGACTTAATTATTTTTTTATACTATTCAAATTTTAAAATCCAGATTATAGAGAGAAAGTTTGTATAAATCCAGATTATAGAGAGAAAGTTTGTATAAGTGCGATGAGTTTTCATTTTAAACCATCTATATGTAACGAAAGCTTACATGCGAACTTTCAGCAACAAATACACTCCTCGCTATAAATGGAAATTTGATTTTCAAAAAATTATAAATTAAAATCATTTCCGTTGAAACTTCACTAAAAAGTTAAAATTATAACGGGCTAAACTAACCATCGAAAAACTGAAAGAAAATTATTAATTGTGAATTCTAATCCTTCATTTGGTTTTTCTTTTTTAAAATTGAGATGAGTTTAACCCCAGACTGGTGAAACATCTACAACTTCACTGAGGTCAAAGCGGGTGAAGTTCATGCATTCTCAGCGAACATTCTGCGCTTCACGACGAATTTCCACTGAAAGATAGTGGTTTTGTCCTTGCCCGTGGTTACCTTTTACTTGGACTGTGGCATGAAAATGAAAATGATTACTATATAGATCAGTAGATTTGTTAGTTTTGTTGTGTTCTTCGTTGAGGTTTAGAAATACTTTTGATAATTAAATTACACTGATAATTATATTTTATAATGGGAAGATAAACTATTTGTTCACTATATTGGTGTTTCTGAAAAATTGTATTTAAATTTTAAAAATAATATTTTTTCTTGAAATATTTATGATAGATGGTCTTTTTGTTTTTAAATGTAGAAATAATTTTATTGGTAAGAGATGGTATTTTGATTTTAATTTTTGATAATTAACTAGAAAAGATTATGAATTTAATAATATTTTTTGTTTGTTAATGTTAGTTATAAGTCTCGTTATAAATTAATTATATATGTGTTTTTTATTTCTTCCCTTTTAAAGTTGTACGTTTTTAAAATTATATATTTGCTTATACATGGAAGATTTTTATATGTTTGTGGTAGCACATAAATGTCTCGAGGTTAATCTGTAGTTTTTTGCTTGGTATAAATTAAATATTAGAAGTAATTTTTGGGAGCTTTTTTGGATTTCGTATTGTAAAGGTTCTTCTTATACATCAGATATCTAAACATAGTCATAGTTTCAATGGGGGACAATCCATATTTAGGATAGGATAGGGAGTATTTCCCTTGATCTTGAGGTTATAGGTTATGATAATAAAGAAAGATTAACTTGCTCCATTCACTTTCATGTCTACACTCTCAAGTCTCGGATGCAATTATCAATGAAAATAAACTCTTAGATTGAGCATAGGGAAAAAACAAATTGTGAGATGGATAATGTACAAAATTTGTTAAAAGGAAAATTAGTCATTTATTAAAGATAATTGTAGATAATGTATATTTGTTTTTAAAAGAAAAATTAGTCTATTTATTAAAGATAATTAAAGATAATTTATATTTGTTTACAACAAACACTAAGTATATTTTTTTTTTTTTGAAATTACTCTACTACCCATTATCAATTGTTATTTGAGTATAGTAATGTCATAATTATTTTAGGTAAAATTGAAAAGATAAACTCATTACATGTATATATATGATATGGTTTGTTAGTTGATAATTTGAATGATAATTTCATAATTGATGTCACCCATATATTTTGGGTTGTTTAGGTTAGTAGAGAGACATAGGAACCATATAAAAAATGGAAGAATGTAGAGTAATGTGTTAGATGCCCTCCTACCTCATATAAATAATTTATAGCATATTTGTCTTCAGACGGGGAATTATTACATTGGTCCATTTCATAAATATTAGCCCCATGAGACACCCTTTCATATTACATTGGTCAATTTCATAAATATTAGCCCCATGAGGCACCTTTCATGAAGAGATTCCTAGGCTACCTGTGCCCAATTTTTACTACACTCTCAAGGATCTTTTATTTGAGGCTTCAAAGAAGAAAGAAGGATTAACTTGCCCCATTCACTTTAGACACACATATTTGTTTTCTCTGTTTAGATATTGGTAAATGTTTTAGGTACACTGTGTATAAATGGAGACGGTCTAAATGGAAATGCTTCTAGAGATTAATCACAAAGAAATTTGATCTGAAACCATTACCATATGGGGTGAAGGGTTCAGTTTGGCCCGGGCGATGAAAGACAAAGGTACCATATGAGGGTGAAGGGTTCAGTCTAGCTGAGACTATGAAATACAAAGGAGGTTTGTTCTAGGATGCAATTATCAATACAAACAAACTCTTAGAATCGTCAATGAAAATAAACTCGTAGATTTAGAAATTAGGAAGGAAGTTGCACATGCTTCTTTTTTGAGTAGATTGTTTGATTGTATTACATTTGACATTAACTTTTTTTTCACTCAAATTGCGCTATAATTAGATCATGTAACATATTACATCTTTTTTCATCTATGCTCTTCTTCCATATGCGCTACCGACTTATTCCCTGTACTCCTCCATGATCTTGTCCATCTGTTGTTGTTGTACGAAAGAGCCATGTCTGGAAGTCATGGCCACAACCTTCTTCTTAGCCTAAGTGTGAATCACAAGGAAAACAAATCTCCTAGTTTGGTAAATGATATTACTGCGTTTCTTTGTAGTTATCAAAGAGATGGTAGTAGATGGGGCTACCTCCGGTATCCTATATAACTTATTTCCTAAAGTAATAATCACAGAGTGAGGTCTAAACTCATATACAACATGTCGCTTCCACAAGTATGGTTGTCCTAATAATACATCACAAACTTCAAGAGAAACAAATTCACAAAGTACCTCATTTGTGAAGGGCTTCATGTTGTAAAGAAGGTGACACTAGTGGCTAATGTAGAGATCTCGTCCTTGGTGAAGCCACCCTATGGTGTATGGATGCAGATGTATTACTGTCAGTGGGCCCAACCGCTTCACGCCCGCTTCTGAAAAGAGGTTCTTTTGGCTTCCACTGTCGATAATGAACAACAACGAAGAACCTTTCACCCACATTTGTGATGGGAAGAGGTATTCCCCCTCCTCTGTATCTTCAGGCTCATTCTTTTGGATCTTGGTGGTGGTCACTATGCCACTAGGCTCCACACCGATGATCTGATTCCCTTTGTCATTCTCCTTGTCGCGTTCCTACTGAGAGTCAGAATGTGCGTCTGATTCAGAAGCCTTCAGCTCAGCCAACAATGACTGCTTGGCCCGACACTCACTTGTGTTGTGAGTGTAGCTCTTATGGAACTCACAACATTTTCCCGTGTCCTTCTTTGTCATCATGGTCTTGTTATTTTCTTATGTCTTTAGTGGGTTGTCTTGGCTCACCCTACATTGGCTTTGGCCTTTTCTCTGTGGTTTCGGGGCACCTTTTCCTTGCTTCGGATTCATAGATCCAAAGTATCGCTTCTTCTGTTTAAACTTCTGCTCAATCTTGACACCGTATCAATATGTCGTGCGAAGTGAGGATATGTCTAGGAACTCCATCTCATCCTAGATGTAATTGTGTAGACAGTCGTGGTACTTGAGTACCAAATTCTGCTCACAATCCTTAATACCCAACTTCGTGCAGAGGGTATGGAAAACATTTGTGTACTTTGACACATCTTGGTCCCTTCCCTATAGTAGCGTGGTCCACTTTATGTATTTATCTTCATAGTCCCTGATAGGGTAATATTGTTCCTTTATGGCGTCTTGGAAAGAATCCCAAGTGGGTGCGGTTGAAAATAGTGAGGATGCTAGCTCTTCCTTTTGCTCGCAGTAGGTTTCCCACCAGTCCTTGACATGTGGGGTGACTTTGAGAAGTGAAAAATTAATCTTTTCCCAATTGGAAAAGTCATGAACTGAAAAATATCCTTCCAATAGATGCAACCATTTATCTGCAATGTCTCCATCTATCTAGCCCTCAAATACGAGAATATCAAAGTTAACTTGTACCTTAAAAGGGTTGGCGCCTCTAGAGTGGCTGCTGGATGAAGATGTGTCGCCTTTGGGTAGTCGTCGAAGGATCTGGGAAAATTTATCCATCATCGTGTTCCTCGATCGCTCGAGGGATTCCTTGAGATGTACTTTGAAAGGATCTCCCGCCCCTTTGACTTTCTTTTATTCCGCCATGGGAGGCTATCAGGGTTTGCGAGGCTGGCCTTGCAAAGGTTCAACTAGATTGAGCCCTAACTCCTTATACCCTGACCTCATTGGGGACATGCAAAGAAAAATAGAGAAAGAGTAGACCACTCTGATACCACTGATCTGAACTTAAATAGGAACACAACAAATTACACATATAACCATAAATACAGAAATGCAGCAGAAATAACACTTCATTTCATTAATATCATAATACTGAAATATGCTTACAAACAGAATGGAAATAAACTAGCTCGGGCGATGGTAGCTTATCTTTGAGAAGAGATGTGGTGGCTACATGCCTCTGAACTATGTTACAATGAGGCTCAAAGGCCTATTTATTATTGAGAAACAATGGAAAACCCTAAACATCCAAAAACCTAACCCTAAGAGATGAAGTGTTGAAATTGTGGGCCTCATTTGGGTAAATTGGTACATTAACTTCATGAGGTTGTAACTAGGCATACGATCTCTATTTGGCTATCATAATACCTCGTTTTGAAGATATCGAAGAGGAGGCCAAAAAAAATAGTACTTAGCATGGGACGTTTTTGGTCTCTCCGTTTTCCCTAAAAATGTCGTTTAGGGCCTCAAAACGACTCTGGAAATTCAAGACCCAAAAAATTGCCCAAAATAGTAAATTGTGCTACAATTAAGGAAAACAAAAAACTGAAAGAGAAAGTTTTGGGGGTCCAAGTGGAATAGGTGGGTGGCCACCAATATTCACATTGATCATTTGGTCTTCCTGTTGTTTCATTCAATGTTGCGCCAAAGTGAGGTTATCCTTTAAGAGTTGGAGAAATCATTGTTGATGCTCAATGTGATATTACGCTACTTGAACCCTTTAATTTACTCTTAAAGATGATTTGATGGATGGTGGATGATATCCATAAAGTTGCATAAATGGGGTCATTTTTGTTGTAGTATGGAAGGAAGTTTTATACAACCATTCAGCTAGAGGTAACTTAACCAATTGTGTTTTCTTATAATATACAAAGCAACGAATGTATCCTTCTAAACACATGTTCACTATCTCAGTTTACCTATCATAGTAAGGATGATAAGATGAGCTATGAGCTAATTGAGTACTAATACAAGAAAATAATTTTGTAAAAAATAATCCAATGAAAATGGGATCTCTATCACTTACTATAATCTTTGGATTTTCATGTAGCTTTTGAATTGTTCCATAAATGAAATAGCAATTGTAATGTCTTTAAAAGGAGTAGATAATGCACAAAATATTCATACTTGGTAATTCTATAAACTACCACCGCGATGACACTCTTTCCTTCAGGCTTGGGTAAAGCTGTGATAAAATCCATTGAGACCTACTCCCAGCATTGACTTGCAATTACTAAAGGTTTTAGTAGACACAAGGTCTTAATTTTCTCAACTTTATTTTGTTGGGAAACTAAACATTCTGCCACAAACTTCTGAATGTCAGATTTAAGGCCATCCAAAAAAATTCCTTCTTGACCTTGCGGTAAGTTTTTAAAAATCGTGAGTGACCTCCTAAGGAGGAGGTGTGCAATTCCAAAAGAATATTTTGCTTGAGTTGGGAATTATTACAAATATATAAATGATCTTTGTACCATAGTGAGTCATTTTTCTAGCTAAATGTATTAGATGTACTAGGATCTTGGTACAGCTTTTGATTGAGTGTCCACACCTCTTCATCATTCTTCCATTCATCCCTTGTTTCATTTATCCAATCGGGTTGGATAATACAAATGGCACAAAGCAATGCTTCCACATCCTCATCATTTCTTGAGAGTGCATTTGCAACAACATTTTTCTTCCCTTTTTTGTAGATGATTTCAAAGTCATAACCCAACATCTTTGTGACCCATTTTTTCTACTCTTCTGAACACAATCTTTGTTCCAAAAAGTATTTAGGACTATCATGATCTACTTTTACCTTAAAGTGTCTTCCCATTAGGTAAGGTATTCATTATTCTAGTGCATGTAGTATTGCCAACATTTCCTTCTTATAAATAGGTTTGTGTAAATACTTTCCTTTGATTGGACTACTTTCAAAATAAATTGGTCTTCCTTCATGGATTAAAACAACACCAATTCCATTTCCTGAGGCATCACATTCCATAATAAAGGCTTTTTTGAAGTCGGGAGTAACTAAGACTAGTGTTTGGCATATTGCCTCTTTTATATTTTCAAAGGCCTTAGTTGCTTCTCGAGTCTAAGAAAATGCATCTTTCTTTAGTAATGTTGTTATAGGTGCTGCTATTCTCCCATAATTCTTAACAAACTAGCAACAATCTTTGTCAACCCTAGAGATCCTCGAAGATGATTTATGGTTGTGGGGATTTTTCATTTGTTAATGTATTTAATTTTGTTAGGGTCTACCTTAACACCCTCATGAGATACAATATGACCCAAACATTCCACCTCTTGTACTCCAAAGAAACATTGGGAGGTTTTTTCATATAATTGTTTCTCCTCCAATAGTTTGAGCACCCCGTCAACATGATGAACATGATCCTTCCAAGACTTGATGTAGATTAGTATATCATCAAAAAATACTAGCACAAATTTTCTAAGGAAGGGTTTGAAAATGGAATTCATCAAACATTGAAATGTCGGAGGTGCATTAGTAAGGCCAAAAGGCATGACTAAAAATTTATAATGACCCTCATCAGTTTTGAATGTTTTTTTAGAATGTCTTCAATCCTCATTCTAACTTGATGATATCCTGAATGAAGATCCAGCTTGTGAAGTAAATTTCTCCATGTAATTCATCCAACAATTCATCAATGATAGGAATGGGAACTTTATCTTTGATAGTGATCTTGTTGATCTCCGTATAATCTGGGCACATACTGTAGGTTTTAACCCCGTACAGAAGTTACCTGCATACGAATTCTAAAACACAGAAAATAACACATAAAACACATATACACAGAGATTTTCCCCTGGATCCCAAAACGGGACTACCAGCTTGATTTTTCATTATGTTCCTTTCAATGTAACAATACATATTTATACATGCCGAAGCATCCAATACCATGGACCGAAAAACCATCGCGTCCAATACCATGGAATGAAAACCATCGCGTCCAAAAACATGTGCGAAAATCATGCACAAAAGCATAGGTGGGTCCGCCCATCCTAACATAGGGTCCTGTTGTGGTAAAAACACAACACCCCCCATTATTGATGCGTCCACTTCGAATAATGGGGATCCTTTCTATAAAAAATTTTGGCTAAGCACCTTTTTGATTTTTATCTTAATTGATTGCCCTACGCTTTCGTTAATTTTTAGTTTTCTTTGGATTCTTGTTTTGATTGCTTTGTTAGAATCAATTTTTTACAAGCTTTCCATTGACGCTTGTTTCGCCTCATTTGGTCAACTGGTTTGAAAATGGCACTCATTTGAAAGTCTGATCATTTATCTAGCCTGGGTTAAAAATGCATAAAATGTACAATATCGCATTTTGTAAATAAATTTGTCCAATAACGCATTCAGTTTAAATATTAACTCGTAGAGGGTTTTACTAACATTTTTCATTATGCAGCCAAATAATTAAGCATCGGGACTTAAGAAATTCACTCCAATTTTCTAAACAAATCTTAATCTCGAAAAACCAAACATTCAAGTGGCTGTAGTTTATTTTTTATTTTTATTGGCTGTAGTTTACAGAATTTCACAGCTTAATTAAAATTCATTAAAATAAAATCAAAATAAAAAATAATATTAAATATTAATTTAATTAAGTTTAATTAATTTAATTAAATTAAAATTTAATATAAAAATAAATAAAAAAATAATATATATCGCATCGGGAGTTTATGCGATATCGGAAGTTCGCAACAAATTAAAAAAAAAAAAAAAAAAAAAAAAAAAAAACCTCGTTAACCATCCCGATGCGAAGTGCCGATAAAACATAAGCAATGAGTCATTAACCAAAGTTTAACAAAAAAACAAAAAATTCAATTGGGATAACTTATCGCATCGGCAACTCTCGACTACAAGCCATATGAACTCCCACTCAACGCCCCGATGCGATATATCGCATCGGGACTTCGCATTATAGACTTCGCATTATATAAAAAGGCCCGACGCCTCCATGCCCTGATCGCCGATGCGATAAGTCAAACATGGATTTTAGGCGATGGTTTTATGAATGGTTAATGGTTTATATCGTTATGTTTTAAAGTTTTCATACGTATGAGTGAGGTTAGTATATTAGTTATGGTAATATGCTGTAGGTTAGTGTAGTTTATATATATGAGTGTAGGTTAGTGTAGTTTATATATTAGTTTATATATGAGTGGAGTTAATACGTAGGGGAGGGTAATATATATTAAAAGTTAGTTTATATATTAATATGTATATATAATATATTATATTAATTAATAATATGTAATATATATTAGATTATTTAAATTAATATGTATTATTTAATTAATAAATTTTAAACTAATCATATTAATTAATTTATAACAGTTAATTAATTTGATTAATTTAAATTTAAATATCATTTAGATTAATATTAATTAGTTTTTAATTAGATTTAATTTGTTTATAAATAGTTAATTAGATATTAGTTAGTTAGATTAATGATTAACAATTAAATTAGAAACTAATTTAGGATTAGATTTTTAATTCAAATTCTGATTTTTAGCCCAGCAACAGAATTTCCAGATTTATATCAGATTTGACCCATCAACTTTGGAAGCTCATAAATTGAGTTCTACTTGGCCAAATGAGGCCCAGGACGGCTCATTGGAAAGAGAAAATCAAGCAGAACATTTTGAAGGAGGTTTCACCAACAGATTTGATCATTTATTGGGCCAAAAATCAGGCAGAAGATCAGGCTCCGAATTTTGAAAACAAAATCAATTTTCTGAGTTATTGTTTTCAATTTCATTTGTCCAAAGCCTCTTCTAATTGCAGATCCATTGGCCAATGATATCCTTTGCCAATCAAATCATTCCAAGCATCAATACGTAGCTTATATTTTGTTTTTAATTATTTATTTAAATAGAATTTGATTGGGTTTGATTTAATTTCCAGAAATGATATTTTGATTGCATTTTAATTTATTTTGATTTCTTTTGCAGGAAAACAGGGGAAAAAATATGGAAAAAGAATCTCAATCAATGAGAAGGCTCCAGCAATTGAAGATCAGAATTAGGAGCAAGTAAAATTGGATTTAGCAGAATTCTCTTGAACAAACTCTCCTCTCTAAACATTCTTTTACAAAGACTATAAATAACAGATTGCAGAATGGAAAAGGGGCTGCTCTCCTCTGCAATTTTAGAGCTTCTAAAAGCACTATTGTAAAGGGAATTTAGAGTTGTAGGAGGGAGGAGTGAAAAATCTCAGATCTGGGGATTATTGAGGATTTTCCCTTTGTATATTGAATTATGCATGAAGAACAAAGCTTGCACTATTGTGGCTCTAGTTTTGAAAGCAGAAGTTCAAGCAATGTAAAGGGTTGTTGGAGACCAATGACAGAGAAATGGATGCAATAAATTGGTATTTCTAATACTACTGTTTTAAATATCAGTTTCATTTTTATGGTAACAGTAATGTGTCATTTTATTCATGTTTGTGCACTATTATCAATATGGGTGGTTTGTCTCAATATTGTTATCATGTATCTCTGTTCTTATGGATTAATTTCTGATTTCTGAGTAACTATTTACTCAGAAATCTGCCTTATTAAAACTGATTTATTGAGTGGTAATATGTTGTGAACTATTTCCACATATCATTATTCAATTATTGGATTTATTGATTTGGTAATCAATATCATTTTTGTGAACTATTTCCTGGAATGATGTTGGTTTATTATTTCAGTTTTAAGGTCTCAATAGAATGTGTTTTGGTAACCATAATATCAGTTAATTGAACTACTTCATTAACTTGATATTCATCATAAACAAGACATATTTAAATTCCAATATTTTGATTATCTTGCTCTTGGTTGGGTTAGATCTATATCTACCTAATTAAGATAGGATTTAGATTAGTTTCTTTTGCTTGCATCATAGAATAAGCTTGCATTTAGAGTAAATTCTACATTCTTTTAAGTCCTCTTCTCAAAGAGGCAAAACTTTAGTTGTGGCTCGGCTGAGCCCAAATCAGCTTAAGGGTCATTCTCTTGCCTGATCAGCAAGAAGAAGTGATCTGATGTCCCTGTCTATTGGTAGTTAAAGATACATTATAAACCAATAGCAATACGGAGAAGGTAACTGGACCTAGATGAACAGTCGGAGCCACCACACCAAACGGAAAAGGAGCTGCTTTTAAGGTCCGGACCGGGTGGTTATCCCCTTTGTTGTGGCAGCGATTTTCGAGGCCTCAACAAAATTGGCGCTAGAAGGAGGGCCTAAGATTTTTTGTCTATTGGAGTCTTTTCAATTTTAAATATTTTATTTATTGTGATGACTCCTCTTAAACTTCCAATTTGGAGTTGTATCCATGGACGTGCATCCTCCAATACTCCACCCGAAGTGGTAAGACTCTTGTCTCAGGAAAAGTTTAATGGTAAGAGAAATTCTTCTGCTTTTAACCATGTCTTTCAATTTATTCAAAATGTGTCAAATTACGATTTTCAAGGAATTGATGAAGGCATTTTATGCAGAATTTTTACTCTCACATTTGCGGCAAAAGCCAGAAACTGGTGCAAAACTCTTCCAGTTGCCTCAATCCATAGTTGGGATCAATTTGTTACAATTTTCATTTGTAAATTTGACGGCTACGATTATGAACAGGTATGTGAAGAAATTGAATATCTACGAAGGTTTAAAAATGAGTCTGTTAATGATTTTCATATTCGATTTCACTTGAATTGTTTAAGATTTAAGGACGAAGATAAACCTACAGAAGAAGAATCATTAGATTGGTTTAAATATATTTGTTCTCTTCCAACCATTCCCAATCCATATGAAATTGATTCAAGCTTTGTTCCATCCCCTTCCAATACAAATGAGAATCCCAATTTGGATGTGCAAATAAATTGTGATGAAGTGGTTTCACAAAGCTTAGAAGATATTTCTAATCAAATGCAAGAAGACAACAACAACAATTTTGGAGAAAAAGCCGCCTTGAAATCTGAAAGCTACTTTGAAGTAAATTCGGAAAATCAAATCGCAAATCAGCAAGTACAAGCAGCAATCAAAGTAAATAAAATGCAAACTGCTGTACAAATTTCTGAATTTCTCCATGATGAGCAAATGCCAAAATCAGAGAAGCAAAGCAGCGTTCTTCAAGAAAGCATATGCACGCAAAGGAATGATCTGCAATCTGAAATTTACAATGAGCATAATGCACAAGAGCTCTCAAACAGAGACAGTTTTAAATGCATTGTTTCAGGTTCACATTTTTCCCTTTATCCTGATATTTTCAATAATGGTAATATTTTTCCTCCTGGTATTAATGATATTTCAGAAATTATAGAGGATGATTTAAATAAATTACCATTAAGTTTTTATCAAGATAGAGAAGCAATTAATGATCATTCTTTTGCCATTAATGAACATGAAATTCTTGTCCCTCCTTGTTTTGATATATTGGATGAGATTGAAGGAAATTCTAGAGAATCTTGTGAGGTCATTTATGATGATTATTCCAATATTGAGGATGTTGATTTCAATTTTTCTCAAGAGAATCCTCATGATAAAATTCAAATAACATCTGAGAATGAGGAACGCTTCAATTTAGAAATCATCCCAACTAATCCTCATTTTAGAGCAGCAAATTATCTTCATGATTTCACCATTCAAGAAAACATTCCAATTTATGATTCATATGAGGATCAAACTCCCATTCCCATTCATAATCATAATTCGTTTTCTAATTCACAAGTTGGAATTCAAAATTTTTCAAATTCCATAATTCTGGTCATTCCTTGTGAAAATGAAATCATTTCAAATCGATCCCAAATGTGCTGTAACATTAGTTGTACAAATAGTGATTTCATTTTAGTTTTTCTTTCACAGCTATTTTGTTTAAACTTAGATTTATTTTCTGATTTTATTTTGCAAAATTTTCACACTTTTCGCTGGCATATTGGATACCTTATTATCAAACACTCAATTGATGCATTGCCCAATTGGGAAATTCAAGTTTCATATTATAATCATCATCATCGAAAGATATTAATATTCCAATTTATATCAATGCTAATGTTTCATCAAAAGCTTCAATTTTTTCAAAGGCAATGCCAACAAGAGAATGTATTTTTGCAATCTGGCCAGCAATTCAATTCAATTAATAATTTTCCATTTCATTTGAAAGATTTCCATCCATTTTTCATTAATTCATTTGAAAAATATCTGGAAATTTTTATCTCAAAGGAGATTGTTAATAGCTTAACATTTGTACATAACACTAACAATGTTTTCCAGGCCTTTAAATTTGAAAGCTCATCTTCACAATCTGGCCTGTTATCTCTCCCTTTGAACATTTCTCAATCCTTAATAGAAATCCATCCAGATTTTTATGATCCAATTGGTAGTCAATTGGAAAGGAAATTTCAGGAGAGAGAGATTTTAATTAAGTTCCTAACAATAACTGTACATTCTGATTTCATATTTATTTTCCTTAGTTTAGTCAAATTTGTATTTTTATTACTAACATTTGAACTGTACATAAACGCGAGAATAAAAATGAGAGAATGGTTACACTGGAAATATGACTATACCTAGTCATTTTCATGTATATGGTTAGAATAGGAGTAGAATTAAATTAGTTAGTTTGTTTTGTATAGTTAATTTGTTTTTAACAGTTTTGTAGATTAAAAAATAAAACAAAGCAATCAGCCTTCTCATACATGTCCAGTGGAAACATTTTTCCCTATCAGAAAATTTTAATTCTTGCTTTCTTTTTTCTAATTTCTTACAACAATACCTCTACTCTGCCTATTCTGAATAATCTCTTGATTAAATTCAATTATAGATGCACTTGGCATCGATTGCCTCAAAGCCACTTTTCTTTATTTCGAGATTTCTTTCTAAGATTTTCTTTTGAAATTTATATAGTGAGGATTTGAGGATATAAAAGCTTCATGATCCCATTATCCCAGGAGATGTGTGATTGACTATGATAAGCCTAATTCTAATTCAATCATTATTAGTCAGTCTAACCTGTCACGGTAATCATATGAAGTTCTTATTATCTTCCTCGGAATTGGCCAAAAGCTGATCTTAAGAATGCCCATTTTGCCAAGTGCACACATTTAAATCTGTTTTGATATTTTTCTACAATTAAGTGACTTAATCTCATTCTAATCTTTAGTTTATGATCTGATGCTGTAAAATGCATCATATTTATTTACTGAAGACATCATTGAATAGTCACTATAACAATACAGATTTTTCTCAAGATTAATTCGCAATGAGCAGAGGTAATAATTTGTTGTTTCACTTCAAAAGGGAAGCATAACTTAATATTTATTTCTGATAAATTTTATATTCCCTGGACATAAATAGACATATTTTATTTAGGCTAATTGCACACTTAGATTTAGAATAAATGATGAGATTATTTTGAACAAAGTCAAAATTTTGATAAATCAAAGGAAGAATTTGAAGATCCATAAGTTAAAATTTGCAGACAATTTCCTTCCAGGTATGCATTTGCAAGCTCGTTCTCATCTCTTATTAGTTTCTCTTTTCCTTAGTTTATTTTTGATTCGTGTTCTGTTTTATTTGCAGGTTTTCATTTGTTTTCAAAACATGAAGTAAGCAGCAAAATCATTCCAAATTTGCAAACAGGTTCAGGGAAATTCAATTCTGATTCATTAGAATTTAAGCATTTTTTTAGCTTTGCTTTCATTCATTAGAAAACCCAGTCGCATCATAAGATTTCATCGGAAGTAGTTCTTAGTATTTCTTTTGATAAAGAATTGTTCATCAAAGACCTCCGATGTATTATCTTACTCATATGCCATATCGCATTTCGCATATCGGAGCTTTCCAAGCGAAGTGTACTTCTATGAACATGAATCGCCGATAATCGAGTTTACTGATATTGCGATAAACACATAATTCCAGACCCGATATGAAATTCAAAGCAAATTCATAAAAAATATCGCGTCTGTTCAATCGCAATAATGGTAGGAGTATAACTTTAAAGGAGGCCGATGTTTCGGATCCGATATGTTATCAAATTTTCAACATAAAATTATCGGGTCCACTCTTCATCACATATCGGCATATTAAGAATTGTTAAATCATGCGCATAACATTGCCGATCGCGATCGCCGATTAGCCACGTCATTCATCGCATATCGGCGTCACAACAATCATATTGTGTTACAGCGAGTGCTTAAGATTGCCGATCGCCGATTTACGTCATCCATCGCATCGCCGATATCGCAATCGCTTCCTTGCAGTTTTATTTATGGCCGATATCTCGGATCCGATATGTTATTAAAATCCCATCATAAAAAGTTATCGGGTCCGCTCTTCATCGCATATCGGCATCGCAAAAAATATATTGTGTTACATCGGGTACCGAAAGTTTGTCGATTTCCGATTAGCTACGACTTCCATCGCATCGCCGATATTGCAATCATTTCATCACATTCTTACGCTCACATCACCTCTCCGAATCTACAATGTGTATTTTGCAATATGGGAAGCACGATGCAATTTATTCTCTGATCCCCGATATAATATTTCTTTAATGATGTGATCGCTTCATTTCATTGCACATGTTCTTATCGGCAATTTGCCATTGCAATCTCCGATGCAATAGCTTCCAATGCATGCCTATGAGCCATTAACGTTTAATCGATATATGGCATAGCAATAAAGGTGAAGTTTTGCAGATTAAATTTGAAGCATGGTGAAGAAACATGTTATGTGAATCATCCGATACGGCAATGTGTTATTTTAAAAGCAAGCTTGGGTAACCACCATGGTAAGAAAGCAGTTAATGACCAATTTGCAGCATATCCAAATTATTTCAATTTCTCATACATTTTAGTTTAAATATATAATTCCATAATTAAAAATGGAATTCAAGACCTCTCTATCTTCATATTTAAACTTTATTATCGTAGATTTGGTCTTGATTCCGAACTATTTATAAAATCATGGAATTTATATGAAACTTGTGATATTTTGAGGAATAGTCATTACTGCAAATTCTCATTTTCATTGCTGATGCATTTCTTTTGATTTAAATTCCCTTGAGCACTAAGCATTCCATTTTTACTGCTTGCTTTAGTTTAAATAAAATAAATAATGATTTTGGGTTATAGGATTTTGGTTAGTTTGACTTCTTCATGTTTTTAATATTAATTAAAATAAGAAGTCAGCTACCTTGGAGAAACTGATACCTTTCAGGTAAGATCAAAAGCAATTATCTAATGGTAAGATTCATGTGCCCACTTTCATTAATTTCCATTCCATCATTCTAGTTTCATTTTTGTTTTTAAATTATGCTGATATAAAACTCTGTTTTGCAGCTCTCAATTTGAAGCTTTTAATCTTCTGCCGAATCATATTTCCAAGTCCATACTCTTCTCCTGGCTTTATTTCAATAAGCAGCGATAATCTTCATTGAAACAGCCACACCAGGAAGTTTTTAAACATTTAGTTTGTTTCTTTAAGCATTCCTTTTATTAGAAAATGATAAAGATGATGCTTTCAAACAAGAATATTAATATCAGGCAGAAAGTTTTCATTGTGGCTGAATTTTATCGTCACTGCTATCCAAAAAGCCTAAAGCATTCACAACTCTGCAAGGTATGTTTTTCTAAATATCAACATAAGAAGGAATGATTACATGCTTATTTTCTTTTTCTTCATATTGTTGAGATATTCATATAAACATTCTTGTTTGAGTTTATCTTTTGAAACTTGGATTTTCCTTTCCACTTAAAAAAAAAAAAAAAAAAAATTAAAAAAAAAAAAATCATTTTTGTTTTGATTGCTGATTTCTTTTCTCACTTTAGCATAAGACTTCTTTTCTTTTGGTTTTCAGTTTTGATTTTGGTGACTTTGCCGCGATTTATATGGAAGGTCTTCTTGTTACCTAACAATGGTCAGGATACATGGAGAAAAATTGTTAATAGTCACCTATTAGCTTTTTCTTAAATCTCTCAGTAGAGTTTGATTTTCTTATTATAAAGGTAGACATACTTAAGGAAGAGATTACCAATCAAGAGAAGTTGGCAAAGTATCATAAAATCTGAAAAATTTCTTTTTCATCAAATTGTAATCATTTTGAGATTTCAAAATTTCATTAGGATCTTTCAAAGTTCTATTATCAGTCAAGAAAAGTTATTTTTAACCAAGTAAAGACACTTTACAGCAAAGCACCTTTAACTCTGAAATTGTCATTCTTAACTCTTAAGGAGTTAATGATTCTCCCTGTCCCAAAAAAGACTTATTTTTCTAGAGAATAATCCAGAAATATATTTAAACTTAGAAGATAAGAGGTCTCATCATGAGCCTGCTTACCATGATCATAGGGGAAAAATAGGCTGACATTACCAACACTGTTAAACAAACCAGGGTAATGACTTATGATTGCAAACAATTATAAGACAAGGGGTCTCATCACGAGCCAGCTTGTTCAGTCCAATTTTAACCAGTGAATGGCATTGTCAACTATCTGGCTACCATACTAGGACAATGGCTTTTAAGATTTAATAAAAATAAAATAAATATATATATATATATATATATATATATATATATATATATAAAATAATACATATATAAATGGATTTATCTCTAGATCAATAATTCTTAAACAGATGGGATTCTGAATCATTTATGATTAAAAGGTAACCGTGTCGAAACTATAGATGTTTGCTGGTAGCAGTGGCTCTACCTATGACAAAGGAGTATATTTTAAAAGCTAAGCTGTAAAGTGACCCCTGCTTTATCTCTACAACTAATTAAGGACTGATGTAGAGTTTTGAAATATTTTAATGTATGAGGAATTTTAAGAAAAATTACAATTAGATGATTTTTGCTTTTATTCAGACTAATGGACTTAGTCAAGTATTTCACGCAAAGATTTCTCTTCTTTAATTATTTTTACTTTAAATTTTAGGAAAATCTCATTCATAACAAAAAGAGATAACTGGTTCTTCTCCCGTGTGTCGCCAATTGTTGTGGTAAAAACACAACACCCCCCATTATTGATGCGTCCGCTTCGAATAATGGGGACCCTTTCTATAAAAAAAATTGGCTAAGCACCTTTTTGATTTTTATCTTAATTGATTGCCCTACGCTTTCGTTAATTTTTAGTTTTCTTTGGATTCTTGTTTTGATTGCTTTGTTAGAATCAATTTTTTACAAGCTTCCCATTGACGCTTGTTTCGCCTCATTTGGTCAACTGGTTTGAAAATGACACTCATTTGAAAGTCTGATCATTTATCTAGCCTGGGTTAAAAATGCATAAAATGTACAATATCGCATTTTGTAAATAAATTTGTCCAATAACGCATTCAGTTTAAATATTAACTCGTAGAGGGTTTTACTAACATTTTTCATTATGCAGCCAAATAATTAAGCATCGGGACTTAACAAATTCACTCCAATTTTCTAAACAAATCTTAATCTCGAAAAACCAAACATTCAAGTGGCTGTAGTTTATTTTTTATTTTTATTGGCTGTAGTTTACAGAATTTCACAGCTTAATTAAAATTCATTAAAATAAAATCAAAATAAAAAATAATATTAAATATTAATTTAATTAAGTTTAATTAATTTAATTAAATTAAAATTTAATATAAAAAAAAATAAAAAAATAATATATATCGCATCGGGAGTTTATGCGATATCGGAAGTTCGTAACAAATTAAAAAAAAAAAAAAAAAAAAAAAAAACCTCGTTAACCATCCCGATGCGAAGTGCCGATAAAACATAAGCAATGAGTCATTAACCAAAGTTTAACAAAAAACAAAAAATTCAATTGGGATAACTTATCGCATCGGCAACTCTCGACTACAAGCCATATGAACTCCCACTCAACGCCCCGATGCGATATATCGCATCGGGATTTCGCATCATTTTAAGAAAAAAGGCCCGACACCTCCATACCCCGATCGTCGATGCGATAAGTCAAACATGGATTTTAGGCAATGGTTTTATGAATGGTTAATGGTTTATATCGTTATGTTTTAAAGTTTTCATACGTATGAGTGAGGTTAGTATATTAGTTATGGTAATATGTTGTAGGTTAGTGTAGTTTATATATATGAGTGTAGGTTAGTGTAGTTTATATATTAGTTTATATATGAGTGGAGTTAATACGTAGGGTAGGGTAATATATATTAAAAGTTAGTTTATATATTAATATGTATATATAATATATTATATTAATTAATAATATGTAATATATATTAGATTATTTAAATTAATATGTATTATTTAATTAATAAATTTTAAACTAATCATATTAATTAATTTATAACAGTTAATTAATTTGATTAATTTAAATTTAAATATCATTTAGATTAATATTAATTAGTTTTTAATTAGATTTAATTTGTTTATAAATAGTTAATTAGATATTAGTTAGTTAAATTAATCATTAACAATTAAATTAGAAACTAATTTAGGATTAGATTTTTAATTCAAATTCTGATTTTTAGCCCAACAACAGAATTTCCAGATTTATATCAGATTTGACCCATCAACTTTGGAAGCTCATAAATTGAGTTCTACTTGGCCAAATGAGGCCCATGACGGCTCATTGGAAAGAGAAAATCAAGCAGAACATTTTGAAGGAGGTTTCACCAACAGATTTGATCATTTATTGGGCCAAAAATCAGGCAGAAGATCAGGCTCCGAATTTTGAAAACAAAATCAATTTTCTGAGTTATTGTTTTCAATTTCATTTGTCCAAAGCCTCTTCTAATTGCAGATCCATTGGCCAATGATATCCTTTGCCAATCAAATCATTCCAAGCATCAATACGTAGCTTATATTTTGTTTTTAATTATTTATTTAAATAGAATTTGATTGGGTTTGATTTAATTTCCAGAAATGATATTTTGATTGCATTTTAATTTATTTTGATTTCTTTTGCAGGAAAACAGGGGAAAAAATATGGAAAAAGAATCTCAATCAATGAGAAGGCTCCAGCAATTGAAGATCAGAATTAGGAGCAAGTAAAATTGGATTTAGAAGAATTCTCTTGAACAAACTCTCCTCTCTAAACATTCTTTTACAAAGACTATAAATAACAGATTGCAGAATGGAAAAGGGGCTGCTCTCCTCTGCAATTTTAGAGCTTCTAAAAGCACTATTGTAAAGGGAATTTAGAGTTGTAGGAGGGAGGAGTGAAAAATCTCAGATCTGGGGATTATTGAGGATTTTCCCTTTGTATATTGAATTATGCATGAAGAACAAAGCTTGCACTATTGTGGCTCTAGTTTTGAAAGCAGAAGTTCAAGCAATGTAAAGGGCTGTTGGAGACCAATGACAGAGAAATGGATGCAATAAATTGGTATTTCTAATACTACTGTTTTAAATATCAGTTTCATTTTTATGGTAACAGTAATGTGTCATTTTATTCATGTTTGTGCACTATTATCAATATGGGTGGTTTGTCTCAATATTGTTATCATGTATCTCTGTTCTTATGGATTAATTTCTGATTTCTGAGTAACTATTTACTCAGAAATCTGCCTTATTAAAACTGATTTATTGAGTGGTAATATGTTGTGAACTATTTCCACATATCATTATTCAATTATTGGATTTATTGATTTGGTAATCAATATCATTTTTGTGAACTATTTCCTGGAATGATGTTGGTTTATTATTTCAGTTTTAAGGTCTCAATAGAATGTGTTTTGGTAACCATAATATCAGTTAATTGAACTACTTCATTAACTTGATATTCATCATAAACAAGACATATTTAAATTCCAATATTTTGATTATCTTGCTCTTGGTTGGGTTAGATCTATATCTACTTAATTAAGATAGGATTTAGATTAGTTTCTTTTGCTTGCATCATAGAATAAGCTTGCATTTAGAGTAAATTCTACATTCTTTTAAGTCCTCTTCTCAAAGAGGCAAAACTTTAGTTGTGGCTCGGCTGAGCCCAAATCAGCTTAAGGGTCATTCTCTTGCCTGATCAGCAAGAAGAAGTGATCTGATGTCCCTGTCTATTCGTAGTTAAAGATACATTGTAAACCAATAGCAATAGGGAGAAGGTAACTGGACCTAGATGAACAGTCGGAGCCACCACACCAAACGGAAAAGGAGCTGCTTTTAAGGTCCGGACCGGGTGGTTATCCCCTTTGTTGTGACAGCGATTTTCGAGGCCTCAACAGGTCCAAAACTAAAATTTTCCAGGGCACTGCCCCGGACCCCATAAAGTGGGGTTACGAGTACCCCTCAAACCCCCTGCTAACTACATGGAAAGAATATAACACAACCCAACATTCTCCATCTTGTTGTTTTCTTTCCACAGGGGGCCACAAGAGAGCTTAGTAATTTTTCTAGCCCGGAAATGCCCATTATTTCTCTACACCAAGAAAACTTCTAAGACCTAACAGATTTTGTCAATGTATATGCAATATTCTTCAAAGTGTCCACCTTTACCAGCAACACCTTTTTTCTTCTATCATATCCCCCACAAAGTGATACTGAACTTCAATGTGCTTTGTCTTTGAATGATATGCGGGGTTCTTTGCCAAGAAAATTGCACTTTGGCTGTCACAGTCTATCCTTATAGCTTCATGTACTAACCCCATACTTGAACACAATCTCTGCAACCAAACTGCTTCCTTGCTTGCGTGAGTGGCTGCCATGTATTCTGCCTCTGTAGTTGATAGTGCCACTACAAATTGTTTCTTATTCATCTAACTGACTACATCTCCAAATAGGTTAAACAATACCCACTTGTAGATCTTCTCTGATCCAGATCTCCAGCCCAGTCTGCATCAACAAAGCCATGAATATCCAACACTCTATCCAATCCTGGTCTTCCTTGGTAGCACAAACAATAATCACTAGTGCCATGCAAATACCTGAAAACCTGCTTCACCGTTGTCTAGTGCTCCTTCCCTGGTTTTGACATAAACCTGCTCAATACTCCCACTGCATGTGCAATTTCTGGTCTAGTACAGACCATTGTATACATTAGGCTACCGACTGCACTTGCATATGGAACACGGGACATGTCCTCCTCCTCTTCTTGTGTCTTGGGACACTGTTCAGCAAATAACCTCACACATACATGAATATGAACCTTCACCAGTTTACTATCATGCATACTAAACCTCTGCAATATTGTCTTGACATACTTCCTTTGGTTTAACCAGAGCTTCCTCTTTGCCCGATCTCTTTTAATTTCCATGCCCAAAATATAGTTTGTAGCACCAAGATCTTTCATGTCGAATTTGGAGGACAATTGGGTCTTCAAATCTTGGATAACTTCTTTGTCATTTCCAACCAACAACATATCATCCACATACAAGACTAGATAAATAACACGATCACTAATTAATTTAAAATACACACAGTGATCTTCTTTGCTTCTGATGAAGCCAAGTCCCTATATAAATGTATCAAATTTCTGATACCACATCCTTGGTGACTGTTTTAACCCATATAGAGACTTCTTTAACTTACATACTAGTTCTTTCTTACCCTTCACTGCAAAGCCTTCAGGTTGCTTCATGTAGATATCCTCTTCCAGATCCCCGTGAAGAAATGTTGTCTTCACATCCATGTGTTCTACCTCAAAATCAAAAGCAGCAGCAACAGATAAAAGTAATCTAATAGAAGTTACCTTGGCAACAGGAAAAACAATATCACCAAAATCAATTCCAGGCACCTGGGAATAACCTTTTGCTACCAATAGAGCTTTGTATTTCTCCACTTTTCCTTCTGCATTTGTCTTCCTTTTGAAGACCCATTTGCTGCCAATGGATTTCCTTCCAGCCAGCAACTCCACCAGATCCCAAGCCTCATTTTTGTGCAAAGATGCCATTTCATCAACCATGGCCTCTTTCAAGAGTTTTCCATCCTCTAAATCCACTGCTTCCTTCACAGATATGGGATAATCATCAGTAACAAAAAAACAAAATTTAAATAGAAAGCAGATGGACTATACCTTTTTTGCTGCCTTCTTTCTCGAACTTATCTTCTCACAGCCGTAGTTTGTGGCTCTTCATCTTCTGATTCCTCCTCTGCTATAGAGTCTGATTCTTCCTCCTTTAGCTCAAACTCTATCTTCTCAGGTTCCCTTCGTAGTATTTCATGTTTAATAACATCCTTCACCTCTTTGAACACCACATCTTGGATGTACATAACCTTCCTTGTTACTGGGTTCCAAAGCTTATAACCTTTTAAACCATCCTTATACCCAATAAAGATGTACTTTTCAGATTTACTATCCAACTTTGTTATTTTCTCCTTTGGAACATGTACATATGCATCACATCCAAATACCTATAGATGTGAAAGAGAGGGTTCCTTACCAGTCCATACCTCTTGTGGAGTTTTATCCTCCAACGCTGATGAAGGTGACCTGTTGACCAGGTAACATGTAGTATCCACAACCTCTGCCCAGAATTCCTGTCCTAACTCGGCACCACTGAGCATGCTTCTTGCCCTTTCCATCAACGTCTTGTTCATTCTTTCTGCAACTCCATTTTGCTGAGGTGTATATGGAGTAGTCTTCTACCATGCTATACCACACTTCTTGCAGAATTCTTCAAATTCCTTACTGCAAAAGTCTCCACCATTATCTGTCCTCAGCACCTTTATCTTTCTTCTTGTCTGGTTTTCCACTAGAGCCTTAAATTCTTTAAACCTATCAATGACTTTAGATTTCTTCTTAAGGAAATATATCCATGTATTCCTTGAGAAGTCACCTATAAATGATATGTGATACTTAGACTTGCCCAGTGATGGGACCTTCACAGGTCCAAACACATCACTGTGCACAAGCTCTAATATATGTTTCGCTCTCTTACCACTAGAGGGGAAGCTCACCCGATTCTGCTTCCCGTATACACAATTTTCACAGAAATCAAAATCTAGAGAGCTATTACTCATACCTTTACCATGAAGTATTCGAAGGCCCTTCTCTCCAATATGTCCAAGCCTTTGATGCCACAACATGGTCTTTTCTCCAGAGACCACTAGATTTTCTACTCCACTTTTAGGAACCACGGAACTGTTGCACCCATAAACAACAGTGCTACCTTGCAGCTTGTACAGAGTTCCAATTTGAACTTCCCGCATCAATACCAGTGCTCCCCGAACCATCTTGCAGATGTCCTTCTCGAACACTATTTTTACACCTGCATCATCCAACTTACTAATAGAAATCATGTTTTTGGTTAATCTAGGAATATGCAGAACACCGGGAAGTGTTCTAACCTTTCCACCTTGCAGCTTCAACTTTACTTTTCCACGACCAATGATTCTAGCCTTCCAGTCATCGCCCAAGAAGACATCACCACCATCATATTTCTCATACTCACAGAACCAATCTCTATGGGGAGTGAAGTGAAAGGATGCACCTGAGTCAATCAACCATGCCTCATGATCTACATGTGTACTTGAAGAAGCCAAGTACACATCCCCACCTTCATCTGAGGTGGTTTTCGCCTCTGCAGAAGGAGCCTCATCAGATCCCTTTCCTTTGTCAGGAGCTTTAGATTTACAGTCTCTTTGGAAGTGGCCTTCCTTTCCGCATTTTTAGCACACCACCTTTACAGGATTTCCTGGAGATTTAGACCTCCCTCTAGATTTAGATCTCCCACTCGATGACTTATTTTTGTTTCTGTTCTAGGACCGTCCTCATATAGACAATGCATCGCCATTTTGGCTCTCCATATTTTTCTGTCTCATCTCCTCCATCAGCAAGGCTGAGACTATTTCATCAAACTGCAAGGCAGTTGCATTGCTACCTATTGCAATAACCAGACGATCCCACGAATCTGGTAGAAAACACAACAAACTGATGCACTTATCTTCATCTGAAATTTTAATATCAACAGATGATAACTGACTTACCACAGTATTAAATGTGTTCAGATGCTCTGTCACTGAGTCTCCATCTTTCATCCTCAGGTTATACAACTTTTTCCGCAAGAACAATTTATTCACTAGAGACTTAGATTGGTACAAAGTCCCTAACTTGTCCCACAAAGCCTTTGTCGTAGCTTCCCCTGATACATTTAGCAATACTGAATCTGAGACACACAATCGTATTGTGCTCTTTTCCTTCCGATCCAACTTCTTCCATTCTTCATCGACATTCCTGTTGGTTTAGTACCCAAATCTACTGCGATCCACTGATATTTATCCACCAAAGATCCTCCATCTTGATTTTCCACAACTCAAAACTTTGACCATTAAATTTCTCGATCTCTATCTTTCCACTGCTCACCATCTTCTTTCACCACCGAAATCGATCTTGTAGATCTCCCACTGAACATGGTCTACCACAAGCCCGAGAGAAACCCCTCAGCAACAAAGGCGTCCCCTTGAAGCCAAATCTGCTCTGATACCAAATGTAGGTTTTAACCCCGTACAGGAGTTACCTGCATACAAATTCTAAAACACAAAAAATAAACAATGCAAGAGAATAACACATAAAACATATATACATAGAGATTTTCCCCTGGATCCCAAAACGGGACTACCAACTTGATTTTTCATTATGTTCCTTTCAATGTTACAATACATATCTATACATTCTGAAGCATCTAATACCATGGACCAAAAGACCATCACGTCCAATACCATGGACCAAAAACCATCGCATCCAATACCATGGACCAAAACCATTACATCCAAAAACATGTGCGGAAATAATTCACAAAACCATAGGTGGGTCCACCCATCCTCACATAGGGTCCAAAACCAAAATTTTCCATGGTGTTGCCCCGGACCCCATAAAGCGGGGTTACAGGTACCCCTCAAACCCCATGTTAACTACGTGGAAAGAATATAACACAACCCAACACATACGCCATGATCCATCCTTCTTGTGCACCAATACTACTAGAGCATATAAGTAACTTTAACTAGGTTGAACTATACCAACCTGTAACATTTATGTGACCATGTGTTCAATTTCACTCTTTTGGGCATATGGATATCTGTAAGGTTTGATGTTTGGAGGAAAAATTCCCGAAATCAAATTAATAGCATGATCATGATCACGAATAGGTGGGAGGCCTTTGGGAGTCCCAAATACCTTGTAATGATTGTCTAAGAGTTTTTGGAGATCTAAAGAAATATATTATTTTGATGTTTGAAACTCTAGTGAGCATAATCTGCAATTACACACCATTGTTATTTATTCATAATTTTTTTCATGCCATTAGAGTTGATTATCTTTCCTGGCTTATTTGTGATGCCCCTTAAGTCAACTTCCCTTCCTTCCCAAAAAAAATTCAAGAAATGTTCTTGGAAATTAGAATCTATCATCCCCAAAGATTGTAACCATTATACTCCTAGTACAACATCAACACCACCCATTGGAATGGAAAGCATTGAACTATTCAATACATATTCCCCATAGTTAGCTTTATATTATGGCACTTTCCAGAGAAATTTATAATTCCTCCATTTGCAACCATCACTTGACATTATGGTACAGGATATAGGAATAAATTTAATTCCTTGGTGATCTTACAATGAGTGAAATTATGAGTACTACCTGAATCAAGCAGTACTATTACATTTTTCTTCTTGATATATCCTTCTATCTTGAATGTTTGAGGAGTGGTAATTCCTGGAAACGCATTGCAAGATATGGTCAGATTCATTTCTTCTTTCTTAGGGGTTGGTTCCTCATGTATATCCTCCTCTTTTGATGTTTCTTGTTCCTTTTCTTCCTCCTCTTTACAATCTATGTAGAATAATTTGTTCTTAGTCAATTTATGACCTTTAGTGTATTTCCTATCCCAACTATAACAAATCCCTTTTTCTCTTTTTGGTTCCAATTTTTGTGACATAAACCTTGTAGGTTGTGGAAGGCTAGGAGCAACAACACTTCCACCTATATAGTTGTGAGTGGTAGAATTCTTTGTTGCCATAATGTTTCTTCAACTTTTCTTGCCACCGTAAATGCCTTCTCCAATGAATCAGGTTCCCAAAGGCAAACTTCATGTTGGATGTTATCCTTTAAATTCCCTATGAAGACATCAATTCTACGCTCCTCTCAAATATCTGTTACCCTCAAATTCAATTTTTGGAAATCCTCAATGTGCTCCACCATTGAACCCCTCTGTTTGAGATTTATCAATTGGCTAAATAATGTGTTTCTCTTTGTATCCTCATAATGTGATATCATTTCCTTTGTTGACCAAGTAACAAGTGGTTTACAAGGAAAAAATCCATTGATACCATACAAAGTGATTGGGTTCTAAATATAAATTTGTAATAACTACCTTTTATGTGTGTTTGCACATCATGGAGATAAAAATATTGCTCCATCTGTAGTATCCATGTTACCAGATCCTTTCCATCATTCTTCCTCATATCGATCTTTGGAATGTGGTGATTCTTAAACCCAAAATTGGAGTATCTAAAATCCTAATTAACATTCTTTTTGTTCTCATCATGAGTTTCATGGAATACCTTTTTGCCGTTAGGAAGAATTTCTTGTAGCAACTTTGTCAAACCTTCCTTTAAACCTTCCATGTATGCTTTTAATCTATCCTTCAAACCTTCCATGTCTACCTTTAATCCATCCTTAAAACTTTCCATGTCTAATTTTAAACCATTCTTTAGAGCTCCCATGTCCCTTTTTATACCATATATCTTACCATTCATTGTGGCTTCCAAATCTTTTTTTGTTACTTTTTGCGAGAGCGAAATTTGTTGCACTTGGTCTCGTAATTTTGATATATCATCTTGCATTTCTTCCTCTTCTTCATGCATCATAGAATATATATCTGAATTCTTACTAGGTGTACTTTTTTTTTATTTAAGTCATTTTGGAATAAAATAATAGTACTATGCTTCACTATGCCCTTTCGATCACTTCAAACTGATTTTTCAAACAAAAGTAATGCAAAAATTTTAAAAACTACACACACTTTCTTGTTTTCTAGGAACTTGATATTGAAACTATTGGATCTCTGTAATTTTAGATCTCCATGATCTGAAATTTTTTCCTTAGATATAACTTTGAGTCTTCTTTCCAACCATACAAGTTGGATTGAGATTGGATTTTTCAAGAAATAGTTATGCCCAATCTCCCACGATGACCTAATTATAGACTAGTTCAGTAGAGCAAACTTTTACACACTGCCATGTGTCACTGTTTTGACCTTCGGCCCTGAAAATGATACCCAAAACACTACATTCCGTCCAATTTTAGTTTCTTCTACAAAATTTATATCTAATATTTAGAGAGAAAGTTATGTCGGTTTTCCCTAGGTCACCTATTTGTGATGGAATTCTGGAGCCTACAAAAACCCTAACTTCCTCATATCATATCTCCACAAATATAATGAACCAAAATCTGAAATTTGTACACAAGGTTCACCAATATTTCCACCCCACGTGGTTGCAATTTTATCTTTTGAAAATTCGTAGAAAAAAAGTTGTAGTGAAAATTCCAAGATGTCATGTTTGAAGAAGTGAAATCCTAGAATTCAAAGCTCTGATACCAAATTTTATGCAACCATCTCACAAAAAAAGAGATAGATCAACGAATTAAAAATTAGCCTCTTCAAGGGGGGAACTTCTTCACATTACATAAAAGAAACAATTCTTGGATGATACAAATGATAATACCTCCTTGGTGTATATAGGAGTCTAAGGGGTCACAATATAATTAGAGCTTACATAACAATAATAATGTAAGGGAACAACGATAACAATATTGGGCTTCTATGGGGCACAACAATAACAACATGGGGGATACGTGGGCACAAAAATAACAATAGGGGGCTACACTAACAATAACAATAAAAGGAATACACTAGTATTATAGCGACCTAACAATTTTCCTCCAAGTTCTATTCATATCATTCCAATTGTCTACCTATCCTTAAATAACACATCCGATCAAAGTGCATCATGTCCCTTTAATTTTTCCATGGAAAATCAAATATAATGGGGTTCTTGAACATTCTCATACTCAAAGTAACTTTTGAACTCCCATGTCAAACCAATGAGAGCCTCAACCTTTAAAATGGCATCATAGTGTGAACCTTCCACATTTGTGCTACCTCTATCTTTTGGAAAGGAAACTAAAGATAGTACTAGGTCCACTTCTTTATAATGTCTCTCTTCCTCAACCTCTTATTTCAACTTTGAGCCTCCTCTAGCATCCTCATTCTTCTATTTTCCAAATCTTCTACCCTTCTTCTCAATTCCCCCAATTCTCTATTTACAACACCTGCTCACGTTGCTCCTCCTTTATGTGGTGACATTACTACGTTTTTTTTAGTTGCCCTCAACTTGACTAACATTCATAGGTATTATCTAGGCTTGGTTTTTGAAAACTCATCCTCTGACAATTACAGTGAAAAAAACCCTCATGGGTCCAACCACAACCACACACTACATAAACATAAACATCAAAATAAATCACCTATCACAAGGGACTTGAGGCATATGCATAACCATTATAAGAACCTAATCTATGTCCACATAGGACACAACTATTATATGCTATCATTATTGAACTTCAAATATAACACATATATTAATGAAATTGAGAAATAATTCATATGACACAAAACAAGAGATGACAGTAAATTTTCATTCTTATTCCCATACACAACAAATTATTCTTAGAATTAGTGTGCAAGTATGTTTTGCGTTATGCCTTAGCATACACACCATTGATTTCACACTATACTCAACCAACTATTTAATTTTCCAACTACATAAGCTCTTTCTTATTTCTTTCCTTCAAGATATTCTAGGTTTTTCATGTTTTTATCTCTTCTCCTACTCATCTCGTTTTAATCTCTCCTTCTCAATTCACTTCCTACTTGAAAAAGTTAGTTAAAAGGCTAAACCATCACAACATTTTCTCTTCCTCAACCATTTCCTAGTACAATCATCATTCATTGATGCAATAAACAATTATGGATGTTCAAATCCTATAATCACCATTATTTTGTCTAGATCATCATTATTTTGTCTAGATCATCATTATTTTGTTTGGTTCATCATTATTTTGTTACATAGGTAGTCCAATGACTCACCCATGAACACCTTGTGACACATGGAATCACTTCAATGTCATGATCTACAATTTTAGAATATAGGTGTAGTGCAAAAACAACATAATGTTTAGGACAACATAACCTTAGTATGGCGTTGCAATAGAGGTGTTGCACTAGCAGTGTTGCAAGTGATGTGTTGTAGCAACATAATGAAAAGGTGGTGTTCTAGAATATGTGTTGTAGCAATGATGTTGCAACAATGGTATTGCAACAATGTAATAAGTTAGTGTTGTAGCAACTCGATAGTAGAATGGTATCACAACATGCTTACCTCATCACCTACGTTATTATCTAAAATAAATCAATGTAGATTTATTTTTTACTATGGATGCTTTTGCATGCCAACAACAGAGTGTCAAAAATACGACAAATCAACTTTATTAATCAACTAAGCATTTAATAGGTGTGAAACACCACCCATAATACTTCCTCTACAGTACACTGCTCTGCCTCATTCATTACTTGAGGAATATATATATATATATATATATATATATATGTTGGCATTATGATTCAGGTGTTGTCCTTGATGGCAACCCATTCAGGTGGTAGATCACTATTCTTGATGATCAGCTCTCTATTTTTAAGAAGGACGCAGGCAATCTGTTCAGAAAGTGCGTCCCCGCAGGTATACCATGCAGAACCCGCGTCCAGGGACGCAGGCCAGCCGTTCAGGGGGTGCGTCCACCCAGTGCACACATTTCAAGACAGAGAAAAGCACGAGGGGGTTTCTTGTGTGGTATCTAGCCGACGGTTTTGTGTTTCTATGGTGTCGGCTCGTGGTATTGTTCCATGTTTTGGGGAGGAGCTTGCCTATATAAAGCAAAGGAGTTCATTTGGATTTATCATCATCTTTGGTTGAATATCTTTTGGTGTGATCTAGTCTAGATCTATGAGGGCGAATCTTCTAATGGACTGTGATCTCTATGGCGCATGATCAGATCTGCAGATCTGACTGTTTGGGCTAGTGCTGAAGTCTTCATATCTTTTATATCTGAAGGGACGCAGGTTCAGTGAAGTGCAAGTGCGCCGAGACGCAGTACAGTAAGGGCTCAGGTGCGTCTCTGAAGCGAAAGACGCGGCGCGATAGTATTATTGGGTGCGTCTCTGAAGCAAAAGACGCGGCGCGATAGTATTGTTGGGTGCGCCGGTACGCAGAGCAGTTTAAAGGAACAGTGCGTCGGTACGCAGAGCAGCAGAAGGTAAAACTGCGTCCAGTCGCAGGCCACAGAAAGAAAAATTGCGTCCCTGTCTTAAGATGATCTGTTGACTGTATTTTTCTGTTCATAAGGTGTTCTGGGTTAGTTCTGTGATTACTGATCTGATAACTGTAGTGGACTGTAACTGTTGTATACTTGTTGATCATTTGATTCTTCATGAAAAGAAGTAGGGGGTTGTAGCTCCCTTCCAGGAGAGACTGGAGAACGAGAGAGAGTTGTAGCTCTCTGCAGGTTGCAGCCTGCGTACTGGTAAAGGACTGCACCAGTACAAAATCATTGTAAAAGAATTTCTAAATTGAAAGAAGATAGAGACATATTGCAGCATGTGGTTTTCTCCCACATTGGGTTTCCACCTTACATCTTGTGTTCTATGGTGTGACTGTCTATTTTCTTTGTTCATGCTCATTATTTTATGGTACTGATATGCAAGAATAATTCAAAAGATCAAATAAGGAAGATTTGTTAAATTGCTAGATAATACTGATTCACCCTCCCTCTCAGTATTATTTCCAACAATTGGTATCAGAGCAGGTCCTTCAGAAAAGCTTGATCACTTGAAGGTAGATCGTTCATCATGAGCAACTATGAGAGAGAAGCATCAATCAGGCCACCGGTTTTTGATGGGACAAACTTCAATTATTGGAAGGTAAGAGTTACTGCATATCTTCAATCTCTTGGTACAGAAGTTTGGGACATTGTAGAGACAGGCTATGCTTTTCCTTCAGCCACTCCTACAGATCCAGCTGAGAAAAAGAAGTATGAAACAAATGCAAAAGTAGTCAGTACTCTATTAGGAAGTATATCCCAAACAGAATTCATGAAGGTAATGCACTTCAAATCAGCGAAAGAAATATGGGACAAAATGATCACGAGCTATGAAGGAGATGAACAGGTAAAACAAGCTAAACTTCAAACTCTCAGAATTCAATATGAGACTCTCAAGATGTATAATGATGAAAGTGTGGCTAATTATTTTCTTCGGGTAGATGAGATTGTTAATTGTATGAAAAATTTGGGTGAAGAAGTAAAAGAGTCTATAGTAGTTCAAAAGATTCTAAGATCATTATCCCCCAAGTTTGAATCTAAAGTATCTGCAATAGAAGAAAAAGAAAATCTCCGTGTTCTCACTATGTCTCAGCTACATGGAATTCTAACTGCTTATGAAATGAGAAAGGGAGGTCCATCAGACAGAAGGGAGGCTGCTTTTAAGGCATCAGGCAAAGAAGATCACTATGAAGCAAGCCATGTTCCAGAAGAAGAGGAAGAAGAATCAAATTTTGTCAGAAATCTTCAAAGGGGTTCTGGAAGGTTCAGAGGTAAGCTACCCTTCAAATGCTTTGCTTGTGGGAGAGTAGGTCATTATGCTGCAAAATGTCCTTATAAGGATAAAGGAAAGGAACCAGCTAGATGGAACAAGAAACAAAGTGCAAATAAGAAAAGCTATTACACCCATGAAGATAGTGATGGCTTATCAAACAGTGATGAAGATGAACAAGGTAATAAATATAGGTTGTTAATGGCATTTGAAGATGATGATTATGAGGATGCTGTAGATGTGGATAACCTTTATGATGAAATTACTAGACTCAAGAGATGTATAGAAGAAAAGAACATGATCATTGATACTCTACAATTTCAAATTGATGAAAAGGAAAAACATCTTGAAAAATTAGAAGGTGAAATTGTTGGTCTTAGAAAAGAAATTGAGAAAACAAAAGCTATTAATCTCAAGTTTGTCAAAGGATCTGAAACTTTGGATGAGATTATCAGTGTGCAGCGGTCTCCACTAAATAAGACAGGTCTGGGCTATAATGGAGAAACTTCTCAAGCATCCACTTCAAAAAGTTATCTTGATGCAGCAAGAAGAATTGAGCAAAAGCACAATGAAGATCATCAGGTAAAGCAGGGACAAACTTCAAACAGAAACTATCAGGGGCAATCCAGCTTAAGGGTGAACAAAAGGCACAACCAGCCACAGGTAAAATCTTCCCAGTTTGGTTCAAGAATAGATGAAAATAGAAATTACAATCAGTTGGCTGGTAGATTCAATAACCGCAGAAGCTTCTTCAATGGACAATGCTTTTCTTGCCATAACTTTGGTCACAAAGCAGCTCAATGTGTTGCGTATAAAACAATCATGACTAGGGAAGCTCAAAAACAAAGAAGTATGACAGGGATTACAAAAAGGACCTATAACAGCTTTTCGGCTCTTGAAAATGAAGTTGAATGTTCTATTTGCAATAATTTTGGTCATGAAGACTTTGAATGCAGAAGCAGGTTTCAGGAAAGAAAGGAACAAGAGCGGAAAAAGGAACAAGCCTCAGGAACCAAAACATGGAGAATAAAGGAACCTCAAACAGAAAGATGTGGGATAGCGTTTTATGCAGAAGGACAGGAAAATCTATGGTACATTGACAGTGGATGTTCGAAGCATATGACAGGTGATAAAGAAAAACTTGAGTCTTATTCTATTTTAGAAAAGGGAAAGAAAGTCTCTTTTGGAAATGATACTCCTGCAACTATAAAAGGAAAAGGTATTGCTCCTTTAAAAGAAGATGTTAAGGCTGGAAATGTTTTGTTTGTTGATGGATTGAAGCATAATCTACTAAGTGTCAGCCAGATGTGTGATCAAAGAACCGAGGTTATATTCAGATCAAATGGATGTCTTGTTCGTGATCTTGATACAGGAAAAACAGTTCTCAAAGGGAAAAGAACTCCAAATAATCTATACATATTTGAAGAAGGACAACAACAATGCTATCTAAGCAAGGATGAAGAGCACTGGTTATGGCATCGAAGATTGGGACATCTAAGCTTCTCACAAATAAGGAAAGCATGCAAATATCAGGCAGTTCGCGATCTTCCAGATATCAAAATTCCTGACAACACCATATGCAGATCATGTCAGTTTGGAAAACAAACCAGGACTAACTTTCCAGAGAAAGAAGGATCAGCTAGCATGCCTCTTGAGCTAGTACATACAGATGTATGTGGACCATTCAGGAAAAGAACACCTAGAGGAGAGGAATACTTGATATTATTTATTGACGATTTCTCCAGGTTTGTTTGGTTAGGACTTATGAAGCACAAAGATGAAGCATTCGAAAAATTCAAATCCTTCAAAGCCTTGGTTGAAAATGAATCAGGTCACAAAATTAAGTGCCTCAGATCCGACAGAGGTGGGGAATTTACTTCAAATGAATTTTTCAATTTATGTGATGAACATGGGATAAGGAGAGAATTCTCTACGGCTAGAACTCCTCAGCAAAATGGAGTTGTTGAAAGAATGAACAGAACAATCCAACAAGTGGCTCGTGCTATGCTTGATGAATCAGGAACTCCCGCAACTTTCTGGGGTGAAGCTGCACATGCTGCGGTTATTATTCTCAACAAGACAAATGTCCGGGTGAACAGCACTCAAACTCCTCATGAGCTCTGGAGTGGTAAAACTCCTTCGGTAAAGCACTTCAAAATCTTTGGGAGCAAATGCTATATCAAGAATACTGAAGAGCAGCTTGGCAAACTTGATCCTAGAGCAGATGAAGGCATTCTTCTTGGCTATTCTCCACATAGCAAAGCATACAAATGCTACAATAAAAGACTTGGCAGAATTGTTGACAGCATTGATGTAGTGGTTGATGAGAAGGGATACATTCCTAGGCAAATACATCGTGAAGACATCGAAGAAGATGAAAGCTACCCTCAAAAACAGAATGATGAAGAAGAAGAACCTCAAGAAGAATCTGAAGGAGAACCTCATGAAGACGCAGAAGAACGAACAAGAATAGAAGAAAAGACTCCATCCAGATATGTTCAGAAGAACCATCCAGAATCTCAGATCATGGGACAGAAAGAAGCAGGTATACAAACTAGAAGAACAGTTGCAGAAGCTTCAAGCTATTTGGCATTACTCTCCTCTACTGAACCACAAAATGTGAAAGAGGCATGCAAAGATGAATGTTGGGTGAAAGCAATGGATGAAGAACTTGAGCAAATCGAAAAGAACAACACTTGGGAGCTGGTTCCTAGACCAAAGGATAAGAATGTTATCGGAACTAAATGGGTCTTCAAAAATAAATTGAATGAAAATGGAGAAGTAATTAGAAACAAAGCCAGACTTGTTTGTAAAGGGTATGCGCAGCAAGAAGGAATAGACTTTGAAGAAACTTTTGCTCCTATTGCAAGACTTGAGGCCATCCGAATGTTCCTTGCTCTCTCAAGTTTTCAGAACTTCAAAGTATTTCAAATGGACGTAAAATCAGCCTTTCTGAATGGAGACTTGGAAGAAGAAGTGTACATTGAACAACCAGATGGGTTCATTCTTGGAAATGATCCAAATCTTGTATGCCGATTGAAAAAGGCTCTCTATGGTCTCAAACAAGCCCCAAGGGCTTGGTACTACCGGTTGGACAAATATCTTCATCAACAAGGTTTTTCAAAAGGTTCAGCAGATAGAAATCTGTATATAAAAGTTGAAAATGACAAATTGCTAATACTTGTTGTGTATGTAGATGACATTATTTTTGGTAGCAATGAAGAAGCTATGAGTCAAAGCTTTGCCTCGGTCATGCAGAAAGAATTTGAAATGTCCTTACTAGGAGAACTGACATACTTCCTTGGTTTACAAATCCAACAAAAGGAAGGAGGAATCCTTTTATCTCAAACCAAGTATCTCAAGCAGATTTTGAAGAAATATGGCATGGAAGATGCAAAACCAGTATGTACACCCATGGTCACAGGATGTAGTCTCAGTGCAAATGATGAATCTGCAGCAGTACATCAACCAACCTACAGATCTATGATTGGAAGTTTACTATATTTGACAGGTACCCGACCAGACATCATGCATGCAGTTGGAATAGTTGGAAGATTTCAGGCAAATCCGAAGGAGACTCATCTTCAGGCAGTGAAGAGAATTTTCAAATATCTTCAAGGGACTCAAAATTATGGCTTATGGTATCCTAAAGATACAGATCTCACTCTTCATGCTTATACAGATGCAGATTGGGCCGGAAGCGTGGATGACAGAAAAAGCACAAGTGGTGGTGCGTTCTTTATGGGTTCCAGACTGGTATCTTGGTTCAGCAAGAAACAGAGTTCAATTGCCTTGTCTACAGCTGAAGCGGAATATGTTGCTGCTGCATCTTGTTGCACCCAACTCCTTTGGATGATGCAGACCTTGCAGGATTATCAAATCACTTGTACACCTCCAATCCCTATCTTATGTGACAACACAAGTGCAATCAGCATCTCAAAGAATCCGGTTATGCATTCAAAAACCAAGCACATACCAATCAAGTACCATTTTCTCTGGGAACAAGTACTTGAACAGAAGGTCAAGTTGGAGTATGTTCCTTCTAAGGAACAAGTTGCTGATATTTTCACCAAACCGTTGCCCGGGGACACTTTTGAATACCTCAGGCAAAAACTGGGGGTTGTTGATGCATCATCTTGTTGAACCTCTTCTTATTGGTGGTACAGGCTCAGGGGGAGCACATAATGCATTGTTGGCATTATGAAGAAGGAGATCTTGGAAATAGCTGCAATATGTCTCTATCTCTTTCATGGTGGATTTCTGGTTATTTGCAGATCTGGAGGAGCATGAGCGTAGGGGGAGCATACCCTTTGCCCTTGATGTCAAAGGGGGAGAATGAAGCTGAAGATCATGAGGTTGCCATCAAGTCCAAAGGGGGAGATTGTTGGCATTATGATTCAGGTGTTGTCCTTGATGGCAACCCATTCAGGTGGTAGATCACTATTCTTGATGATCAGCTCTCTATTTTTAAGAAGGACGCAGGCAATCTGTTCAGAAAGTGCGTCCCCGCAGGTATACCATGCAGAACCCGCGTCCAGGGATGCAGGCCAGCCGTTCAGGGGGTGCGTCCACCCAGTGCACACATTTCAAGATAGAGAAAAGCACGAGGGGGTTTCTTGTGTGGTATCTAGCCGACGGTTTTGTGTTTCTATGGTGTCGGCTCGTGGTATTGTTCCATGTTTTGGGGAGGAGCTTGCCTATATAAAGCAAAGGAGTTCATTTGGATTTATCATCATCTTTGGTTGAATATCTTTTGGTGTGATCTAGTCCAGATCTATGAGGGCGAATCTTCTAATGGACTGTGATCTCTATGGCGCATGATCAGATCTGCAGATCTGACTGTTTGGGCTAGTGCTGAAGTCCTCATATCTTTTATATCTGAAGGGACGCAGGTTCAGTGAAGTGCAAGTGCGCCGAGACGCAGTACAGTAAGGGCTCAGGTGCGTCTCTGAAGCGAAAGACGCGGCGCGATAGTATTATTGGGTGCGTCTCTGAAGCAAAAGACGCGGCGCGATAGTATTGTTGGGTGCGCCGGTACGCAGAGCAGTTTAAAGGAACAGTGCGTCGGTACGCAGAGCAGCAGAAGGTAAAACTGCGTCCAGTCGCAGGCCACAGAAAGAAAAATTGCGTCCCTGTCTTAAGATGATCTGTTGACTGTATTTTTCTGTTCATAAGGTGTTCTGGGTTAGTTCTGTGATTACTGATCTGATAACTGTAGTGGACTATAACTGTTGTATACTTGTTGATCATTTGATTCTTCATGAAAAGAAGTAGGGGGTTGTAGCTCCCTTCCAGGAGAGACTGGAGAACGAGAGAGAGTTGTAGCTCTCTGCAGGTTGCAGCCTGCGTACTGGTAAAGGACTGCACCAATACAAAATCATTGTAAAAGAATTTCTAAATTGAAAGAAGATAGAGACATATTGCAGCAGGTGGTTTTCTCCCACATTGGGTTTCCACCTTACATCTTGTGTTCTATGGTGTGACTGTCTATTTTCTTTGTTCATGCTCATTATTTTATGGTACTGATATGCAAGAATAATTCAAAAGATCAAATAAGGAAGATTTGTTAAATTGCTAGATAATACTGATTCACCCCCCCTCTCAGTATTATTTCCAACAATATATATATATATATATATATATATATATATAACAAACACACATTTGGGGAAGTTGAACAGAATCCTATAAAAAGGGAACAAAATCCTAATCTAGGGTTTGGTTTGAATTGTTTCTACATTAATCTCCACGCTCCCCTTTAATGGAGAAATGGATTCACAGATATACCTAAGACTTCCCTAAACAAATCAAATTTGATTCTACCAAGAGGTTTGGTAAAAATATCAACAACATTGTAACAACTATTACAATACTCAATATGGATTTCTTTTGACTGAGCTTTCTCCCTGACAAAATGAAACTTTGTATCAATATGCTTGGTGTTCTTATGAAATATTGGATTATTTACAAGTTTGATGAAGCTATGGTTGTCACATTTGATCACTATTGCAAACTTATGTTCTTCTCTAGCATCAAGGAGAAGTCTCCTCAACTAAACTACTTCACATGTTGCTGCACACATAGCTTGATA
Organism: Pinus tabuliformis; assembly: GCA_031772625.1. Classification (NCBI taxonomy): domain Eukaryota; kingdom Viridiplantae; phylum Streptophyta; class Pinopsida; order Pinales; family Pinaceae; genus Pinus; species Pinus tabuliformis. The sequence continues at coordinate 498,525,796 of CM062812.1, read as the reverse complement.
TTCAGATTCTACAGAAGACAAGGATATTGTGTTCTACTTTTTTCTTCTCCATGTAATGACCCCAGATCCAATGAGAAATTCATAGCCTATTATGGATCGTTTTTCATCTACATTTCCAGCCCAATCAGACTTTGAAAAACTTGTCAATCTAACATCACATGAATCAATATAAACAATACCAAAATCTAAGGTTCCTTGGAGATACCTTAAAACACCTTTAGCTACAACCTAGCGGCTTTCAAGGGGCTTTGACATAAATTGGTTCAATGCACTGAATGCATAAGCCAAATCATGTCTAGTTGTAGTAAAGTAGATTAGACTCCCAACCAGTTGTCTATACAATGTCGCATTTGCCTCCTTACATCCATCATCATTCTGAAGTTTTAAATTCTATTGTAAATGTACTGCTACAACTTTGCAGTGATCCATTCAAAACTTTTCCAGTAAGCTCCTTCTATACTTACTTTGTGACAGAAAATTTTGTCCATAATCCCTCTAGACTTCCAAACCTAAACAATAGTGTAGCTCTCCAAGGTCTTTCATCTCAAAAACTTGTGACATATGCTCTTTGATCTCTTTAATGAGATCATCAACATTTCCTATAATGATTATGTCATCTGCATATAAAGAAATCAAAACCATCCTTCCCTCGTTATCAAACACGGTATAAAGATTATGGTCATTTTTGCTCCTTTTATAACCATGGTGTAGGAAAAATGAATCAATTTTGTGATATCATGACTTGGGTGCCTGTTTTAGTCCATACAATTCTTTTTTCAACCTGCAAACTAAATTATCTTCCCCCTATTTGACAAACCCCTCAGGTTGCACTAGGTAGACTTCTTCTTTCAAGGCCCCATTTAAAAATGCAGATTTAACATCTAGTTGTTGAATCATCCAGTTGTGTTTGGTAGCTAAAGAAATTATCATTTTGATTGTGTTAAGTTTAGCTACAGGGGCAAATGTTTCATCATAATCTACGCCTTCTTGCTGTGAATACCCCTTTGCAACCAGCCTAGATTTATACTTATCTATGCTCCCATCTTCTTTAAATTTAGGCTTATACATCCATTTGCATCCTATGGGTTGTTTGCCTTTAGGTAGTTTAACTAAATCCCAAGTTTTGTTTCTGAGAATTGATTCATATTCCTCTTCCGTAGCAACGCTCCATTCACTATATTGACTGGCTTCTTTATAACTAGAAGGTTTGACAACATTCATCATACTAGTTATAAAAGCATTTTCCCTATATTTTGCTGGCAACTGAGCTTTCCTACCTGATCTTCTGAGTGGTGGGGTAGCTTCAAACTTTGTCTGATCATCATTTTCTGGACTTGGCTTGACAACTACATCATCTTCTTTCACTTCCTCTTGCTGCTACTACTACTCATTGCTGTCACTTGATTCATCACTACCTTCTTCTACGAACAAGGGCATGTGCCAGTCTTCATTAGCACTCTCATGGTTTCCTTCATTAACCTACTCATGAAACATTACATCTCTGCTCGCAAACAATTTATGAGTAGAGGGATTAAATAGTTTGTAAGCTTTAAATTCTGTACAATACCCAACAAAGATACATTTGATGGCCTTTAAATCAAGTTTCTTTCTATCTTCCTTTGGGATATGGGCAAAGTCTTTACTGCCAAAGACTCTGAAATGCTTAAATGCAGGCTTATAACCAAATAAAGCTTCAAAAGGAGTTTTAAGATCTAAACTTCCTATTGAACTCCTATTCTTTAGATATACTGCAGTATTAATTGCTTCACCTCAAAAGCCATTAGAAAGATTCTTAGCTTTTAACATACTGTGAGCACACTTTACAAAGGTTCTGTTTTTCCTCTCTGCAACCCTGTTTTGTTGACAAGTGTGGAGTACTGTAAACTTCTATTGTATCCCATTATATTTGTAGTATCTGAGTACACAATCTTTCTTGTACTCTCCCCCTTGATCCGAGCGGAGAATCCTGATGCATTTACCTGCCTGGTTTTCAACCATACTTCTGAACTCCTTGAAGTATTCAAAAGTGTTGCTCTTCTTCCTCAGGAAATACACCCAAGTAAATCTAGTATAGTCATCAATAAACAATTAAAAATAGTATGCACCGCCTAACGATCTTTTCTGCATAGGCCCACATAGATCTGTGTGTACTAGCTCTAGTATATCTCTCTTCTTTCTATTAGGATTCACAGGCAATTCATCTTTGGGCAACTTTCCCAGTGCACATGCATCACAACCAATATGAGAAGATTTTAAAAGAGGAAGACCTTCGACCATACCTCTTTTCTGCAAAAGCAGCAGATCATCTAAGTTAATATGGCTGAACCTCTGGTGCCATAATTCCACTGTAGTCATGGCAGATGATGCCAATGCCTAATGTGGTGTGCTTTTGACATTTAGCTTGTACACTCCTCCCACAAGAATACCTGATGCAATAGGCGTCATACAGTCCAGCAGGTTTTTAATGACACAATATGATTTATAAAAATCTACCTTGAGATTCTGATCAGTTATAGTAGAAACAAAGATCAGATTCTTTTTTATCCCTGGTACATACATCACATTATGGATATGTCTAATATTTCCATCAAGAAAAACAACATGAATATTACCATAAACTTTGATTTGGTACCCTCTATCATTGCCACGATAGATGTTTTCTCCACTGCTGGTTTCTTTAAAATCTTCAAACCACGTTCTGTTCCCTATCATGTGGATGGAAGCACCTAAGTCGACAAACTAGGTATCTACTTCATCCTCCTTAGCTGAAAGTGCAAAGTCAGATATGAACAGTCTGATGTTCTGACTCTCCTCCTCATCAGCAAAATGACTTGCATGTTGCTTATGTCCCTTCCCACCTTCATCAAACTTATTTTTCATGCAATATCTAGCTATATGGCCAGTTCTACCACAATAAAAACATTTGGTCGCAGAGTCATTTCTATTGAAAATGTACCTTGGGGTGAGGGAATCTTTTTCTGTGGGACTGCGCTACTCTTCTGTGCTGCATTTGGCTTTCCTTTGAAGGGCTTCTTCTTCGCCATTAAGGCAAGATCTAAACTCTGAGGTTTATGAGTCAGTCGACTTTCCTCCTCTTGCATGAGGATCCCTACCAATTCTTCAAATCTAGGGTCTTTTTCTCTTGCATTCAAGCCAGTGATGAACATTTGATACTCGTCAGTCATACCATTCATGGTAATTGTGACCAGATCTATATCTGACATAACTTCACCAATATCACTCAGCTTGTTCTTGAGCTCCTTGATCTGCGAAATGAATGCTACAACTGTCTCATTCTCCTCCATCTTGATGGAGAGAATCTTGCTCTTCAAGAACAACAACCAATTGGTGTTCTTGACCTCACAAAGATCCTTGAGTGTCTTTCAGATCTCTGGTGCAGTCATGCAATCACGGATAGGGGGAATAATGCAATCTTTGACTGACAACTTCAGGAGCATTCTCGCTTTAGTCTCCCACTTGTCCCAGTCTTGGATTGTTGATGTTGTTCCTCCTGCAACAAGTTTTAGCTTCACCTCATCATTGTTCACAATCGTCCATGCATTATATCCTTCAAGCAGGCTCTGCAGCTTGAATTTCCAACTAAAATAATTGGATCCATCCAACTTGTTGTTTTCATTAAGTTAAGCTTAAGCTAACTGGTTATTCATCTTGAATGAATAAAAAACTTGAACCCAAACAATTTAAAAAAAAAAAAAACAACCCCAAATCTTCAAAATTACTGCAAATACCGAATCCAAACAAAACTGAGCCCAAATCACTTCAATTCTTTCTTTTAAAACATAATTGCCCCTCCATTAAAGAGTTAAAGAGCCTCTCCATATTCAAATAAAAAGCCCCTTTTTTTTTCCAATCGCCCCTTTCCTTTCTCTTTTTAAAAGGATTACTTAAATTCTTTCCTTTTAAAAACAATCGCCCCTTTTAATTAAAAAGCCCTTCCTTTTTTCTTTAATTAAAAAACTTAGCCAGGGAATTCGAAATCGTGAAATATTTTTTTTTTTTAATTCTAAATCATGGAAGGAAATATAAGAACCGGAAGGAATTCGAAATCATGAAATTTTAAATGGACTTCGACGTTTCTTTAATAATGAAATTATGTGGCACAAATTTTCAAATTTAAAATCACCATAATCACCAGCGCCTCCGTGTCCATGCCTTCGATCTTTGCGTGCCCCAATCGACAGCTCTGCCTCAAGCTCTCACGCTGCCAGCGTTCACCCAAAACACAGTCCCACAGAGATGGCAGTCTCCCTTCTTCGAAAACACATGAAGCAGCAACTTACAGGCAAGAAATCTTGGCCTCTGCGCAGTCGAGATCTCATACGAGCGATCTCATTTTTCGCCAGAGGTCCATTTGCGAAAACCGAGGACCGACGCAGCTCCTTCCAACACGCATATTATTGCGCGACCTCCTCCAGCAAGCAACAGTGGGTCCCTAACACGCAGTTCACTGAGCGGATTCGTCCGCGAAACTTCGATCCACTGTCTTTCACCGTGGCAGCCTCCACACACTTCTGATCTTGACATTCCTGCAGCAATCCAAACGACCTTCTCACCGCAGAATTCACCGTGGCCTCCTCTTCACCGTAGACTCCTCATAAAAGATCCGTTCTTCTACAATGCGCAGTGGAGCTATACGCTGTGGTAAAAAATGGACTACCTATCGACAGCGAAGAAATCTAGAGAAATCCAGAGCTCTTTTCAGAGAAATCCTTGCAGGCAGACTTCACCGCAAACTCTACGAACACGGTCGGTGCGATTATCACTGCTCCACTCGCGCTCTGACTAATAAAAGATTTGTAAGCCGAGAAGTGAAATCGGCGCGACCATACCGCTAAATGCTGTGCTGATTTCGCCTCAAACGCGCCGGTCTCACTCTCCACTCAGTGTACAGGCCGAGTGCCGGTCTCACTTTGATACCATGTCAAAAATACGCCAAATCAACTCTATAATCAATTGAGCAGCTTACAGGTATGAAACACCACTTGTAAGATTTCCTATTTAGTATACCACTCTGTTTCATTCATTACACGAGGAATATATATAACAAACACACATTTAAGCAGCTTACAGGTATGAAACACCACTTGTAAGATTGCCTATGTAGTATACCACTCCACTGTGTTTCATTCATTATAGGAGAAATATATATAACAAACACACATTTAGTAATCTCAACATGAAGCCCTAAATATATAGGGAATTGAATGATTACATTTATAATTATTATTAAAAAAATATTAAATAATTTTAAAATCTAATATAATCAAATTTTCAAAAATATTTTATATTTATTTTTAAAAAATCATATATAAACATAAAATCAATCCAGTAAAAAAAAAATGGAAAGTATTTTTATTTTTCTTAAATAATTATTAATTTTAATCTTTTAAATATGGGTTATTTTTTAATTCCTATATTTGAAATTTTGAAATAAATTAAATGTGTAGGATGCTTGTTTCATTAATGCAATGTCAGTTGATGTCTATCTAATTCGATACGAAGGAAGGACTAAACACCATTTATATTTTTTTTATATCTCCTTGGATCTAAGGCATATGCATTCATATTACATTTCTATGAATAACATATTAACCCGATGCAACATTGAGGATTGATTCTTTATTGGCACCTTGGGCAATCGTGTCCAAAAGGTGTTTGCAGCATTGAAGGACGATTAATGGTTGGCATGATGGAATCTCCGGCCCCAAAGATGCTCCAATGCATCCGTTCACCCAGTAAACCCACCACCTATTTCTGTCTTGATGGATATATATGACACGAGTCACATGAAACGTATTGTACCAAATGAGTCACGGAATTGTTTGTTATGCTCCAGTCATGGCAGTTATGTGATGCAGACCATTCCATTTTCGTGATAACGTAAATTCGTGAGGCTCATTTATATGAAACTAGAAAGGCATTCCAAAGCCTTGGCTCGAGGTTCTGCAAGTAGTCTTCCATCTGATATCTAAAATGATCACTTTGAAAACTAGAAATCCCGCTTTAAACTGTTCAGGGTTTGGGCTCTACACGTCCCGGAATTCTGTGTTTGCCATCATTCCAGCAGGCAAGGAATGTGTGAAAAGGATTTTTTGTTATTTTATTTTTATGGGCAGGATTGAAATGGGCAGAATTGGAAAGAGTTTGTTATATAAATTCTTCTAACTTTTGGTTTGGAGTATGATTGTGGTCCAAAACCAAGGGAAAAAGGGAAATTCGGAAGTGGTTGAGTTTAGAAGTTTATTTTATAACTCAATATGATGTGTAACGTTATGAATTCATAACGAAATTTACAAATAATATTCCATCAAGAAGTTGGATCTCTCTTCTCAGAAACTCCATTTAGATGACATATATAAAAAATGACCAACAACACGATTTCCAAAGACAAATAATATCCTCATCAAGAAGTTGGATCTCTCTTCTCTGAAACTCCATTTGGATGACATATATTCTTTTCCATTTAGATGACATATATAAAAAATGACCAACAGCACGATTTCCAAAGACAAATAATATCCTCATCAAGAAGTTGGATCTCTCTTCTCTGAAACTCCATTTGGATGACATATATAAAGAATGACCAGCAGCACGATCTCCAAAGAGTTTGAGGAGAAGAGAAAATAAGACCTAACATGAGCCATGATCAAGAAGTTCGATCTCTCTTCTCATAAACTCCATTTTGGATGTTTTGTTGCAGGCATGTATGTATAGTTCATCAAAGTATACAAATCTGGATTCTACTCTTCCAATACTACACTTTATCAAGAACGTAGACTGGCAGGTCTTCGCTTTCTCATGCTTCGACGGTGGAGGCATAATTTAGGGCGGTCTAAAAATCTAGACTTTCTCTTCCAATACGGCATATTGTCAAGAATATACCTCTTGTCAACAAAATATCAGCACTTACGCTTTGTAAATGTTAAGCTATTTGAATTTTTATTTATAGTGTATTTTTCATAATAATACTTTGTGATTTGTTTTATTGAATGGAAAATTTTACATATAACTTCTTGGAACTTCTTTCGTAAGATTTTTGAGATGGAGATATTTCTTTGGTACCTGAATTAACTTAAAATGTTTTTCAAAACATTTTTTTAGGATGTGGGTATTTCTTTGTTGATGTCCATCGATTGGAGTGAGCTAAGCTTATTTGGGTTCGTTCGAGTGTATTTAATTTTATTAAACATTTTCTAGTTCCTAGTTTGGTACAGAAGATATGTGGTATTTTTGAATGTGATATTTTTGAGTTTAATATAGATGATATGTTGTAATGTAATGTAAAATTAAGTTATATAAATATTTTGATTGGATTAAAAATTAAATAAAATTAACAAGTTGTAATTTTATGTTATGTAAAACATTTTAATTGGATATATAAATTTTAAGTTTTGGTAATTCATGATTTTTCTCATGATATTCTTCTCTAATATAACCTAGGGAGGTTATATTAACCAATACTCAAGAAAAATTGGGCCAAACGAGTCAATCCTTTGATACGATAGCAAAGGAGCAACGCCACCATATCGATGTGCAAAAATAGTTAGAAGATTGGAAGATTGAGGATAATTCCCCATACCAATTAGATCCTAAAGAGATTGAAGCTATGAAACTATATGACATCAACCTGCAAACATTACCAAAGGAATGACATAACAAAGATCCAACAACCATCCCTGAGGACTAAGTTCAAATTATAGCCAGAGACTACATTGGGAAGCATGAATCCCTTCTTTTTCAAGCCCAAAACTAGGTGATATTCCTCTCCCATATTCCTCTTTTGCATCTCAAGGTACTAAAAGAAATGCTCGAAAAGGGGTAATCTGTGCCTAGATGAAGAAAGTCAACTCTTGAGTGATTTCATAAATAATTCTCATTTAGTGGATCTTAGCACTCAAAATGGCACACACGCATGGAACAATAAAAGAGGGGTTAAATCTCAAATAGCTTCCTTGTTGGATAGATTCCTAATTACTAAGTCTTTATTGATGTCGAACACCGACTTCAAGATCCCCATTTTACCAAGCCATGGTTCATACCATTGGCATATTCAGTTATCAATGAAGTGGATGAATTCCCTAAGGAAAAAACCCTTCAAATTCAAATCCTTCTGGCTTAGGAACCCATACTTCTTCTCTAAAATGGAAACCTGATGGTGGGGCTTGAATATATTCGTAGGAATAACAATTTTTTTATTTCAATAGTGACTCAAATTCCTAAAGGAAAAAATTAGGGAATGAAATACAAACAAATTTGGAAACATACAGAAAGCTAGAACCTTTCTAGAGACAAAGATGGCTAATGTACAACAAACAATAATTGTAGAAGGAAGAAAAAAAGAATTTAACCAAAGGGAGATAACTACCTCTCTCAAACAAGAAGAAATCCTTAAGCAGGAAGAAATACTATGGAAGAAAAAATTAAGAATTTAATAGTTAAAATAAGTGGACAAAAACATTGATTTTTTCCATAAATCTATGATCAACCATTGGCATAACAAAAAACTCACAAGCTCCAACGAATCCTAAATTCTCAAGTTGAAATTCTAAAGACATCGCTTAGGAGCTATCATACCCCTTTTAAACTCTTCTAACTGATCCTATCGCAAACATATGGCCAACCATTATGAAAATCACTAGCAAAATACACAAAATTGTCACTAGAGAGCAAACTGATCTTCTATTAAAAGAAATAATGATGCAAGAGGTAGAGGTTTTTGATATGGACATGCCCAAATGAAAATACCTTGGTCATAATGGGATGATATCTTATTTCTATTAGGATTTCTCGCCAATTCTAATGGAGGGTATTTGGAAAATAGTAGAAGACTCCAAGTTCTCCTCCTCTATTCTCAATGCATTGATTCAACCTTCATCGCTCCTATCCCTAAATCCTCAAGTGTCAAATCCCCTTCATATTATTGCCCCATAACTCTCTACAACATCATCTATAAAATTATCTCCAAATTCATTAAAAATAGACTTGAACGATCCTTCCTTTGCTTATATCTCTAAAGAAAACATGTTACATGTAGGGTAGACAAATCATTCACAACATAATCCTGGCTCACGAACACATCCACTCTCTCAAATACAACAAAACCCCAGGAATTCTAATCAAATGGGGTATATCCAAAGCCTTTCGTAAACCTAGCTAGCAATATATTTTCCACACTCTCGCTACCTTCAAGTTTGAAGAAAGACAGGTTCACTGTACCTTGGCTCTTATCACCAAAACTCTTTTCTCCATTCTTGTCAATCGCTCTCCCTCTTCCCCCTTCACCCCATCCAAAGGCATTAGACAAGGAGATCCCCTCTCCCCCTACATCTTTCTCTTCATGGATGAAGGTATCGAGCGTGCAATTTCAGCTTCCCTTCATTAAGGAACTTTCAAAGATCTTTTTCTTAGATATGTTAATCACTCCTCCATTCACCAACAATTTTTAGATGTTACTCTTCTTATGGGTGTCCCTTCAATCGAGAAATTCACTTCCTTCAAACACATCCTCAAAACTTTCTCGAATGCATCTGACAAATATATAAACCTACTCAAATCTCAAATATTTTTTTTCAACACCCCTTCTGCCATCCAAACCCACATTTCCATATTTATTGGCTTTCAAAAGAGTTCTCTTCCATCCAATTACTTGGGGGGCAGGGCGCTTACCACTAACCCCTAACCAAAACTATCTAGGAAAATCTAATGAAAAAATTCAAATCCCATCTCTCCAACCAGACTTCTTAACTCCTAAATTTGGTAGGCTGCTTTATTCTTCTTAAATCTATCTTCCAATCCCTCCCCATTTATATTTTCTCTATTTTTATTGCCCCTAAAGTGATTATAAATAAAATTAGAACTATTCAAGGAAGCTTCATATGGATAGGTTGCAAAAAGGAAAAGAAATTGGCACTAATATCCTAGGATAAACTCTATTAGCCAAAAATGTGGGGGGTCTAAGAATCAGGGTCCTTGAAACTCTGAATAAGGCTCTCTATGCCAAAACCTAGTGGAGATGGCCCAAAAATCTCAAACCCACTTGCTGTAAAATGTGGAGACACAAATATACTCCCAACATTAAAGAATATCAACTCATCCAACTGGCAGGGGACATCAAAGGATCACATATCTAGAATGTTGCATGGGAACATAAGAAACTCCTCAAAGATCACTTCCTCTAGGAGATAAAATATGGCCAAAGTTCCTTCCTCTAGGAAGACTCATGGCATCAATGGACCAATCTATATCATCAAAAGCAATTAAATTCCATTTAGAATTCTCTTTAGGCTCAAGGCCTTAATCATTTGGTGTAGTACTGGACCTCTATCTCATCCCAACACACTCAATCACATAATTAAATTGTTTGGAAGCGTGGAGATGACTAAGAACATTTCATAGAAATAATTTTTTTACAGAAAACACTTGTAGACTAAAAATTTCCAATCCAAGAAGGAGTTGATATCCTTCGTTGGGGTCATTGAACACAAGGTAATTTCAATCTCAAAGAACCTTACAATCTCCTATCCTCTCAATGATTCGTCTGATGAGGACTGCCAGATATGGGCAAAATTATGGTAGCCAAAGCACTGGCCCAAAATTACTCTATTTCTATGGCTGTTATTCTAGAACGAAACTCTCACCTAGGGCAAACTTAGATGTAGGGTATTTCTTAGACCCTCCATTTGCTTCATTTTTCCTCTCTATATTTGAATTCAAAATTAATCTCTTCCTCAATTGCACCTATACCACCTACCTATGGGATAATATTGTAATTTTATTTCTCCAATTACACTGTAATGCCACCAACACCGCCTTCGCTTTCCTCCCTTGCTCAGTCTCACAGTTTACCAAGCCCATCATCTAAAAGGCCTAGAAATTTCTACCTAGATTCCTCCTTTATAACACCTAGAAAGAAAGAAGTTGAAAAATATTCATAAATACATCATCTCCCACTGGTGATCTCTAACATCTCTTTCTCAGAAACCTGAGGGAGTCCATCCTCTCTCTCTTGGATTAAAAAATGAGGCGATTGTAATTTAATCGAAAAACTCATCCTTTCTTCGCTCAATATATCCTCTCATATCTCCTCACACACTCTCTCACCCCCCTCCCCCCTTTTAATTATAGCCCCACCATTTGTTCTGCACGTCCTCCATATTTCATCAAGCCCAAATTTGACGAACCCTCAAAAGAAAATCTAAGAACTACTAGTTTTGGGGGAGTCTTTCAGGATGATACTAATCAAATTATCCATATATATGTTGGCTTCATTGTCCATACCACCAACAATGTTGCAGAAACAGGGTCGCTCAAACAAGGTCTTCAAATCACTATCAACAAGTGCTTCCATAAAATTATAATATAGGGAGATTCAGAAACCATAATCAACATTTTTCGAAAAATACAATGTGGTTTTAATCCTTCCAAAAAAATCAATTTTTGGAGACTAAAATATCACGTTACTTATATAGCAAGTATTTTGACTTGAATACCAACCCATCTCCTTTCTCATGTCTACTGAGCTACCAACAAGTTAGCTGATCATTTGGCCAAATATGGCCTCACTCTACAAAACTCTTGGCTGGTAGTGGATGGGACCACAACATTTGAAACTCTCTCTACACTCAATGCCATCACCGGGCTATTGCAAAACTCCCCCCCATAGATTCATTAAAGGCCAAGATGTCAATTTGACCACCAATGTTGATCAGGTCTCTATCAATTGCAAGTGAATATGTCCTCGAATCTCCATCAATTTCTAGTGAATATGTCATCAAATCTCTATTAATTGCCAATGAATATGTCATCATAGATCTATTGCTTTCAAACGAATATGTCTTTAGATCTTCATTAACTATCGATGAATATACCATTACATCTCAATGAATTTCTAGTAAATATTCTATTAGGAAAATACCAAGGAATATGTCGTTAGAGGATATGACATGGAATATGTCGATAAAGAACATGACTGGGAAAATTTTGTTAGTTAATATGACAATGAATATGTTCTTAGAGGTCATAGTTATAGAGAGGGATGGACCCTCACCCACCCCCTCTTGGATGACGTCACAACCCCTGTTAGGCCCCTATACTACTAGTGTAACCCCTTATTGTTATTAGTGTAACCCACTTATTATATTGATGTACCCATGTAGTGCCAATATTGTTACTATTGTGCCCCATAGAAGCCCACTATTGTTATTATTGTGCCCTTACATTATTATTGTTATGTCGGCTCTGAATATGTTATGACCCCTTAGACTCCTATATATATAAAGGAGGTCTTTTCATTTGTAACATCCAAGAATTGTTCATTTATGTAATGTAAAGGAGGTTGCCCCCTCGAAGAGGCTGAATTCTAAGGCGCTGATCTATCTTTTCTATCTTTTCTTGAGCTGGTTTCATAACATTTGGTATCGGAGCTTTAGATTCTAGGGTTTCGCTGCTCCAAACATGTCATCATAGAATTTTCGCTATAACTTTTTTCTGTGACGTTTCAGAATTTGCAAAAAAAAACCCTTTTGAGAAGAAATCGCGATGAACCTTGGGTCCGAATTTCAGAGGTTTTCGCGTGATATTTATGGAGATATGATCTGAGGAAGTTGGTCTTTTTGCAGACTCCTGAATTACATTAAAAAAAAGTGACCTGGGAAAAATTTTCATAACTTCCTCTCTGGGGATCATATTGAAATTTCGTAAGAAGGTACAGAAAGAGGACAGACTGTAGTTTCTTGTATGCATTTTTTAGATACAAAGGTTGAAACAGTGAATCGTGGCACGTCATACAAGTTTGCTCTACTAGACTAGTCTATAATCAGGTCCTCTTGGGAGATTGTGCATAACTCTTTCTTGGAGAATCCAATTTGGATCAGACTGGTGGCATTGGAAAGAGGACGCAGAGGGCTATTGCAGGTCACAATTTTATAACTTAAAGATCTGAAAGTACAGAGTTACAGTGGTTTCAAGGTCAAGCTCCTAAAATCAAGAAAAAGCAAGATGAGGAAGTTTGATGGCAAGGATCCGGTAAATTGGATACTTCAGATGGAGCAATATTTTGATCTACACGGTGTACTACTGTTACAAAAGGTATGTATTGCATCTTCATATTTAGAACCAGATCAATTTTTATGGTACAAAGGGCTTTGTTCTCGTAAACAACTTGTTACATGGTCAATTTTCACGGAGGAAATGATAGCACATTATGAGGATACAAAGAGCAACACCACAACAATTTGAAAGAGTAAAAGGGCTTTGTGACATAGTGGAAAGAAAAATTATGGAAACCAGGAAGTGTACCCCTCACAACTATAAATATGGAAGTTTTGTTTCTCCTAGTCTTCCACAACCTACAAGGGTTACACCACAACAATTGGAAGAAAAAAGAGAAAAAGGGATTTGTTACAATTGTGATAGAAAATGCACTAAAGGTCATAAGTGTGATGAGAATAAATTATTTTACATAGAATATGAAGAGGAGGAAGAAAAGGATCAAGAAACAACAAAAGAAGAAGATATATGCCAGGACCCCACCCCAGAGAAAGAAGAAATGAATCAGAGCATATCTTGTAAAGCATTGGCAAGAATTATCACTCCTCAAACTCTCAAGATAGAAGGACATATCAAGAAGAAAAAGGTGCAAGAAGTGAAAGATCACACCGAGAAAGAAGAAATGAATCCAACCATATCTCGTAATTCATTTTTCGAAATTACCACTCCTCAATCTATCAAGATAGAAGGACATATAAAGAAGCAAAATTTTCAAGAAGTGAAAGATCACATCGAGCATCAAGAAATGAATCCGACCATATATTGTAAAGGATGGGAAGAGATTACCACTCCTCAAACTCTATAGATAGAAGGACATATCAAGAAGAAAAAGGTTCAAGCAGTGAAAGATCACATCGAGCATCAACAACAAGTTCTCCAACTTTTAAAGGATAACGCCACTTCGGTGCAAAATGAAACGAAACAACAGGTAGATCAACATCGTAGTGAAAAATGTTTTGATGTAGGTGATTGGGTAATTTTACTGCTACATCTCAAGCAATCTATTTATGAGAAGGAAATGTTGGCAATACTACATGCACTTAGAAAATGGCGACCTTACCGAATGGGAAGACTCTTCAAGGATGAGGATGTGGAAGAATTATTTTGTGCTATTTATATTGTCCAACCAGATTGGATAAACGAAGCAAGGGATGAATGGAAGAAGGACGAAGAAGTATGGCCACTTATTGAAAATTTGCAAAAGATCCCAATTCAAACAATATTGCTAGATATTAAAGAGGAAGGAAAAATCATATTGGAACTTGGAGCAGTCACAGAGACAAGAACCCGACAGCTACAAAATCGATCAATTTCAGAGTATCTCATCAAGTGGAAGAACTTACCCGCTGAATATTCTACATGGGAGGACAAGAATTTTATACAGAAGCATCAAGAACTACTCAAGCGTTGAGGACAAAAAATTTTGAAGGAGAGGGGCATGTTAGGCCCCTATACTACTAGTGTAACCCCTTATTGTTATTAGTATAACCCACTTATTATATTGATGTACCCATGTAGTGCCCATATTGTTACTATTGTGCCCCATAGAATCCCACTATTGTTATTATTGTGCCCTTACATTATTATTGTTATGTCGGCTCTGATTATGTTATGACCCCTTAGACTCCTAGATATAGAAAGGAGGTCTTTTCATTTCTAAGATCCAAGAATTGTTCATTTATGTAATGTAAAGGAAGTTGCCCCCTCGAAGAGGCTGAATTCTAAGGCGTTGAACTATCTTTTCTATCTTTTCTTGAGCTGGTTTCATAACAACCCCCTCCCCCCCTTTTCGCTGATGTCATAGACCCCCCCACTAACATCACAAGGAGAGCCCCCCCATAATTTAACAAAGTTGTTGATTTCGGCCAAGAGTGTATAGCCATTGGTTTGAGCCAAATGCACGTGGCCAAGTTTTGAGCTAAATCCTCGAGCACCTCTTCCTACCCTACAAGTTTTAATTTGTTATTGGCACTGCCACTCTAGCTAGATTCAAGTCATAAAAATTAATGGACATAAAAAGATTGCATTAGGGTATAGACTCACTCATAGCCTTAAAGCTCAACAATATCAAGGCGCAAGTTAGCAGAGGTAGAAGAGAAATTGGACAACATAGATCATAATCTCAACATCCTCCTATGCACTATAATAGTCAACCTTAGTCTTACACTTTTAGTATTTCACATGCCTTAGTAAGAAACGGTTTCTACAATCTTAATATTTTGCAGTTAAATCTCTGGTCTCATTTCCCGTTGGGTAGACCAATAATATTTTTTTTTGAATATGTAACCTTTCACTAAATTAATATAAAGTGTCCTACTTCAAAAAATAAAATAAACATGAATGGTAATTATGAGAGAGAGAGTTACCCACATTTGACCTAACTTCATATGGGAAACCTCATATGATTAGTTTTGTTTGTTATCACATGATGAAGCAAGTATTTTGAATGTAGTTCCCCTACATGACCTTTTATATAGTGGTAATTCAAGTAGAAATGCCTCATATTCTTGTGTGCTATCATTAATACAGGAAAGGCCTGTGGATGCATTAACTATGTATACATATCTTGTATGTATGTGTACACTAATATTATTACAGACTATACAAATTAATACAAGACAAATTCTTATCATAGCCATAATTGACATTATTATTTATTATCGATTTGTGTAATGATTTATTATAATAAAATTCTAACATTTAATGATATTTACTAAATAAATAGATTTGTTTCAAGGTTGAAGGAATTGTTTTGATAACGAGAAAATCAAACCTATTGATATGCGAATTACATTTATTTAATTATATAGCATACTCAATACTAATTAGTATATAGTAATTTTGTATTTGATCCGGTGGTTTCTATCATTAATACATGTATCATCTATTTATGCACCAATTTTTCATATGTACTTCCCTTGTATACATTAGTATTATTGTTATGTATACTAATTAATATAATATTATTTTTTAGTGTATGTGTGTCATGTTTTTTAATATAATCTGAATCGATATTATTGTTTATGGTGGAAATGTGTAATAATAATTTAATTTGTGAGAAAAATTCATAATTTTTATTGTTTATTGTAGAAATGTGTAATAATAATTTATTTTGTTAGAAAGATTTATAATTTTATTTAACCTAAGAATAGGGAGAAAATTAAATTTTCGATATCATTGAAAGCATCCAAACATGTCAATCTTGTAGTACACTATAAAGTAGACACAAATATAAAACAAATTACATAAAATTTGACAAAGTTAAGTGTGATAAACATCACTTGGCTTTCCCTTATTTCCTTTCTCTTTTTCTCTCTTTCACTAAATTCCTTGACTGGGAGTAGTTGTTACTATTACTAGTTGATTTCCACCAATCTATGGGGAACTTATTTATTTCAGTCTAATCTCTTGGATACATGCCTCCCGAATATTTTTCTATGAGTAACCCCTTTATATTGTTCTGGAACTATGATCTTCTTTGATTCAAGCCCCTTCTGGATGACATCCTTCGATCAAGGTATGTCCCCTCTACCATCATTTGATTGACTACCAGGTTGAGTTTGTGCCTCTTCAGTAGGATGATATTCCTCGATCTCTTCTTCTTCATATTCTATGTTGTTTGGAAACTTCCATCCCCTCTACTTTTGGTCTTGCGCCCTTTTTTTTTAGTTTCCTTTTTTGCTTGAGGGAAAGAATTTTGCAAACGTCCTATTTGGAAACAATTTTTTTATCTGAAAGTCGTATTTTCATAGTCTTGCACCTATGTCCACTGAAATTTTTCATGTTTTATAAGAAGATGATCAACGGACCTTTACTAAGGAAAATCTATACACACATCATGGCAAAAGCAAACATACATTTTCATGTTTTGTCAAGGTCCATTTTTATTTTTATTTTTCCCAAGATATTTCCAATATCCTCCAAGACCTAGTGATGTCAGAAGGGAAGGAGGAGGCTTGGTAGCCTTACCCAAACTAGCATCATTGTTACCACCATGTTTGTTGCCTCAAAACTTGAAAATCATAAGGTCATAAAAATTCCTACTCTACCCCGAAACCATGGAACTTCTTGTTGTATCTCAAATTGTACTATGAAAAAACCTTTAGACAAAAAATAGAGATCACACCTTTTTTTCAAGAAGAGTACACCCATTCATATAAGTCTTCTGGTTTTGACAAAAAACCGTTAAACTACCATTAATGCAAAACCATATTTTACCTCTGTGGGTTTTACCTCCATAACAGGTATCATGTCCATTTTGCTCAACAATGTAATGTCATGGCATATTTTGAGGTTGTTCGACTTGAGCACAATTCTTCCCTTGGAGTGCATCTTTTAATGATAAAGATCCATTAGAGTTTTGAGGACTTGTATTAATATTTTCGTAAGCTAAAGACCCTCCCCGCATCCTTATATTTAATACTATAGTTGGGTCCTTTTTTACAGCATAGTCTTCCATCCTAAAAGAGTATCATAACACTTTACCTTTATATTCCAGAACTTTGAGTGTTGTTGATATACCCATATGATTTTGAATGGTATGCTTTAGATTTCACACTAGATCCCAACCTCAAATCTAGTGGGTGGAAGTCTTCCCATTGAGACGTTTTATAAAAGTATGAAAATTTTCCTCCTTCTGTTTTTTGTCACTGAATTTTCCTAAGATCAACTAGATCTTGGGTCTGGCGGTATAGACTACACCACATCCAGATTTGTAGTCCCTTTAATCGAATTTGGAGGGATCTCAATGATTAAGGGAAATAAAACCTCGGGAGATTCCCCGCCACCATTGCATGGAAATCTCAATAGTTCCCTCCATGACCGCATCTATCATTCACATTCATCAACGGTCCCTTGATCCCTACAATTAAAGGTGATTTCATTCCAAGAGATGTGGTATGTTTCGGCGAGAAAGAGAGAGCCAAACCTTAGATCCTTGTTGATGATAGAGATCATGATCCATGAGATATGATCAACAGAGACGCGCAGGAGTATGCCAAAAATGAATACCCTCATGCCTTGCATCAAATATGTCGCTCCAGGATCTAGATCACTCTAATCAGAGATAAAGATGTTGCTAAAGGATGAACCCACAACCTCCATCTTCTAGTATGCACACAACATACATGGACTCAACCCCACCGGCCAAAAATGGCATTATTTTATATTTTAAATCATTATTATTATCAATCATTTTCATTATTGTGCCGAGAGGTGCTCTACAGTCGAGTATGGGGTAGATCTCACGTGTAGACATATAAAAATATAACATGTCATGTTTAACATTTAACATCTAACATTTTTAATCTAATGTCACCTTTATTTAAAAATCAATCTAATTATTATTATGTATAAACACAATATTAATTTAAAATATGAAGAAGTTTGCGAACAGTAAAAGAAGAGGTAGGGTAAATAAATAAAACATTTTTCATATTTAATTTTTTTTATAAAAACTTATATAACAAATTAGGTATAAGAGGTATGATAAATAGATAAAACATCTTTTTATATTTACCTTTTTTTTTATATAAACTTATATAATATGAGAATTACAATATAATCATTTTCATTGTTGCGCGTATAGGTGCTTTACAACCCGATATGGGGGTATATCTAGGTGTAAACATGTCAACATATAACATGTCAGGTTTGACATTTAACATTTTTAATCTAATGAAATTTAAAATATAAAGAGGTTTACGAATACTAAAAAAATTGCTATGGTAAGTAAATAAAAACTTGTTTTTATATTTACTCCATAAACCTCTTTATATTTAGGAAAACTCAAAAAAGAAGTTTTATTTAGGTGAAGCCTATGGGCCAAAACCCATGGGCCAAATACCATATTTATAAATGAGGCATGGTAATAAATATATTTAAAAGAGGTATAAAGAGGTATGATAAATAAATAAAAATATATTCAAATAGGATTAGAAAGAAACATCTAATTATATACCAAGCCTATGGGATAAATACCATGGTAAATAAAAGAGATATAATAAATAAATAAAAACATAAATAAATGAGAGGTATGGTAAATAAATAAAACATTTTTTTATATTTACTCGATAGATATCTTTATACTTACAGAACTCAAAAAAGAGGTCTTATTTAAGCCTTTGGGCCAAATACTATGGGCCAAATACTATGGGCCAAATTATTATTAATACCATGCAAAAAAATTATTAACCCTAATATTAATTTTAAAAGATTATTACTATTATTATTCTTAAATCTAATATTCATGTTAATATGTTATAATATTAATATTTTTAAATTTAATAACATTGTATTAATACAATATTAAATTTGTTATATGATAATATATATTAATATATATATATATATATATATATATATATATATATATATATATATATATATATATAGATATATATATGGGAGGGAAGAACAAAGACATAAAGTGATAGAGGTGGAGAGATAAGGGGAGTGGCAAGGGAGAAATGGAGATAAATTGAAGGAGAGGGGAGAGGAAGAATTAAGAGAGAGAGGGAGAGAAGGGTAAGAGAGGGAGAGGGATACACAAAGATGGAGAGGGGAGAGAAAGAAGAAGAGAGGGAGGGAGATAGTGAGAGAATCGGAGGGATAGAGAGAGAGAGAGAGAAAGAGAGGTATGGGGGAAGAGAGAGGGAGCTAGAAGAGAAAGGGATAGAGAGGAAGGATGAGAGAGAGGACTTGAGAGGGACAGATAGAGAGATCGAGTTGGAGGGGGAGAGAGGGAGGGAAGAGAAAAGACATAGAGAGTGAGAAGTGGAGAGAGAGAGGGAATGACAAGGAAGAGACGGAGAGAGAGTGTGTATGTTTTTAGGTGAGATAAAGTGACAAAGAAGGAGAGATGGAAAGAATGGAGGAGAGAAGGAGATATAAGGAGAGAGGGAGGGATATAGTAACTGATTTATATAGAGATAGGGAGAGAGAGAAAGGATTGGAGGGAAGAGAGAGAGAGAGAGATGGGGGAAGAGAGAGGGTGGTAGGAGAGAAAGGGAGAGAGGGAAGGATGAGAGACAACACTTCAGAGAGATGAGGAGAGTCATGGGGGGAGCTAGGGGATTGGAGAGAGAGAGAGAGAGAGAGATGGGGGAAGAGAGAGGAAGGTAGGAGAGAAAGGCAGAGAGAGGAAGGATGAGAGAGAGGACTTGAGAGAGAGGAGGAGAAAGCGAGGGAGAGAGGAGGAGAGATGGAGAGATAGAGAGATGGAGTTGCAGGGGGAGAGAGGGAGGGAAAAAGAAATATATAAAGAGTGAGAAGTGTAGAGAAAGAGGGAATGAAAAGGGAGAGATGGAGAGAGAGTGTGTATGTTTGGAGGTCAGATAAAGTGAAAAAGAAGGAGAGAATGGGGTAGAGAAGGAGAGAGGAAGGGATATAGTAACAAAGTTGGAGGGTGAAGAGAGAGGGAGAGAGAGGATGTGAGAGAGTGGAGAGAGGGAGGTAAAGAGAGACGGATGTGGAGCGGGAGAGAGAGGGAGGTAAGAAGAAATAAATAAAGAGAGAGAGAGATTGATAAGGGAGATGGAGAGAGAGGGAGAGAGGAAAACATGAGGGAAGAAAGATAGAGGCGGGGGAGTGGGAGAGAAGGCGAAGAGAGAGAGAGAGAGAGAGAGAGAGAGAGAGATACATTGGAGAAAGAGAGTGTATGTTTTAGGGGTGAGAAAGAGAGGAAAAGGAGATAAATATATAGATGGAAGGTGAAGAGAGGGAAGAAGATAGAGATGGAGAAAGGGAGGCAAGGATAGAGATATTGATATAGATGGAGTGAGAGAGCATGTGCATTTGGGGTGTGATATAGAGAGACAAAGAAGGAGTTATGGAGGGAGATATAGATATATATGGAGTGGGGAGAGAGGGAAGAATATTTCTTGCACTAGATGCATTGATTTTAGTGTAGATGGTGATTTCTAATCCTATTTTATTGCTTTCACAAGATGCATTGATTTTAGTGTAGATGTTGATTTCTAATAATATTTGATTTGTTACACTAGATGCACTAATTTTAAGGTAGATGATTTCTAATCCTATTTGATTTCTTGCACTAAATGCATTGATTTCAATGTAGATGGTGACTTCTAATCATATTTAATTGTTTGCACTATATGCATTAATTTCAATGTAGATGTTGATTTCTAATAATATTTGATTGCTTGAATTATATGCATTGATTTCAATGTAGATGATTTCTAATCATATCTGATTGCTTGCACTAAATGCATTGATTTCAGTGTAGATTGTGATTTCTAATCGTATTTCATTGCTTGCACTAGATGCATTGATTTTAGTGTAAATGTTGTATTACAATATTATTTGAATTCTTGCATTAGATGCATTGATTTCAGTGTAGATGTTGATTTATGATTTGATGTAGTATGATGGTACATTAATTTTAAATTGACTGGATTAACATTGTGCATAGATTTCGGTGTAAGCACAATAAATTATTGACAATGTATATTGATTTTTGTGTTATAGTAATTCAACCTATTAATATTAGAGAGCAAGAGAGACAAGGTACAATGCTTACTCCAAACACTCGAGCTAAAGATTTAAATGGTTTACAATTTCAAAACAGTGACAATAAGAATAGTAGAAGAAAATAGTTTGAGATTAATCACAATGAATACTATTTGTAATTAACTACATTCTTATTATTCGCATTTTCTATCATTCACCAGTATTAAATTGTCACTTTGCATTCAAAATTTTCATTTCATCATTTTTGATCATTATATTTATTATCAATATGTATCATTTCAACAAACTGAAATAACTAAGAAAATATAAAATTAAAATAGCCAGATTAATCTCGAACATATTTAGCATATATAAAATTATTATTTTATATTAGATATATTTACATATTATTAATAAAATTAATCATATCTTTGATAAGTTTTCATTAGCCACACACACTAAAACCAACTTAGATCCATCTTACCTACGTAGAGAGGGATCGAATATCTCGAGGTGCAAACCTTTCCTTATGTTTTGCACTTAAAAACAAGGTTTGCACCTCGAGGATTTGATCTATCTCGGTGCTCTATAGATCCACAATTAAGATGGATCTAGGTTGGTATATAAACAATTATAATTATTCAAATATATTTTTATGCTTTGCATGTAATTATTATTAAAATTATTAGGGAATAATAATCAATTTAGATTTATTTTAAATGTGGATCTATCAAGTATGGAGACATCAAGCTTGGAGTTAAAATGAATCTAAGTTGATACTCTTGCATTCGATAATGGTTTTTCTCAACCTTTAAATAAACTTCATCGCAACAAATGAAATGGGCTTGTAAGCCACTAATAATAAACCCATCAAATACATAACTCAGCTTATATATAATTATTATTAAATTTTAATTAATATATAATTAATTTTAATTTTATTTTATAATTTAATCGAGTTAACATAACTCATTACATAAATGTTTAGAACTCACTGCCATATTTGTCGAGGGCCTCAAAACGCAATAATTTTCGAACAAAATTTTAAAACAATAGAATAAATAAATAAATATTACAACAAAACTATTTTTCACTTATTATGCCACGGTCTATAATGACCTATAGGATTCATGGAAGACATTTAATCACCCACACTAAAAAAATTACGTTTTTTTATCATGATTACTATGGTTTTTTACTTTAATTTTTAGTGGATGTCATCTGGTCGATGCAGGTCCACTCCATTTGCCTAGGGATGATGTCCACTGTCAGTTCTATTCGCACGAACCTCATTGCCTAGATTTTCCTTAATTTTTTCTTTAATTTCTGGCGGCGTCCCACAGTTCTACTTCAAAAGTATGGAAGTTCAATGCCTAAAGATGTAGTTGGATTCAAGCTATAGGTTGACCATGAAAGGAGACCTCAAAACTATCAAAACTTAAACTTCAGCGACAATTTTGACTTATGTTTATGACCTACGCAGGGAGGAATTTTCGGCCCCTTGGAAGTCATTTCGATATAGCTATTGCTTGCTTCGTCATTCTATTCATACACCCGAAGCTTTGCTTTAGGAGGAGCAGTGGTTTTTGTTTTCCAAGGGGAAAAAATATGCAAAATAGTGGGATGACTCTGGCAGCATAAATGGAGGAACACAAGTCGAGGTTGTTATCAGATTCATGGGCCAAGTTCTTGGACACTGAAACGGGTATGCCGGACCATGGTTGATCAAGGGGGAGAGTGCATTGGTGAACCGCTGAGAAGCAATGATCATGCTGAGCTTTGTAATACGTCTTTCAAGAAAACTAGAACGGAAGTTTCTGGGGGCACTCCTATGAAGGTCACAAGTTCAATTTCCACCCATTGTACTAACGAACTTTAAATTTCACTGGTTAAAGAAGATTTTGCTCATGGTTTTATTTAAAGGTGTACGTGGGCAAAGAGAAGCTGGGTGAACGCATTACGACTTTGTAGCAACTCATCTTGCCATTTAGAAAGGTAAAATCTTGAATTTTCAGCGTTTCCATTTTTAGCTTTGAACAATTATGGGAAAAAACTAAACTTAGTTGAGAACCATGTATAAAGCATAGGGTATTAATTAATGAATTGACATATAATGTGTGTTTATGGAATATTAAACAATACTCTTAATTTGATTATATATTGGAAAATATTTCTAAAAATACGCCATAAAACGTTAGCGTGTGAGAAAAAGTCTCTTCCATACAAGGTACGTTGATAGTAGTGTTAGACCATTAGAATGTGGAACGTTGATAGTAGTGTTAGACCATTAGAAGTAGTGTTAGACCATTAGAATTCTAATGACTACCCTTGGATTCAAGGCCGGTATTGTTAGTTACAGTTCGGTACAACTGCAGAATAAGATGAGATGCCAATCTCAATTGTTTTACTCCCGTCCTATTTCATCTCCTTGTTTTGTGGATACCCCGGGTAGCGAATAATTCAACAGAAGTCCCCGATATGTTTCGGCTCGCCCCACAGGGATTCAACTGAGTTGCAACTACCAAGTCTTGTCAAACAATATTTTAACCCCCAAAAATCTTTGGGGGAGCAGTCTGAATCTGATAAACCAATGTGGAAAACTTTCTGATACACCAATGTGGAAAACTTCAAGCCAGTAATGTGGAAAACGTGAAGTCAGTGCTCGATTCGATTGTTACCGTTCTAATTCTTTTCTCTGTTTTCTAAATAGTAATAAATACTTTACATACATTTTCTTCTTCATATTTTCCCTCATTGTCGATTCATCCATAATCGCATCTTGCTGCTCACCGAGACCTAGATTGTAAGTATGCCACCACGATCAATGAAATGCTTGCGATAGTCTTTTTAGTAATTAGTGATCAAACTAAATGGTTTCTCACGAAAGTGTGCCACCGTGATCAAATGAAATGCTTGCTGTAGTCTGGTTGGTAATTAGGGATCAAACTAAACAGTTGCCTTTCTGGTAATCACTATTGGATTTTTTAACAACCCAAACCAAATATCAAAAGACTTAATTATTTTCTTATACTATTCAAATTTAAAAATCCAGATTATAGAGAGAAAGTTTGTATAAGTGGGCTGAGTTTTCATTTTAAACCATCAATATGTAACGAAAGCTTACATGCGAACTTTCAGCGACAAATACACTCCTCGTTATAAATGGAAATTTGATTTTCAAAGAATTATAAATTAAAATCATTTCCGTTGAAACTTACTAAAAAGTTAAAATTATAACGTGCTAAACTAACCATCGAAAAACTGAAAGAAAATTATTAATTGTGAATTCTAATCCTTCATTTGGTTTTTCCTTTTTTAAAATTGAGATGAGTTTAAGCCCAGATTGGTGAAACATCTACAACTTCACTGAGGTCAAAGTGGGTGAAGTTCATGCATTCTCAGCAAACATTCTGCGCTTCACGACGAATTTCAACTGAAAGATAGTGGTTTTGTCATTGCCCGTGGTTACCTTTTACTTGGACTATGGCATGAAAATGAAAATGATTACTATACATCAGTGGATTTGTTAGTTTTGTTCTGTTGTTCGTTGAGATTTAGAAATACTTTTGATAATTAAATTACACTGATAATTATATTTTATAATGGGAAGATAAACTATTTGATAATTATATTTGATAATGGGAAGATAAACTATTTGATAATTAAATTACAGTGATAATTATATTTTATAATGGGAAGATAAACTGTTGGTTCACTAGATTGGTGTTTCTGAAAAATTGTATTTAAATTTTAAAAACAATATTTTTCCTTGAAATATTTATAATAGATGGTCTTTTTGTTTTTAAATGTAGAAATAATTTTATTTGTAAGAGATGGTATTTTCATTTTACTTTTTGATAATTAATTAGAAAAGATTATAAATTTAATAATATATTTTGTTTGTTAATGTTAGTTATAAGTTAATTATATATGTGTTTTTTATTTCTTCCCTTTTAAAGTTATATGTTTTTAAAACTATATATTTGAGTATACATGGAAGATTTTTATATGTTTGTGGTAGCACATAAATGTCTAGAGGTTAATCTGTAGTTTTTTGCTTCGTATAAATTAAATATTAGAAGTAATTTTTGGGAGCTTCTTTGGATTTCCTATTGTAAAGGTTCTTTTTATACATCAAATATCTAAAAATAGTCATAGTTTCAATGGGGGACAATCCATATTTAGGATAGGATAGGGAGTATTTCCCTTGATCTTGAGGTTATAGGTTATGATAATAAAGAAATATTAACTTGCTCAATTCACTTTCAAGTCTACACTCTCAAGTCTCGGATGCAATTATCAATGAAAATAAACTCTTAGATTGAGCATAGGGAAAAAACAAATTGTGAGATGGATAATGTACAAAATTTGTTAAAAGGAAAATTAGTCGTTTATTAAAGATAATTGTAGATAATGTATATTTGTTTTTAAAAGGAAAATTAGTCGTTTATTAAAGATAATTGTAGATAATGTATATTTGTTTTTAAATGAAAAATTAGTCTATTTATTAAAGATAATTATAGATAATTTATAGTTGTTTACAACAAACACTAAGTATATTTTTATTTTTTTGAAATTGCTCTACTACCCATTATCAATTGTTATTTGAGTATAGTAATGTCATAATTATTTTAGGTAAAATTGAAAAGATAAACTCATTACATGTATATATATGATATGGTTTGTTAGTTGATAATTTGAATGATAATTTCATAATTGATGTCACCCATATATTTTGGGTTGTTTAAGTTAGTAGAGAGACATAGGAACTATATAAAAAATGGAAGAATGTCGAGTAATGTGTTAGATGCCCTCCTACCTCATATAAATAATTTATAGCATATCTGTCGGGGAATTATTACATTGGTCCATTTCATAAATATTAGCCCCATGAGACACCCTTTCATATTACATTGGTCCATTTCATAAATATTAGCCCCATGAGGCACCCTTTCATGAAGAGATTCCCAGACTTTTTACTACACTCTCAAGGATCTTGTATTTGAGGCTTCAAAGAAGAAAGAAGGATTAACTTGCCCCATTCACTTTAGACATACATATTTGTTTTCTCTGCTTGGAGATTGGTAAATGTTTTAGGTACACAGTGTATAAATGGAGACGTGTATAAATGGAAACGCTTCTAGAGATTAATCACAAATAAATTTGATTTGGAACCATTACCATATGGGGTGAAGGGTTCAGTTTGGCCCATGCGATGAAAGACAAAGGTACCATATGAGGGTGAAGGGTTCAGTCTGGCGAGACTATGAAATACAAAGGAGGTTTGGTCTAGGATGCAATTATCAATACAAACGAACTCTTAGAATTGTCAATGAAAATAAACTCATAGATTGATAAATTGGGAAGGAAGTTGCACATGCTTCCTTTTTGAGTAGATTGTTTGATTGTATTACATTTTACATTAACATTTTTTCACTCAAATTGCGTTATAGTTAGATTATGTAACATATTACATCTTTTTTCATCTATGCTCTTCTTCCATATGCACTACCGACTTACGGTGTTTCCTTCACAACATTTGGTGGAAGTGCTAGTTTAATGCCCTACCAATACGAACCCAATACACCTTCCCAATTTAAAAAATGTTAGTTTCACTAGATATTCTAGGTATCCATTTTTTTATTAATTTTTTTTATACTCCTTAAATTTGAGCTCCATTTTTTATACCTTCCAATAGAAAAAACCTTCACCCCCTAATATATGCTCAATATATTATGCAATTTTTTCATCAATATATATCCCTCAACATAAACGCACAAATGCACGTACATGTGGAATGGTATTACTCCTTAAGTGAATCCCCATAATATAAGCTTATTTGTCTCATGAAAGGTTTTGTTTTAAGTCTTGATCTTGATTTTTCATACCATTTGTTCTTCTTGAAGCCATGGAATACATTAAATTCTTTGCATTGTTTATTTACTGCGAAGCATGGATTATCATAAAATATTATGTGTAGAAAAAATATTTGCGACAAAAATTATATCTTTTCAAACTTCTACCAGGGAGGCGATCTAAATAGTTTAGTTGTTAGGTTTAAGTTCCATTTCTTGCTTGGCATTTTCTCATTCTTGCTAAACATACGACGATTAAAACAAAAAATAGATTCTTTCATCCAAATTTATTTGGGGAGTTGATGAGTTAGAATTCGTATGATAAAATTTACAAAGCTTTAATATGAACCTTTTGAACCTATGTTGTGTTTTGCATGTATTGATATCACATTATCTCAAAGGCATTCCCTCCAACCAAAAGGTAAATATTTTGAGACAAAAACCTCTAGAAATACTGAATTTTTTTTACAAATACGGGAGGTTGAATTATCACCTATTTATTTTAGTATACATACCCTCCTAGGTAGCTGTCTAGACTGACGGTAGAGTTTTTCTCTTCTGTAACAAAATTTAATCGGGAGTTTCATCTTCAGTTGGAATCATTTTAAAAAGTGTTCTAAAGAACCCAATTTTAAAATCATTTTCTCTAAAATTTGCATTTATTTCACTTAAAAGATATCATAATTTGTTCTATAAATAATCAATGATAAAAACTAAAGGACAATGATTGTAGAAGATAAATAGAAATGATTTGAGCTTTAAATATATGAACAATAAATTCAATTTCTTTTCAAATATAATTAAAAGATGCCATTGTCAATGTTTTCCATAGCCTTGTAGTTATAAAAACTATGCATACTTTCTATCTCAAGCTATCTACAAAAATCCCTTATTTCCTATAGCTCAAAGGATAGGCGCGTTACGGTAATCTTTCAAAATGCAATAGAACACTTTCAGCTAAGTGGAGGGGAGCAAACAATCGATCTGATTTATCGTCGACCAAGTAGAGCTTTTTCAGGGGAAGTGGTTGTGTGCCGCACCCAGAATCGCTTGAGAGTATCCGATTAACCTTTTCCTCCGGTGTAAAATAAAATTGCATATATTTATTTTTAAATAATAGTATATTTTTACTTGGTTTTAATTAATATTATATATTATTTATTTAAATATATGTAAAATATTTTATATTAATAAGTAATATGATTTATTGAAATATATTTATATTAATAAGTAATTTGATTTATTTAAATATATTTAATTATATTAATATGAAATAATTAATATAGTTGGATAGAGATTACTGACATTAACGATAAAAGGGCTTACATTGCAATTTGTTATTTTTCTCTATCAATTCTGACTTCTATAAGAAAAAGAATCTAGATAAAAATAGTTCTTACAATGTCTTAGAGAATGATATTTCTAGCCTAAGCAATGAAAGTAACATCCTTTTAATGGGTGACTTTAATGCTCGAACTTCAAGCAACCAAGCTATTTTTCTAAGCAATCATTCCAATCCTAATCCTCTTTGGTTAGACGAAGACTTTACTTTGGCTAGCCGGTACAAAAGGAGCTCTGAAGACCTCGAGAAGAATTTGTTTGGGTCAGCTAGTCAAGCTCTGTAGTGCTCAAGATCTCATAATTTGCAACGGTCTAAAGAAGTAGCCCAATTCTATCCAGATGACCCACATCCATGGGCTTAGTAGCAGCGTGGTAGACTATGTTATTTCCGATCTCCCTTTATACAATGAAATAATAGATTTTGACATCTTAAATGACCACGAGTCTGACTCTGATCATAGGCCTTTACTTATAACTCTCAATTTTGTCATGCATAGAGAAGTTGTTGATGAATCTCTTAAAATTGACAAGATAAAAATATACAAAGCCCTAACTAAAAAAAAAATGCAGTATATTCGTAAAAGACAAGAGAATCTCTTACATCTCTCTAAGGTAGCTCCTATGAAATTCTAGAGGCAGATTCGAACTAGGAAAACTAAAAATAATTATAAAATTTCTTTACACCACCGGAATTCCTATCTTAAAAAGCTTTATGAATCTCCAAATGTCATGGATAACTTTGAAACCTTGCTCACAATTGGGTTAAACGCTTGGCAAATGGGAAAGCTAAGTACATTGAAGGCTATTGGGCAGAAATCTTAAAAATTGGAGGCCCTGTCCTCATCCCCCACATCCATAAGCTTTTTAATCAAGCGGTCAAGCAAGGGTTCCCTAAACCATGGACTCAAAGCCTCACTCTCCCTATTTTTAAAAGTGGGAATACAAATAACCCCTCTAATTATTGGACAATTATGATCAACCCTCTCTTAGCCAAGTTATATGGTGTTATTTTGGAAAAGAAGTTCAGCATATGGCTTGAAAGTGAAGGTAAGAGAGCTAAATGCCAAGCAGTTTTAGAAGGCAGAACTCAACAACGGACCACCTTGTTACGCTTAGGATCATTATGGAGGAATTTCGCAATGATAAATCAAATCTCTTTTGTTGCTTTGTGGAATTTAGAAAGGCTTTCGATATGATTCCTAGAAACAACCTATGGAAGAGATTAGAAGAGCGTAGAGTAAGTAGGCTATGCTAGCATGATCCTAGCTGGGATAGTAATCATCCTTCTTATCCATGTTGACGATATTGTTCTTCTCACAAGGTGCATATCTGAACTTATAAGAAACTTAGACTTCTTAAGTATTTATGCTCTACCATGGGTATGACTGTTAACACTGATAAAACAAAAGTTATGATTATCAAATCCAAGGACACTTACGCTAATTTTATGTACGAAACTAGTAACTTGGAGGAAGTGTCTTCTTACAAGTACCTAGGAATTAATATTCATCACAAGCTCAGCGAGAACTATAGCGTTGAGAAAAGGATTAATGGGGGGTGGCAAGCTTATTTTAGTCTTGAAAATAATTGTAAAATGGCAAACCTCATAATGTGGGATAGAAAGAATTTCCTCTTTAAAACTTTAGTCAAACATGTTATCTTATATGGATATGAGGTTTGGGGTTGCAGCATCTCTAGGGAATCTTGGGGAAAGATTGAGCAATTCCAGACGCATTTTATAACGTATAACTTCAGAATTAAAAGCAATACGCCCTATACTATACTCCTTATAGAAGTGAGTCTTTCCCCTATCCAGAGCGTAGCTATGACTAGGCTTCTGTTGTACAAGCACAAACTCAATAACATAGGAGACCATAGACTTCCTAAGCTAGCTTTAAATTCTAGCCAAAACCACCTAAGCCTCAAACGAGGTTGGTATAAAGACACTATGGCCTAGTTAAACCATTGGGAGATCGAAGAGAGTGTTGCATTGCAAAACATTAATAACATTAAAAATATTTTTACTTCTAAGTTCAAAGAAAAATGTGGTGTGAGAAAGATTTAGCAGCTAAAAGAAAATTTAGATATTATAAGGAGGTCATCATCCCCACCCTAGAAGATCAAAAGTATATCTCTATTTTAACTAGCTCAAAGAAGAAAATTAATATAGCCAAGATTAGAACGAACTCTCATGAGCTCCATAGTGAAAGGGGTCACTGGGCAGTTCCTAAAAAACCATGGATGGAAAAGATCTCCCATCTCTGTGAGAATATCAACATTGAGGATGAAAATTGCTTCCTCTTAGAGTGCCCTACCTACAACCGCGTTAGATCTTAGTTTCAAAATCTTTGTTGCGATACTAACCTTCCTAGCCTTTTACAATGTGAAAATTATAGTGAGCTAGGGAGGCTTCACTCCAAGCTTTTTGAGCATAGGAATAAAATCTTAAATCAAACTAAATAAATCATTTATTTAGGTCCTATAGACCAAAATTTGGTCTCAGTGGACGTTAACCACCACCACCACCATCATCATAAAAAATTAAATCTGATTTATATAGATTTTAAATAGATATAATTTATTGTGTTTTAAAATTAATTATGATTTTGAAATTTGAAAATGTAACTATTAATTTTATATGTTACACTTTTCTCTATTCATTTTATAATATTACATATTTTTATTTTTAAATTGTGCTTTATAATATTTAAAATAAATATTTTTTAAGATTTATGTTATATATAATGTATATTTTATAACTCGAATTTTTAATTCCAATTATTTTCTTAAAATGTCAAATAAATTTAATTAAAAATATTTATATAAAGACAAAATTTAAAAAATGGAACCACAATATTTTAAAAAATTAATTTATATTTTAAACCTTAAATTTTTGAATTACTTTCAATACGATGCTAAACACATTAAATCATTTTATTAATTATTAATTATGATATATGATATTCAATATCTTTCTTCAGCTATAATTATAAGTATCGGATTTGGAGCATTTAAGTTAAATTATAATATGATTTAATTTCAGATTTAAACTAACATAGATTTATCTTAAATATTGATCTAATATGAGTTAAGAGGGATCCAATTTTTTCACATGTAAAATTGAACCGAAAAAATCCAATTTCTTCACGCTCTTAAATATTTTTATGAGAAAACATTATTTAAATATTTTATATAATTATTAATTTTTTATTTTTTTTAATTTTTCATAATTTTGTACTAAGTTATAAAATAAGCCTTTAGACTCAATCATATCCATATGTTATTTTTTGAAAAACATATAAAAAACCATGTTGTTCTATATCAAAACCCCATATAAAATTGGACAAATTCAATGAACGCTGAATTTAAAGGCACGACCATAACTCTTGGAGCTATTAAATGGAAAATTCCATATTTAGCTGTATTTGATGCCCCAGTTTATGAAATAGGAATTGATCATGTGGTCGATCCCTAGAAAACAATATTTAATTTGACGTCCTCTAAGTTTTTTATGTTTTAATTCCTTTTTCATTAATTTTTTTAATAAATTGAATTTTTAATAAATTTATGAAGATATTTACCGTGTCTATTGATTGGTGCATCATTCGTAGATTTAGTCTAACTTTTTCATGTTTTAATTTTTTCTTAATAAGATTAATTTTTTAATCAATTTGTGAAGAAATTTACTATCCGTATCCATTGGTGCATCACTTGCAGATTTGGGCACTTGTATTTATCACTTGTATTTCTAGACCAAATAATTTCTTCCAAAAATAATTACTCTCTAATTCTTTCATCTTTGAAATTGTTATTTTGATGTATAATTAAAATAATTTTTTGGAATATTGTTTTGATCTTAAATAGAACTATTTTTAAATTATTAATTATAATTATAATTAGATATATAGTCTATAATTTATATATATATATATATTTTATTTTTTATTTTTTTTTCATTTGGTAAAATAATTTCACGAAAGAATGTGATTTTTTTTTATTATTAAAATGCATTTTTAACGTCCCAAAAACTCTTGGGACACTCGAATTCTACAAATTAATCAACTTAAACTCAAGTTTTTTAAAAATCTTTGTTGGAATTTGATTAAAATTAACCAGAAGAAATTTCGTGAAAAAATTATGAGTGCACTTGAATTCTACAGATTAATTAACTTAAACTCCAGCTTTTTAAAAATATTTGTTGGAATTTGATTAAGATTAACCAGAAAAAATGTTATGAAAAAATTATGAGTGCCCCAGGGATTTTCAGGGCGTTGAATCCATTTAAACAATTCAAAAATCTTTGTTGGAATTTGATTAAAATTAACCATAAAAAATGTCCTGAAAAAATTATGATTGCCCCTCAGGTTTTTCAAGGTGTTGAATCCATTTATACAATTCAAAAATGTATTTTAGACAACAAAAAATCACTTTCTTTACTAAAATTATTTTTAAAATTAACCAGAAAAAATATCGTGAAAAAAGTATGAGCACCCAAAATTTTTGAGAGTGTTAAATCCATTTACAAAATTCAATAATATATTAGACACAAAACATCACTCTCTTTACTAAAATTATTTCGTCAAAAAAAATTATTTCATCTATAAATCTATATATATAAAATTTAATAAAACCAACATCTACCTTTAAACTTTTACCCAAACATATGTTTAATTAGAATCCCTGAAACAATACTCATTTATACATCCATGCCGTCAGTAAGCACATTTCTAATTTCGTACCTGTAACCAACATTTAGTTATCCATTGAATCATCTTTCCCGTTCTAATTTCGTACCTGTAACCAACATTTAGTTATCCATTGAATCATCTTTCCCGTGGAAATAATTAAGCAGTACGTTTGAACGATATATATTCAGAATGGAATTTGCCCATCACTAGATGATAGGCATGTCAGATATAGTTAAAAATATTTCTCTTCTATCAACATTCTTTCTAACTCTCAAATTTTAATTATTTCATATTTAAATTCCTACTATACTAAATGAATATTTTTATTAAAAATTAATATTATATGAATGCATATTTGAAGAAAGATATTTAGATGTTTAAATAAATATTAGTTTTTAAATATTAATTTGACTTTGAAATTATTCTTATCGAATTGAAAATGAAAATAATTATATAAAATTCAATTATTTAATTATATATTTGTTATATAATTATATTTATATTTATAATAATTGATTTAATAATTGTATTTTTATATTATTTTAAATTTGGTAATAAATTAACTAATTTTAAAGACATCATCATTGTTATTCATTTTTTCTGACCGTTTGAATTTTTTTGTTAGTATTATGTAAATAATTCAATTTGTTTAGGAAGCTTTGTATTTCGTTGATAGTGTTGATGTTCATCATTTTGAAAATGGAA
Organism: Pinus tabuliformis; assembly: GCA_031772625.1. Lineage (NCBI taxonomy): Eukaryota > Viridiplantae > Streptophyta > Pinopsida > Pinales > Pinaceae > Pinus > Pinus tabuliformis. The sequence goes on along the minus strand of CM062812.1, from coordinate 498,491,670 downwards.
AAAGATAAAATTCAAATATATGTATAGAAAAAGATAAAATCCAAACATGTTTACATATTGATCATGATCTTGCCTACTCGAACAAACATTGGTATACATATTCACCAAATGTTTTTATATCTTTTTTACTTGAAAAAAAAGGTGCAAATACATAATGAAAAATATTATCCCTCATTAATACATAAACATTAAATGCATATGACGAACAATTAGATGATAAAGAAAAATAAATATAAGAACATGGAAATACAATTGCCATCTACCATTGTATTGAAACAAAATTTACTTTGACTTTGTTGAATTCAATATTTTATTTATTTTTTTAACCTACACATATTAATATTTTTATTCCAATGTTTTATAAAAATAAATAAAAAATAAAAAATTGATTTATTTAATCTAATGAATTCAATTAATTTTTTTTACATATTTGAAGATTGAATAATTAATAAAATTTTAAAGAAATTCATTACAAAAATAGGATAATCCTGTTACATTATTCCATCAATATCAAATCAAATAATAAAATAATCTCATTTATATTTAAAGAGTATAATACACAAAATTCATTTATATAAAAAAACAATAACATGCCACGATATAACTTTGGTTAATAATTATTCAATAACTATAAAAAAAAATTTCCAAGGAAAAAAACTGTAACCTTTTATTTAAAAAATGAAAAGTTACATTTGTAGATGCATTAAGCATTTTTGTGTTATGCCCATAGGGCTCAAGTGCTTTCGCACCCCATACAACGTTAAAAATTAACGTGCACTAGAAGAAGGAAAAGAGAAAGAGAGAATAAGGGGGGTGGGCAGAAAAACTGAAAACCGGTAGTGAGTAATGGACTCACCCTTCAAGTTTTTCTCCCCTTTTTCTTTTCGACCTTGCGCCACTCACCTTGAGTTGGCTCGATCGAAGCTATGACTAACTGTGTTTCTACTTTCTGTGTAGTTGTTTCCTTGTCTGAATCTGAAGTGTCTGAGTGATGATGCCTTTTGGTCCCTCCCATATTCAGATCCTCGTTTGCCTTCTCTCCCTGATTTGTGTGGAACTGTGAGGCCTTGTTATCTGATGTGGTTCCCTTCTGGGTCTCCATTCCTTGAGAGACCTCTGCATTCTCTGTGGGGGTATCTTCCTCTTCTGCTTCTGATTCTTCATCCTCTGAGACGGGGGGTGGAAATTGCCATCCCTTCCTCTGCTTCCCTTTCTGCTTCTTTTTGTTGTTTACTTTCTTTGCTTCTGGACATGTGCTTTGCAAATGTCCTGTCTGCCTACAGAGCCTACATCTGAATGCAGTGTTTTCGTAGTCTAGTGTTTGCAACCAATTTTGTTGTTTGTAGATCAGCCTGATGTTGTCTGGCAACCCTTTACTTAGATCTACTTCCACACAAATACGTGTGAAAGTATAGACCCTTTCATCAATCCTTTCCAGATCTGTTTTGAGATATTTCCCTATACTGTTCCCGATTCCTTCCAGTACTTGTTCACTCCAAAAGTGAAGGGGAAGGTTGTATAGGCGGACCCAGACCGGCACTTTGGATACCGTCATTTTGTTTGGATCAAAATCTGGGAACCATGGGGTCATAAACAACCCCGATGTTCCCCAAAACCAAGGCCCATCACTGATGATTGTATCTCTAACTTCCTTGGATGCAAATCTTACTATAAAAAACCCCTTGGAGCATAGGTGTATATCACATTCCATGGTCCATTTGGTGAAGATCCAGTGGAATAGGTCCATTGGTTTTGGCCAGAAACTGTTAAAACGGCAGATTAGGGCCTGCGTTTCATAGGACTTAACGAAATCATCAAGCCCGGTAGAATCAAAGTTTAGAGCTGGAGTTTGCCCTAGCTGATCTACTATGTATGGCCGAGGTGTATATCCACCTTGATCTGGAGAGGCCGCTGATTCTTTATTACCCTGTAAAATGTTTTTATATGAGGAACCTTCCTTGGGTTGATGCTGAGGTGCTGTCTTTTTCCCCTTGTCTCCTCCTAAGGAGCTTGGCTGTCCCTGAGGCGTAGCCCCTCCTCTCAGCCTGAGGTTTAAAGCAATGATTGATCCTGGACTTATCTCATAGCTTTTCAGCGATCTACTGTCCTGGAGGGACCACCTACCGCTGACCAAATGTTGGATCTGTACCGGGTATCCCGTTACTACCCATATTTGTTTTTTCAGCTGCAAGATAGTGCTTTCTGCATGTACACACACTAAACAGATTTTCCCCACAGGAATTTTAATAAAAATCTAAAAAGGAGTTGTTATTGCCTGTTCCATCTGTAAACCATCTTCTGGATCTGGCCTCGTGTCGGGTCGTTTTTCCTTGTGCATGCCTGGATCCACCAACCCTCTGCCCGATCTTTGCTTATTGCCGCTGATCTGCTTCCTGGGTTCTGACTGTTCTCGAGTGTTGGCCTGATCGTGTAGATCCAGGCCGGATCTGAGCACAAAACCCTCGGATCTGAGAAATTTGGGCCCCGTTTGGCCGCCAGAAGGTTTCGATCTCGTCCTGCCAGAAGTCCTCTGCACAAAAGAATATCTGCGCGCGCCGTCCTTTGCATGGATCCCGTTGTGCCCGGGAATCCCAGTAGCGCCGCTCATAGAGCCGCATAGCCTCCTGCGAGATCTAACCTGCGCTCCATTGGGATCCCTCTCAGTAATGTTTATTTTCTCCAGTTGCTGCAATGTATGGCATGCAGAACCACTGCTCTTACAGAAATGTGGTGGACGAGACCCATTTCTCTGGCTGCCACCGTAGATCTTGCGGAAAGGACCAAAACCGATTCCATTTCTCAGGTAAATCTTACGTGCCATAGAAGCTACACTGTCATGATGCCATTCAGAATCATATTGGGCAAGATCGGTCCAGTGAGGAAGCTCAATATTTTCTGAAACCTTAAGATGGGCGGCGTAAGCCCTGGCGTAAGCCCTGACGAAAGCGTGAGGTGAAAAAACTTTGACAATACTTGCCGTCTCCATTGAATCTCCTTGCCGCAGGTTTTGATAAAACCCTCGAATTTGCAGAGCCCCAATAACTATAAACATTTAATACGCTACATGATTCCTTTTGTTTTTCTTCCCTTCAAAATCATGTTCTGTAAAATACACCACATAAAACATATCACTTTCAACCCCATTAATTTTCCAACCAGCGATTTCGTGCGAACATTATTTTCTAGTCACGGGTCTACCTATCTCTGCGATAGATATGATTCAAAACTGAAACCATTTTTTTAGTTTAGTAAATCAACTCTTATTGATGAGCTTTCTTTGTTCTTAGGTTTCTAGAAGCTGAATGTTCCCTCCCTCCATGTTCTACGGTCCGGTGAAAAAGTTATTAACAAATATATGAGATCCGGATTATATGTGTTTTTAACCTAAATATTATATTTGTATTAATAAAAGAGAGTGAGATTATAGAGAAGTCAAAATGTCCGGTAAAAAAGTTATTAATAAATATATATGAGATCCGTATTATATGTTTTTTTTAACTATATTTGTATTAACAAAAGAGAGTGTGAGATTATAGAGAAGTTAGAATGAGAATGAAAAAGGAGGAGAGTTGTAAGTTTTTTTATTAATCATTAATAAAAACCTTTTATTTTAGATGATTTCAAATTTTTTTATTTATAAATAAAAGTATATATGTATTTGTTAACTAATAAGTTTAATCATTGATTTTTTCTCTATTTTCTTCTATAAGCCAAGTTTGACTTGCCATGAGATTTGTCTGGGGATAGATTCGATGATGAAGTGAGAGTTCAAACATAAAAACTTTACCCCTTTTTGCAATTTTAGTTCGACAAGCTATAGGTCTTTTTATTAATTCTTCTTAGAGCCTGAAACAATGGAATTGACTTAAATTTAGTGAACAATCTCCCAATTCTGGTTAGAATAGTAGTCACTTGCACATCTTTGGGTCTGCAATCATTACCAAAGCCCTTATAATATTTTGTGAATCTCCAATTATAATAATTTGGGCAATTCCTTTTATTTGAGCAATATTTAAGCCTTGAAACCAGGCACAATGTTCTCTGATATTGTTAGTTTGTTAGTTAGGTGCCCAAGGCTCCATTCATACATATCATCCTTTTTTTGTTGAGAAATGGGAACAAGAAATTCTAGTTTAATTTGTCCTTGAATTAAAATTGAATTCTATTCTCATAGCAACTTGTAAATAGTTAATTAAGTTTAATTAACTTAATTAACTTAGGAATTTCAAGTTGGAAGCCTTTTTGAAATAATGTATATGTTCTCCCTATATTCTAGGTGTAGAGGATCAGTTAAGTATGAGTTGTAATCAGTTAACTCAGTTTACTGAGTTAAGTCTAGTTAAATTAGTTCCAAACTATTTGAGAAACTAATAGTGAGTTAATAGTCAGTCGGTGCACTAATGCATTAATTAGTGCTACTCCAGTTAACTGAAGATTCCCTCATCAGAAAGACCCAGTTGAGAGTAGAGTGCATGGATAATGTACTATCAGTTGTATGATTTACTGAGTTTTATAGATCATGTATGCAATCAGGAACTGAACCTTGAAGGGGTTGCATAGTTTTGGATGCACTGGCATTCCATTAATATGGGCTGATCAGCCATAAGAATTGCACAAGGAAATAGGGACTTGGAGAGCTGCAGAATTGGCAAAGCTTTGGCCAAGCGTTTGCTTGTGAGTTAGAGATTGATTTTACTGAGTGTTCGGATTGTTCTTGATAGAACAAGCATTGCATTATCATCTTCGATTTCTTATATATGCAATACATAATAGTGGGGTTTTGAGTTGTGGCTTTCCCTGGATATTTATTGTGTTATGTTTATTTGATTATCTTCCTCTTGTCGACTATTGTTTTAATCGATCTATTGGCTTCTGGTGGTCAAGAGTAGAAGTAATTTCTTGTCTCTTGCTTTAGTACATTTCACGAGCTTATGAATCTATAGGATTTTCTACATGGTATCGGATCTAAGAACAATATACTAGAGGAGATTTCAAAGTTTTGGGTTTTTGGGTTACAAGTGAAAGTCGAATTTGCAATACATACTTCAAGATCGGTAGATGGCATTCTACGGTTTGCAGCTTCAGTTGTCTTGGAAGGTAACTCGAATTTTATAGCTTGGAGAGATAGAATGGAGGTTGTGCTAGAGGGTAATGGCTTGAAGGAATTTGTTGAACATGGAATTCCTAAGCCAGCAACCACTGACGGACAAAACTTGGTTGAATGGAAGAAGTGTGTGGTGAAGGCAAGGCAGATAATTCTTGAGGGAGTTTGAGACCACATTGTCTCAAGTCTCCATGGTAAGGAAACTATGCATACTATGTGGAAAACATTGATGAGATTGTATCAGAACAATAGTGACCAAAGGAAGTTCACACTAAAGGACAAACTTCGAAAAATCAAATTGGAGAAAGATGAAACTATTCCAAAATACTTGACCAAGTTCACTTAACGTCGTGATGAATTTGGAAGTGTTGGAATCGCGATTGTCGAGGAAGATATGGTGAATATTTCTCTTCTTGGACACCCTAAGAGTTTCCATAGTTATCAGGACTATGTCAATGGTTGGGAGAAGCTGCCATATTGGGAACGACTATGGTCATATTTGATGTAGGATGAGACTAGGAGGAACACCAAGGAGGAGAGACTGATGATGAAAATAATTGTGCCTTAGCGATTAAAGTGATGAAGGGGAAAGGTAAAGCTTCCCATTCTAGATCGAATTATTATCATGGAGGTAAGAAGAAAGACATGACGAAAGTTAAATGCTTTCATTGTCATAAGATGGGACATTTTGCTACAAATCTTCCACTCAAGAAGTCCAAGGATAAGTCCTTAGGAGGAGCGCTGAGTGAGGCTTTGACCTCTTAATTTGAATTGGACTTTTCCCTCATTCCATGCATGGTGTCATCAATGATGGGAAGTGTATAGTACTTAGATAGTGGAGCTTCATTCCACACAAATGGTGACAAAGAGTTATTCAGTGACCTGGAAGAGAAAGATCTCCAGATGCATATCAGGATGAGTGACGACAAAAAGTATAGTGTTACTGGATTGGGCGCGATTACTTTTCAGAGGGATCATGGGGATCTACTCACCTTGAAGAATGTTATGTATGTACCCGGGCTGAAGTAGAACTTGGTATTCATTGCCATGATTGAGGACAAAGGCTATGATGTGATATTCTCAAGGAAAGGCATTCCTTCGACACATAGCCACGGGTCAGGTAAAGAAGATAAGGATTTGGGTAATGAATATCTATAAGTTGGAGGTAGAGGAGTGTGTTTCTTTGAGTTCAAAAGAATAAAATATGCAGAGCCGAGATGTTGGCGAGTTGTGGCACAAGCGATTGGGCCACTTGCATCATCATGGGCTTTGAAGATATTGTAGCAGATCTCTACTGGTCTTCCCAAAGGTACGCTTGAGAAAGTTGATACATGCAAGGGGTGTACTTTGGGAAAATACACCAAGTCTTCATTTCACAACAGAGACAGTCGAGCAGAGGCTATTCTAGAGCGAGTCCATTTAGATGTGTGTGACCATTCTCGAAAGCATCCACAGCCAAACATAGGTATTATGTTATATTTTTTGATGACTCTTCTCTAAATGCTCAATATTTTTCATGCAGAAAAAGGATCGAACTTTCACAAAGTTCTATGAGTTCAAAGCATTGGTGGAGAAAGTTAAAGCTCTATGCAGTGATAACAGTGGTGAGTATGTCTCAAATGTGTTTAAGAACTTCTGTGTAGCGGAAGGGATTAAATGAGAGTTTACAACACCCCATAATGCTCAACAAAATGGGGTGGCCAAGAGGAAGAACAAAAGCATAGTAGGGGCACTGAGCGCAATGTTGCATGATCAGGGCCTACCACTACACTTGTGAATGGAAGCGTGTAACACGACGATTTATGCTTAGAACCGTAGCCCACATCAGATACATAAGATGAAGACATCAGAGGAGGCTTATTCCAGTAAGAGGCCAGATGTTGGTCACTTCATGATTTTTGGGTCATCGGTATATTGCCATGTGACCAAAGATACACAGAAGAAGCTTGAGCCGATAGCGGAGTTGGGGATATTTTTGGGGTACACTACTACACCTCACAATTATTAGGTGTACATGCAGACCACTTGAATGACAGTGGTTCACATGGATGTCAGATTCGATGAGGAGAAAGCCATGCAAGCTTCCCTTGAGAGGGAGCTTGAGCTACATGCTAATGAGGAGCTTTTAGCTCCTAAGGTTGAGGAGCTTCAGATTGATGTGGAGCAACCACATGTAGAGGTTTCAGGAGTGGATACATGCATTCAGGTAGAGTCTTCGAGAGAGGGAAGAAAGTGCACCAAAGAGGCTGACAGATTGTTGGATGATGCATAGGAGAATGTGGGAGCCTCCACTTCTGAGCACAGGCAAAGGAGGTCACGTGGGAGGTACACTGGATACATGGATCTTATGGATGCATGTGTTGTGACAAAGTCATCTTGCTTTCAGGAAAAAATACAGAAGTCTGTTTTGGTTGATACCATGGAGGATGAGTATGACTCCAAAGCTCAAAGCAGTATTTGGGATGTGGCCCTGATACCGGAGGACAAGTTAGTGGTGAGCTCCCATTGGCTTTACAAGGTAGGGAAAGCTTGAAATGGTAGTGTGGAGAAGCATAAGGCCATATTTGTGGCCCGTGGCTTTTCACAAGTAGAGGGGATTGACTATGATGAGACCTTTTCTCCTGTTGCAAGGTACTCATTAATCAGATCTATATTAGCACAATCAGCACATATGGGTTGGAAGATCCATCATATGGATGTGAAGACAACCTTTCTTAATGGCATGATTATGGAAGAGGTGTTCATATAGTAGCATGAAGGTTTTGAAACCTTTTACCATGAGTCGCATCTGTGCCAACTCAAATGAGCGTTGTATGGGATGAATCAAGCACCCCGTGCTTGGTACACTAGGATAGATAGCTACTTCACAAGGTTGGGCTTCATGAAGAGTGAAGCGAATGCAAACCTATACCACATAGTGGTGGAAGGTAAGTTGATGATCATTGTATTTTATGTTGATGATCTCATACTGAGAGGTGATGATTAGTTGATCAAATATTGGAAGGACGACCTTGCAAGAGAGTTTGAGATGAAGGACATGGGGCTCATGCAATACTTTCTTGGCATGGAGGTATGGCAAGGAGATGGGGAGTTATTTGTGTCTTAGGGAAAGTATGCCAATGAGATACTCAGGAGATTCTGCATAGAAAGTAGTAAAACGCTGGAGACTCCTCTAGCAGGTACTGGAGGAATGTGGATGCTACCTCAAGGGAAGTAGTGGAAGATATTGTTTAGAGGCCACTTATGGGTTCACACATCTACTTGGTGAACAAACGAATGGATATGTGCTATGCAGTTAACCAATTTAGTGAAGCGATGGTTAGGCCTACCAAGATGTATTGGAAGGCAGCAAAGCATGTGTTGAGATACCTTAGGGGCACTTCTTAGTATAGGTTATGGTACAAACGAACAGAGGTAGTGAAGCTTCAAGGCTTCACTGATGAATATTGGGCAGGGAGTCCATTTGACAGGAAGAGCACATCAGGAGGGATCTTTAGTAATAAGACAGTGACAGTTTCTTAGTACAAGAAGAAACAAAGAGCGGTTTCACTCAGTTCGACAGAGGTAGAGTACATGGTTTCAAGTTAGATAACATGTGAGGCCATTTGGATGAGGAAGATCCTGATTGGTTTTTTTTGTCAGCATATGGAACCAACTGTGATTTACTACGATAATCAGAGTTGTATTAAACTCTATGAAAATCTAGTTTTTCATGATTGGTCCAAAGATATTGATATATGATATCATCATCTCAAAGATTGTGTGTTGAGGCAGATTATGTTGTTAAAGTACATTCCCACGGAGGAGCAAGATGCTAGAATTTTTAAAAAGGAATTGTCAAGATGTAAATTCAATTTTCATAGAGATAGGATCGTGGTAGTTGACAATCCCTTTCTTGTTGAGAGGGATTGTTGAGAAATGGCATCAAGAAATTCCAATTGAATTTTTCCTTGAATTAAACTAAGAATTAAGATCAAATTCTATTCCCATAGCAACTTGTAAATAGTTAATTAAGTTTAATTAACTTAATTAGATTAGGAATTCTGAGTTGGAAGTCTTTTTGAGATTGTGTATATGTTCTCCCTATATTATACGAGTCCAGGATGAGCTAAGTATGAGTTTTAATTAGTTAACTTAGTTTACCGAGTTAAGTCTAGTTAAATTAGTTCCAAACTATTTGAGGAACTAATAGTGAGTTAATAGTCAGTTAGTGCACTAATGCATTAACTAGTGCTACTCCAATTAATTGAAGATTCCCTCATCAGAAACTCATGCATGTCGATTTTGAGAAAGGACCAGTTGAGACTAGAGTGGAGGGAGAGTGTACTATCATTTATATGATTTACTGAGTTGTATAGATCATGCATGCAATTAGGAACTGAACCTTGAAGGGCTTGCACAGTTTTGGATGCACTGGCCTCCTACTAATATGGCCTGATTAGCCATAGGAATTGGGCAAGGAAATAGGGACTTGGAGAGCTATATAATTGGCTATGTGTTGGCCAAGAGTTTTCTTGTGAGTTGGATATTGATTTTACTGACTGTTGGGGTTGTTCTTGAGAGAACAAGCATTGTATTATCATCTTGAATTTATGATATATGCAATACATAATAGTGGGGTTTTGAGCTGTGGCTTTCCCCAGATATTTATTGTGTTATGTGTATTTTATTATCTTCCTCTTGTCGATTATTGCTTTCATCGATCAATTGACTTCCACTAGTTGATAGTAGAAGTAGTTTCTTGTCTCTTGTTTTAGTACATTGCATGAGCTTGTGAATCTACAAAATTTTCTACATTTTCCAATAGAATCAAATATGATTCCCTCACCTACCACCCTAACACCATAAACCATATGTTAGATTATAATATTATATTAATATAATTAAATTATAACTTTTTATGCCATATTCTAAACTTTGTAACAAAATTAAATTTGGTTGTTCGACAAAGACAATGACACAAATTTTATCATGAAAATGAGAGATTTAGGAACTATGAGATCTCTCTTGTAGAGTTTAGATGTGAGAGGATGGTGTCATTCTTTTAATGATGTCTTTTTATCAAAATAAAAGTAATGTTTTTATAATATTTTATTTATGTTGTGTGATGTTTAAATGGAATTGGTTATTAAGGATTTAAAATGTTATTAAATTTTTATTATATTTAATGTAATTAAATTTATTTGAAAAATGGAGAAAAAACAGTATTAAATTTCGATTTTGTATAAATATTTGGTATTAAATAAAAAGTATTTTAATTTGTTAGTCAAATGAGGTTTTCTTGGGTGATTGGGTGGAGTACTAGATAGTGAAGTGATGTATACCTTCTAGTGACGTGATGTTGTATATTTAATTAAAAAAAATACAACGCACAAGCATTTTGCAAAGCCTGCCAAATATAGAACTATATTAATTTCATTAACTTATTCAAATAATTAATGCCATATTTGATCACCAAGCCTAAATCGTATTGGCCAATGAGAATTATAAGTTTACAAATTATGCTATTGTTGTATGACATATGGCTAATTGTTTTTTTCTTATTACAATGTTGAGTTGTTTATGTCATAAGTAGATAGTTTACTCCTTGAGTGTTGTCATTTTATTGATTCTCCATTACTACAATTTACATTTGGAGAGACAAACTTGACATCTCTTAGTAGATTGGTATGAACATATGCTTTCATTTCGATGTGTCAATCCATCTTGAGATTACTTAAACAATGAGATTAGAGCATTCTAAATTACTAGAATCATTTCAATTCCCTTTCATGTATGCATCACATGTGGATCCTTTAGTACGGTCCTATAGCTCATTGAAATAAGTTAAGTATGCATACTATGTATGACCTCATAGGTTGCTCATAAACATCATTGTAGAAATTTTAGGGGAGGAATCTACCAACAATATTGACCCTATCAATGCACTAATATTCTCAATATTTTCTCTAACTACAAGCTCAAATGAATATTCTTACTCTTTTTCAAATTTCAGTATCTACTACAACTTTCTTGTTATCTAGTAGAAATTTTAGTCAAACACTATACCTAAGATATTGGTCCTCTCAATGCACTATTCTTTTCAGGTTGTTGTCTAATTTCAAGCTCAAATGGGCATGCTTAATCTTTTCCAAATTTCAATATCTACTACAACTTGCATATTGTATGGGGATATTGACATTTGCACATATTCCTTTGAAAACTATATTTTAATATTCCTAGAAAGATGGATCTGTCTTTCCCCATGGAAGTTACGCTTCACCAAGATTCTTAAAAACAATCCTAATTATAATGTAGATATTATGTATTCTACATGATCTCACAATATGCTCTTTACTAATGCTCCTACTTCCTTCCCATCATTTTCCATAATTCATAATTTTTTTTTATCCCTAATTTTACCGAGTTATTGATTTGTTGTTTTAGAGAAAGAATCTAAGAATTAGGATTAAAATCATTATCTTGCAGAATTTTGAGAAGAACAAACATTGGTATACAATTGGTATACATGTTCTTTCCATTTGAATTTTATCTTTTTCCCTTTTCATAATGATGGACATCAACACTATAAACCAAATGCGAGGATCCCTAGACATAAACACTATAAATCAAATGTAAGGCTCCCTTTGCAAGATATACATGTTTATATAATTAAATTTATTTGAAAATGGAAAGAAAAAATAAATATCATTTTTTTTTTATTTTGTATAAATATTTGGTATTAGATAATAATTATTCTGAACATTTCTAATTTCTAATTTCTCTAGTAGTAACATATCTAATCTCTAGATTATTAGATGGATCTTTGCAATTTGAACTAGGTTTTGAGTTAGGGTTTGGCACTGGTAACCATGGCGAGTCGCGGAGGAGGGAGTTTTGCTCCCTCCTACAGTCAAATAGCCATGAACAGAAGCAAGGGAACTGGTCTGCGTCACTTCACGGAACCAACAGAGGTGATAATTGAGGATATTAACACAAGAAATATCAAACTTCATGGACACAAAGAAAGTCATGAGGAAGATAGCAGGGAGAAGAGGAAAGAGGGTAGCAGTCAGAAAGTTGCACCTATGAGCACAACAGGGGTATGTAAATCCAAGTCGACCATTATTCCTCGGGTCATTTTAAGCGACCCAGCACTACAGGTGCATAGAGAGCACATGGTGGAACACGTTGTTATATGCAAATTTATGAGGATTTGGCTGACAGAGAAGGCCTTACACGCATGGATAAGGAACCACTGGAAGCCAAAGGGGGAAATAAACCTTCACCTGATCCAAGGGCTTCTTTACGGTGGTGTTTACGAGCTTAGGAGAGAAGGACAGAGTGTGCAAGGGAGGAACCTATTTTTACGCTATTGCAGGTCTTTACACGCGACCATGGGTGATGATTTTGTCCTAGAACAAGAAACGTTCACTTCAGTACAGGTATGGATAAGACTATACTCCCTTCCTTTAGATTATTGGTTGCCAGAGTCTCTAAAGGCTACCGGCAATAAACTAGGGCATTTTATAAAAATAGCATATGCAACTGTAAGAGGTAAATACACTTCTTTTGCCCGGATTTGCATGGAAATGGACTTATCTGGGGCACTTTTGGACGAGATCATTTTAGAAGTGTATGATGAAGAATGGGTGCAGGCAATGGACTATGAACATGTCCCATTCAGGTGTCGTAAGTGCCATGAACACGGGAACCTATACAGAGAATTCCCATCAAACAAACTGGAGAACAACGCAAAAACCACCACAAGCAAAGATCTAGAGGGTTTCACTAAGGTGGGGGACAAAGGGAAAGGAAGAAAGTGGTACCAAAATCAATGAGGACAAGCAACCGAGCCACAATAGTTTCAAAATCTTAGAAGAAGAAGTTGGAAACAATGGGGCAAACTAGGAATCAGAGACTAATACCAATGAGAAGGATAGGGAGGCTAGCATGGAGGATATACCAGAGAATAGCCAGCAAAAATATGATCTACCGAGCATTATGGAGCTCATTAGGGACCATGAGATGACCCCAAGTGAGGCAGGAACAGAGGGCCATGAACTACAGGAGATTCTTGAGAGGGAGAACTTAGATCTAGAAAAGTTTTTGAAGTAGGGTATTGCCAAAGGGGTTGACTCCCTACTAAAGGAGGAGTTTGATAGGGTTCAACAACTCTTCCTCTGGAGATCTCAATCAAAGGGCTCTGGAGTCAAAAGAAACTATGAGAGCTTGCTGGGTTGTGTTATATTCTTTCCACGACTATCCCACGTAGTTAACCAAGGGGTTAGAGGGGAGGTGGAGCCCCCCTTTGTTGCACTGATTGTGTAGTAGGGGGGGGGTGATAGGGGGTTTGAGGCGTACTCATAACCCCACTTTAGGTTGGGCAAACCCACCTATGGTTTTTTGCATGATTTTTTCACATGTTTTTTGGATGCGATGGTTTTCGATCCATGGTTTTGGACGCGATGGTTTTTGGTCCATGGTATTGGATGCTTCGGCATGTATAAATATGTATTGTAACATTGAAAGGAAAATAATGAAAAATAAAGCTGGCAGTCACAGTTTTGGGATCTAGGGGAAATCTTTGTGTATATGTGTTTTATGTGTTATGCTCTCACATTGTTTATTTTCTGTGTTTTCTTAGAATTCGTATGCAAGTAATTTTTGTACGGGATTAAAACCTACATTTGGTATCAGAGCTATTTTGGCTTCAAGGGGACGCATTTGTTGCTGAGGGGTTTTGCTCAGGCCTGTGGTAGACCCTGTTCAGAGGGAGATCTGCGAGATCAATTCTGGTGGTGAAAGAAGATGGTGAGCAGTGGAAAGATAAAGATCAAGAAATTTAATGGTCAGAGTTTTGAGTTGTGGAAACTCAAGATAGAGGATTTGTTGGTGGATAAAGATTAGTAGATTGTGATAGATCTAGGTACTAAACAAATAGGAGTGTCCGATGAAGAACGGAAGAAGTTGGATCGGAAGGCAAAGAGCACAATACGATTGTGTGTCTCAGATTCAGTATTGCTGAATGTATCAGGGGAAGCTACGGCAAAGGCTTTGTGGGACAAGTTAGGGACTTTGTACCAATCTAAGTCTCTGGTGAATAAACTATTCCTGTGGAAAAAGCTATATAACCTAAAGATGAATGATGGAGACTCGATGATAGAGCATTTGATTGCATTTAATACTGTGGTAAGTCAATTAGCATCTGTTGATATTAAAATTTCAGATGAAGATAAGTGCATCAATTTGTTGTGTTCTCTACCAAATTCGTGGGATAGTTTGGTTATTGCAATAGGTAGCAATGCAACTGCCTTGCAGTATGATGAAATAGTCTCATCCTTGCCGACAGAGGAGATGAGGTGGAAAAATTTGGAGACCTAGAATGGTGATGCCTTGTCTATATGAGGAAGGTCCCAGAACATAAACAAAAATAAGTCATCGAGTAGGAGATCTAAATCTAGAGGCAGATCTAAATCTCCAAGAGAACTTGTAAAGGTGGTGTTCTGGAAATGCAGAAAGGAATGCCACTTCAAAAGGGACTGTAAATCTAAAGCTCCTCACAAAGGAAAAGGATCTAATGAGGCTCGTTTTGCAGAGGTGAAAACCACCTTAGATGAAGGTGGGGATGTGTACTTGGCTTCTTCAAGTACACATGTAGATCATGAGGCATGGTTGATTGACTCAGGTGCATCCTTTCACTTCACTCCCCATAGAGAATGGTTTCGCGAGTATGAGAAATATGATGGTGGTGATGTATTCTTGGGGGATGACAGGAAGGCTAGAATCATTGGTCACGGAAAAGTAAAGTTGAAGTTGCAAGGTGGAAGGGTTAGAATGATTCCAGGTGTTTTACATATTCCTACATTAGCCAAAAATCTGATTTCTGTAAGCAAGCTAGATGATGCAGGTGTAAACACAATGTTTGAGAAGGATACCTGCAAAATGGTTCTTGGAACTCTGTACAAGATACTAGGTAGCATTGTTATTGACGGGTGTAATAGTTTTGTGGTTCCTGAAAGTGGAGGAGAAAATCTAGTGGTCTCTGGAGAGAAGACCATGTTGTGGCATCAAAGGCTTGGACATATTGGAGAGAATGGCCTTTGAATACTTCGTGGTAAAGGTATGGTAGAAGGTATGAGTAATAGCTCTCTGGATTTTGATTTCTATGAAAATTGTGTATATGGGAAGTAGAATCGGATGAGTTTCCCCTCTGGTAGTAAGAGGGCGAAACAGATATTAGAACTTGTGCACAGTGATGTGTTTGGACCTGTGAAGGTTCCATCACTAGGTAATTCTGTGTACTATGTATCATTTATAGATGACTTCTCAAGGAATACATGGATATATTTCCTTAAGAAGAAATCTAAAGTCTTTGACAGGTTTAAAGAATTTAAGGCTCTCGTGGAAAATCAGACAGAGAAGAAGATAAAGGTGTTGAGGAAAGACAATGGTGGAGAGTTTTGCAACAAGGAATTTCAAGAATTCTGTAAGAAGTGTGGTATATCCTGGCAGAAGACTACTCCACATACACCTCAGCAAAATGGAGTTGCAGAAAGAATGAACAAGACGTTGATGGAAATGGCAAGAAACATGCTCAGTGGTGCCGGGTTAGGACAAGAATTCTGGGCAGAGGCGGTGGATACTACATGTTACCTGGTCAACAGGTCACCTTCATCAGCGTTGGAGGATAAGACTCCACAAGAGGTATGGACTGGTAAGGAACAAGTTTTTGAAAAATTTCTGGACCCTTCTCCAAATGCCTGAGAAAGGTTTAAATACTGCTAACTAATTAATCTTAATTACATAAATTTAGGACACGGTTTCAAATGACCACCCTTCTACTAAAGCAAATTATTTCTAAAAATTGAATCTAATTTCTAACCGTTTCTGTATTTTCTCCTTAGTGCTGTAAGCAATGCAACATTCTCCTAGGAAGAGTCGGTTGTTTGTCTTCTCCTTTCGTTTGAGTTACGAAAATAGAAATAACAAGCGCTGGCACCACTTTCTGACAAACTGGAAGATATTTTCCTCTGGCTTGGTGTATTCGCTGTGTGTATACTTGGTAATAACCCAAATTTCTCTCAAACTGATTGTGCTGTTGCTATTTCGGTTTCCGGCCTGGCGAATGACTGAGCAAGTTAGGGACTTTGCTCTCTGAACAATTTTCTGTATTGAAAACTGCTTCCATTCTTTGTTCCAGGCTTTTCTGGTGCGTTTTCCCTCTTTAGCGTTTTTCTTTTTGCTTTACCCAGTCTAAGCTTCAGGATCTTTTGAAAACATGCTGCTTTTGTGCGCCTTTGACTCTGAATCTTTGATAGTCTATTTCCATCAGTATCTGTTGAGTGATACTCTGGAATATGCGGTCCTGCTGCATGCGGCATCTGTTTGCGAAGGCATCTCTTCTCTGTTCTCCGAGTATTGACGCTTTCCCCTTTTCCTTAGATGTTTCCTGCACATTGATTTATATTAGTTGCTGTCTTACAGTTTACGCAAAGGAAAAGAGTAATGATGAAAAGATTGACATGAAAGCTTTAAGCTCTAATGAATGCATAATCATGACACTCATAATGAACTGACTCTTCAAAAAACACAACCCAATCCTTCTCAGATACTTTGGCGTACAATCATTAATTTCTTTTTAAGGCGTGCGTCCAATTTTGGTCTGCAGACAACTTTCCTTGAACGTTGTGTCGAGGAACCTTTGCGATGAGTGATTTCTGCGACTCGCATCGCAGTGTCAAGGATTGCGTCGTTTAAGATGTGTCATCGCAGGAATTGATGATCGCATTCATCGCAGATCGCAACATCGCAGATCGCAATATCGCAGATCGCAATATCGCAGATCGCACTTAATCATAATCATTGTGTGCTGCTTATGCGATGTTGCGATATGCGACGTCGCATATCGGCCGTCGGCGATTCCTTAAGCTTTTTATTTAAGAGAGCTTCACAATATAAGCGATGCGATGAATTTCGCGTCGCTTCTTCACAGCTCATTATGCGCATAGGAAAACGTCTCGCTCTCTTCTCGCGATGCGATATAGCTTTAGGGAGTTAAAATACAAAAAAATTTGATAAAATTTTTTTGGATTTTTTGTTAAGGGTCCCCATTTGCTTGGTGTTATTGCTAATACCAATCAAAGAGGGGGGTTGTTGGTGACCACAACAGGTTCATATACCTTCAGTTTATAATATTAGTCCCTTGGTTTTGATATATTCCCTTGGGTTCATTATCCCTTGGGGTTTTAGTATTAACACCTTAGGTTTATTACTCCCTTGTGTTTATAATATCAATCCCTTGGGTCTATAATATCAATCATGGTTAATCATAGCCAACCATCGTCAAATGTCGCATTGTGACAATGATTGTCTGAATATGAAAATAAACCATGGCTAACCATAGTCCAATGCTGCATTGTGATAGATTGTCTCGATATGAAAATCAATCATGGTCAAGCATGGTCAACCATTGTCCAATGTTGCATTGTTAAAAGGATTGTCTCAATATGGAAATCAACCATGCTCAACCATGGGCAATGATGTTTATTTGAAGGTTTATAATATTTATCTTAGATTTTATATACCTAGGGTTTATAATTTGCATCACATTATAACAACAATTGTCTCAATGTGATAATCATCATCAACCATGGTAAATCATGGTCAACCTTGGTGAACCATGGTCAACCATGTTTTATAAAATCAAACATGGTCATCCATGGTCAATCATGGTCAACTATGGTCGAAGGTTGCATTGTCACAAATATTGTGTTGATATGAAAATCAACCATGGTTAAGCATGGTCAACCATGGTCCAACATCGCATTGTGACAAGGATTGTCTCAATATGAAAATCAACCATGGTCAACCATTGTCAACAATGTTTATTTTAGTGTTTATAATATTTATCTTAGGGTTTATATACTTTGGGTTTATGATATTTGTCCCTTTGGGTTTAATATTATTCCCTTGGGTTCATAATACCTTTGGGTTTTAGTATTAATCCCTTTGATTTATTATTCCTTTGGGTTTATAATATCATTGGATTCATCAGTTGATTTTCATAATTCTGAAATTTTTTTGCACAGATGTTTGTGATCATATCTGCCAAAAGCATGGGACAGTTCTATGACAAAGTGTTTGTAAGAGTGAATGGAGGCATTGGTCAATGTGTAAAACCAATGTCTTACGCGCCCTTCGAACATGAGAATGAACAACCTACAGGAAACATACTCATGGGATATGTTGTGATATGTGCAAAATTGAAGAAAATGTTCAGTATGCTCAAGCAAGGTTGTTTCACCCTCGCCATTAAACTTAAGATGTGACAAGTCATCAATGATATTCATCAACACTTGTAGTTTTATATCTCTAGAAAAACATTTCGGGAGTTTGATTGTGGAAGAAGTCATGAAATGGGTGCAGAAATTCAAAATAGACTTCAATGGCTCAACTTGTTATCTAGCCCTCATTCTAGAACCAAAAATGTTGATGGTCCTAGACCCACAAATATTTAGGGGATCTCCCTAGTAAGAAGTCACAACTAGATCTCAGACCATTTGCAGTAGGAGTCTCAACGATGGGTGGTAGTGTAATACCTTAACCGTGGTAGTGCACAAAGATAAGTATGATAATTTTGGGTTGAAGCAAGTGTGTCACCTTGCAGTGAATCAAGTCCAATGCATGGGGGTTCTAGCACATGGAGGGGAAAAGGAAGTGTGCCCCTTAGAAGCCTTTAATAGTACGCAGCCTAAAAGTAACACACGAGCAGAATTAAATCACAAGCTAAAATGCAAAATAGTCCACAAATTAAAGTGACGGGTTAATCCAACAACACACATTCAACAAGATTCATACAATTGCATACAAAGTAGTTCATAAACAAATGCATAAGTTAAGCAACATACATTGCTACATAAACCAGAATAGTCCAACTACAATAACAACATATGCATGAATGTTTGTTGTCTCTATTATTATTATTATAAGTGGAATTTCCATCCATACATACACCATTGACGGCCTCTATCCTCAATAGTGGAACATTACAATCAAGAACACCTTCACCTCCAAAGAAGTATACTCGCTCTACGTTGTGGAGAAGCCAAGGCTCATCACAATACTCCCAAGCCTCTTCTAAGCCTAAGCCTAGCCAAAATCTTGGCTTCGAAAACCCTGTTCTATGAGTTATGAGTTTCTATTTATAACAAAGGGTGGGGTTACGCTTGACATTCCTCTTTGTGACTTTTTGACTTCCTCATGACTCTTCAACTTCCTTGCAAGTAACTCATTACATAACGTGATGACTTTTCACATTCCACTAATGACACTTGGAATTTCACTTACAACATATTTACAAATAATATTGCATTTTCCACATGTACCCATGTGAGACAAAATAGGCTAGAGACATCCTAACAAGAGAAAACATTATGACTTCGAAGTTTGGGGAAAGACCAACTCGAAAACCTCCACTTGGTGCTTCTCGTCACATATTGATTCCAAGCTTGGTACTGCATGATGATGTCCCCAAACTGCTTGATGGTGTCTTTCTGATAGTGAACTCTTGCCTCCATAGCATCCAGGTATATGGCCTTGGAACCTGCGTCCAACTCATTCTAAAGCTTGTGAAACATGGTTTTAACCATGATAGGACCACCAATGTACTTCTACATGTTATGTGCGCTCAACTCCAAGTCTTCCATGGTGACTTCTCATCTTAGCGGCTCCATTTACTCATCGATCTCAATATGGCTTTGGTTCTTAGGTTTAGTCTTGGTGAGGGAATCGATTAATGGGATCCTTTGCATTCTCACCATGAAATCCAAACTATTTTACAACTGTGAATATGAGCCTTGTATGTTGTTGATGAAAGGGGCAAGCTGCTCATAGTTTTGGATAACCTTCCAGACTTTAGCTTTCTCTATCTCTACCTGTGGCTTCATCTTATTGGCTAAGTGAAGCAACACCCCTTTGTATGGCATTATCCATTCTTGAATATGGGTAATAGAAATATGTATGTTCTTGAGAGTTTGAAAAAAATATTTGCTCCACTATTGTAAGACGTGCACACAGACAACTGCGTTATGCATGGTAAAAAATCCATCACAAAGATTCAACATGGTAGTCTCAAGTGTTGATGCTTCAGTAAGTATCTCTTTTCTCATCTACCCCATTTCGGAAACCATGGTCTGCTCTCTGAGTTATTCTTCCTCTTTCCTGGTAGCCTCCGAGTTCCTTGCCAATTGTTCATTCTCAGCCGTCATGTACTAAAAATTTGAGTTTGTTTCTCCTGCATACGCCAAGCTAGCTTGGGCAGTGGTAATTGGATGTTTCTTGGTGTCTGACACTATCACCCTTTCCTTGATGAATTTAGGTAATACGTAATCATCCAAAAATTTCTTCCTCCATGATTGTACAATCCTCTTCTGCAGCTCGCCAAAGGACAGATTGTACACATCCATGACAGGATCATCATCAAAGGAGAATAGTATCTCCTTGATCGCTCGGGACAAGTTTTGACACTGGAGGTGGTGGAGATTGAGATATGACCTCTGGTGATCTCGTCAAAAGGTCAGTTTCTTCATTTTGTGGCTCTTGTTCCAACTCCATATCTGTCACTTCAATGAGCTTCTCATTCTACTGATCAAGCTCTTGATTTTGCATCTGTTCACTCTCCTCCTCTATTGATGGTTGTTCCAACTCTTCAACCTGTATGGGCATTGTTTCCTCTGTCATCACACCTTGCCTTTGTTATTCTTCCTGTTTCTTCTTCTCTTCGTATTATATCCTCCTCAACTCCTGTTCTTTCTTCAGTCCTTTTTCTTCTTATTGTGATCTTATGTATACTACCTGCAAGCTCTAATTTTATCTCTTCCTCCGCTTTGTTGTCTATATCCTCTTCTTCCTTTTTCTTCTGCTGCCAAACCTGCATGCATGAAGATTGAATCCACTTTCACTCTACAGCTTTGTTCTCCCTGTATTATGTGAGCAACTTCCTCTTTCCCTAGTCTTTTACTGGATTTTTGCCTTCTGTCACTAATACTAGACTTGTTGCCATGTTAGTGTTGACTCCTTTTCTATGAACAATTGAGTGTCCCCATATATTGGAAATTTAATTGCACTTTCTCAATTGCTTCCCCAGTACTGCTTTTAGTGTTTTCTCTTGAAGCATCTCTCTTTGGTGCCATGGTACAATGACTGTTGGAGGGAGGTGCTTCATGAGTGTGGTACCTGTCGGACAAAAAGGACACTTATGGGAAATAAAACATTAGCTCTTGTAAATATAACTTCACAGCATAATCAAGAAATAACCAGGGCATATGATGAGTGACAGGGGTGACTAACTAATTGTGGGAATTACAAAGTCTCAGCAATTAGTATGGAAACTTGATGACTGGAATTACGCAATGCGTAGTTCAGTCTGGATCAGGGCCTGGGAGAGACTACGCATTGCATATTCTCAATGGACAGGATGGGAGAATGGATCCTGGAACTACGTAGTGTGTAGTTGGACCCAGGTCAAGACAAACTCTGCGCAATTCTAGAAGCCAAGGAAGAGGCCTTGACTTCCCAGATTGCATAGTGCATGTGAGATCAGGGCAAGGGGAAGCCAAATCTTCCCAAGGGAGTGTGAAAAACAAGAAAATCTGAAATATGGTGTGAGGCTAAGTGTAGATATGACTAAGTGTATATGCATGCATGTGAAACAAGTGCATCAATTGATTAAACTGAAAGAAAATGAAGCATGTGAAGAGAGTCGCCACAACGACGACTGTTGGTGAAAAAAAGGAAAACTCATGCAAAACTTGGGGAAGGAAATATAAAAATTGAAAAAACACTTCTACAAGATAAAACAAGTTAGAAAACCAATATCCATCCATAGAAACAAGTGAAAGAAGACTCTCACCAGTTGAACAACCGAAAGCGACAAAAAAAGCGGCAAAAGACGATAAAAGAAAAACTCACCCGGAAAAGTGGCGACGATGCTACAAAGGTTCCTTGATCTCCTCAGGAATGATATAGGTTGATGATCGAGTGTAAAAATGATCTATAGATGCATCTATTAAATAGAATTGACCAAATCTGGATTTATGACGCACATGCATGAGATCAAGGACCAAAGCAACACTGGACAAAAACTTCTAAGGATAACAATGTGCCACCTTTGAGAAACTAATAATAGATCCCTACTTCCTATGGGTGCTTCTTTCCCTTTAGTTTTCTTTTTTTTTGTTCGAGGGGAAACTTGCCATGCATTTCCCAGAAATATTACATAGTTTTGGGAAGGATCGGGCAACTCTCTGGCTCATGCACTACACAATTTTTTAGCACAATGGGTTATGTGCAATTTTTGGGCTGAGTGGATTTGGGTTGTCTCTCATGTTCGACACAATTCATGGGCTCAATGCACACTATCAGTCAAGATTTCACAGTTCCCAAGAGCAAGGCCAATTGCCCTCAAGGATTACACAGTTCTCTAAGGCAAGCCTGGAATTTTCAAAATACCAAGTAAAGAGATTGACTTGTGGACTAGAAAAAGAGCTAAGTGAGAAAAAAACAAGCCAACATTGAAAGAGTAAACCTCAGTTGAAGCACAAGTGCTTGGATTAGTGCGAGATGAGATGTTGTGATTTAGAAGGGAGGCTCCAAATCAAAGCATAGGAAAAATTTTGGAGGGTGGTTATAACCACTAGAATGGGTACCTAATTAATGTTTCATAAGCACACTTTACTATGTTTCACTTCAAATAATGATACAATATAAATAAAAGAATGAATTCTCAAGATAAAGAAACTATCTCACACAATCCACTTAGTTGAGAAAATATCTCAACCTCACACCAATATACAAAATTAGTTAGTTGGTGAATATATTTATGTTTCACTTCAAATAATGATACAATATAAATAAAAGAATGAACTCTCAAGATAAAGAAACTATCTCACACAATCCACTCGGTTGAGCAAATATCTCAACCTCACACCAATATACAAAATTAGTTAGTTGGTGAATATCTTTTAGCCTTACTAGACCTAACAGACCCAAAGACTAGGAACATGTTGAAAATTTTGTTATCATTGTTGTCAAAGATATGGTGACACTGGATATGTCCAACATAAAGATTGGAACATGAAGATTGTTGGAAATATTGTTTTTGTATTTTTGATGCCCAATTTAGATACCCTATCTTTGAAGGAATTTTTACTCTAGTTTCATAGCTCTAATTGAAGCATAAGGTATATGGTTGGAAATATTATTTTGAGACCTTTCCAATGGTATGTGGCACTCCCTCTAACCCCATAGGAAAGAGAAGATATGAAATTTTTTGTCTAAATGATCCATCCAAACTAGAAGTTGGTCGATCCAACTAGTTTTACAACTCAACCCCATAAGTGAACTTATAGACACTATAAATAAAGGGCATATGAGTTAATTTGTACATAATCTAAGAAAGACAAAATCTAAGGTTGCAAGAGGATCTGAGGAATAATTTTTTGGGTGATTCTTGGACATTAAAGATGGAAACAAAAATGTGACTTATGGGGTCAACAAGTCATCTTCACATTTTCATCATGTAAAACTTAGAGGATATAAATAAAGTGTATTCTTTTCCCCGTGGTTAAAATTTTAGACGTTGGTTCACTATAATTTTAGAGATATGGTGTAAGGAAGTTGATTTTCCAGAATTCTCAACAAATAAGTCAACTTTGCATTTTTTATATAACGTTTTTTTTGTGATGTTTCTGTTGGTCACTTTAATTGTTTATTAATAAAACAGTCAAGTGCCACATAAATTATCAACCCGGGAAAGTCTAATTATTCCAAAGGTGACCACGTACTGTATGTACTCAATCTTAATAGTATTAAAAGCTGTAGTATAAATAGTTTACTATCTATTAAACCCATACTCTATGTTATAGCAGTTACAACCTATTGCAGGAATGGAATAAGAGCAGATAACTTAAAGAAAACAAATCTGCAAAAGGGAGTGATGGTTGTCCTGCAACAAAGGATCAGGACCCTATCCTCAGAGTAAGGACTTTCAGCACCTGCCTCTGTTGTCCAGTTCACCAATACACTCTGTAAATCCTAATCACCGGTGAGGCACTCATATACAACATCAATCAGTTAAAAGGAAAACAGAGTTTCAGTAAAAGTAAAATATCATTAGAAGCAGTACTTGTGATATAAACAGAAATCACACACACGACATAGAACAGAAAGAATATGGGTGAATCTTGTGATGAAGGTGGGCCCTGTCCTTCTCACAAGATTCCCCAGGACACAAAAACTAAGGTAAAATACTCAGAACAAAGCTTTATTCATCTGTCAATAGACCATATTACAAAAAAGATTCAGTCTCATCCCTTCACTACAGGTTCTTTGTTACAGCTTGTTCATCCTCTCTCTCTGTGTCCCCCTCCCTAATGTAGATGTCTCCTCTTTATAGAGGAGACATCTATTACAAAAGATTTTCATTATACATTCTGGTTCTGAACCCTTTATACCAAAAATAGGAAAATCAGTTCTCATTAACAAAACTTTGTTGCAGTCATGTGGATCATGATCATTACAACCAATATAGTAATCGGTCGGACTCCTTTGCTGATGTAGATTTGTTATGCAAATCTCAACTGTCTCCTTGAAGTTCGCATGTTGTTCTTGTTGTTTCAGCTTTGAGGTTCATGCTGTTCTTGCTATTTCAGCTTCACGGTTTGCACTGTTTCCGCTGTTTCAGCAACTGCAAAATGTGGTCCTGCTAGTTAGGCAGTTTCAATAATTGTTCAGCAACTTAATCAACTTCAAGGATCAATTATAAAGGTAGCATGATTACGTGTTGAATAATTAAACATATAGCAATGAGGAGAGTTGCTATATACCTTTTGGAGTGATTAAGCCAAAACACTAGCAAAGGCTTTCAACTAAGGGTTGAAGAGGGTAATATAATGACAAAATATAAGGTCAAAAATAGACAATATGGGATCCTAACATCCCCCCAACTGAAAATGTTGCATGTCCGCATGCAATGTCTAGTCTGAATCTGAGTCGGAATACTGGGATGAACAATGTAAGTTGCTTATGCAGTAACTGTAGAAGGTGCTGTCAACCATGTCTCTAAACCCATGGACAATCTAAAGTTTCTTCCATGCTGCCAACTCTTCCTTTTTAGTCAATTTAAATTGAGCCTTGTATTGTTCTTCAGGAAGCCATAAGAGAGGGAAATGAAAATGGTAACCAATCCGCCGTTCAGCACACTGTCTAATGCATTTTACATAATCAGGTATGCGTGATATTGCCGCCTGAAGATTGAGGGGATTGTAGGGATGATATTCCTGTCTTTCTTTGGGACAGTGTTCCAAGAATAAATTATTTGCTTTTACAACTAGAGCTCCTTTAGTTTTCACATAATGTTGGCAGTCTTCCAAGACTGCTGCTTGCAGATTCCTAAAAAGATCGGTCATCCCTGGTTCTCGTAGAATTCGTTGATATTCTATAATGAAGATGGCTACATTCTGCGGTTCCGGACGAATCCAGAGAAGACAGTTCTCCTCATTGTGTGCTGCAGACATAAAAGCATTCTACCAAGTAAGCTGATTGGCCAAGAAGGAAATAAAGGCTCTTATTTGGATATCACCACAAATAGGAAGTAAACTAATCTTTCTATCTTCAGGCATAGCCTCATTGTGAAGATAGAGTTCACACAGCAAGTTCTGGTCACTGTTTGGTGCTTCTGCAAAAGTCTCAATAAATTGCTGTGGTGTAGAGACCTGGTGGGGTCTTCCATCCTTGATTGCTTTTAATTGGAGGAACGCTAAACGTTCTCTCGAAAATACAGAATAGTTAAAAGAAGGCTTTCTTGTAGCAAGTAACTGCTGGACAAAATCAAAGATAAGGGACAATCTGGCTTTTAATTTCTTATTCTCCTTATGTTGTGCACGAGACTGTTCAAGTACTTCCCAATTTCTATATGCATAGTTGAGCCATAATGACTTTTGTTGCTGAAATTCCTTTCCTTGGGAGAGCTCATACTCTGTCTTCCATGTGTTACTTAGTTCTTGAAAACTAGAAGTTTGTGCATGAGCATTGCTGACACAGGGAGGTTCAGTTTGTGTATGGACAGTTGCAAAAGATTTTTGTTCTGGTTTTTGTTCATCAATAACTTGGGTGGGCCGGGGTGGTTCTGTTTCTTCCTCTAAAATTCTTGAATACCCTGCTGGTTCTTGGATAGCAGCAGGGTGTTCCTTTTTGAATATAACAGGGCTGGCTCCAGTCAACGGGACTGCAATTATCTTATATCCTGCTTGAGTATAGATATCCCCACATTCACTGCACATGTATTCGCTGTATTGATCCTTCTCTGCAGTGTTTTCAGCTTGAGATGCTACCTGAGCTAATATGTACAGATTGAGTTCATTTTTATAGGTTTCCCTATCCATTGTTAACTCTTTCTGATAAGCCTTAATTTCTGATTTTAAAAACTCATTTTATTCCTAAAGGGAGGCTAAAGTAACCGAGGCTTCTGTAGTTGCAGATTCCAATGAAGAAGAGAATTGTTGTTCAACATTAACTTCATCATTTGCGTCTAGAACAGGTGGTCCTTGTGTATCACCTGTTGGGTCAGTTTGTGTATCAACCTTACCTAGGGCATCTTCTTTTTGTTCCCCAACAGGTGGTTCTTGTGTGGCACCTGTTGGGTCAGTGGCTGGTTCTTATGTAACAGCCACATGCAGGTCATCTTCTTTTTGTTCCCCAACAGGTGGTTCTTGTGTGGCAGCCACATGCAGGTCATCTTCTTTTTGTTCCCCAACAGGTGGTTCTTGTGTGGCACCTGTTGGGTCAGTGGCTGGTTCTTGTGTAACAGCCACCTGCCCTATATCATCTTGGATGTCTAGTTTGGATGTTTTGGCAGTTGGTTCTTGTGGAGCAGCTCCCTTTGTTGAGAAAAATGATGTCACAAAATCGTGAACGCTCTGTATTTCCGCACCTGAGGGTGAAGAAGGTGAAGGTTCAGGGCTATGCAGGATACAGGGATTTAGAATGATAGGAGGGACATTTGGGATAATGGCCTCAGTTGCTGCAAACAACCTTGTTCGTTGCCGAGGTAGGGAATCAGGAGAGACAATAGTTTTTCTTTTGCGAGCACTTTTGCTCAGGGTAGGGGAATTATCGGAAATAGTGGCCTCCTTAACTGAGGCCCTGGTTCTTTTTAGTGGGTTTGCAGCTTTCTATTGCTTTTTCCTCTTAAGGAAAGTGATGAGGGTATCATCGTCCGAATCATCGGTAGGGATATGAACTATGGGGGTGGATGGTTCGGCTTCATCAGGGGGTGAGGACTGCTGCAGATTTTCAGTGCTCAATTGGGGTGTTTCTACTGCTGGTTGCTGAGTTTCAGCGGCTTGCTGGGAATTTTCCACGGATTGCTGGGAATTTTCTTCATTTTGCTGAGGATTTTCCTCAGCTTGCTGAGGAAGGTTATTGAGGGGAGGTGGATTGTGCAGGGTGAAGCTTGTATTTATTAGGAGTTGGCCAAACGATGGTGCATGAGGCAGAGGAGTTGGTGCCTTGCATTCACGGTATAGTGTGCCATATTTTTTAGACAGCCAAGAAGATAATAGGGCATATTTATTAGATGACCATGCCGCAAATGATTTAATAAAACAAAGTCGTGTTGGTAGACTACCTGATAACGACCCTTGCAAGTGAAGTAATGCTTAACGAATTCTGCAACCATCAAAGTGCAACGCCCCTGCCTTTGGTTTCCACCTGCTCCCCAGGTAACAGGAAATCTTGTTGTGCATTGAGAATGAGATGCTTCCTGCTGAACCAGCAAATACCATTGGTTGGAAGCCCTGAAACTTGCGCTATGTCTTCTTCTGTTATTGGGATTCGCACCCCTCGGACAGTAGAGTACCCTTCCCTCAGATTGCATGCAAATTCCAGAACCTGCTGTGAATCAAAATCCGGAAGTCTTCTGAAATAGTCCACCCATCCTGCTTGTAGAAAGATTTGGTATGCCTCCTGGTAGAGTTCCAGTAATGCCGTCAAGCCTGGTTCATGTCTAACAACATCTCCTCCCATAGTTACTGTTTTAGGCAAAATACAAAGTGCAGAGCCGTGTTTCCGATGTCGAAACATAGCAGAACGTTACAAATGAAATTATGACATGATGAAGTATAGATGAGGTGGATTAGACACTACCGTGAGGAATAGAGATGGCAGTGATCGGCGTGTCATGTAATGATTACAATATTTCGGTAATCCCCCCAACTGCGGCTGAATGATATGGTTGGTGGTATGACGCTTTTGGCGGTCATGTCAGTTATCTCCTCATTAACTACAATTTAATATTCACACTTAAACACACATACCTTTACATTTACCTTTGGTTGTTGTGCCGAAAAGTGTTATCTCATCCTTAATAGGTCGATGATCTTTATAGAAAGGGTTTGTAAGGTATGGGGGTTTTTATACACGAGGTTTTTATTATTCACAAGAGGAAGTAGTGAAGGGACATTATTAACAGGATAAATGGCTGATTCTTTTGAATAAAGAATGATATGTTTCTATCGAAGTAATAGTTCATTGTCAGGAGCAAAAATGGGGACATTGATGGTTTTTAGGAAAATGGAAAAGGTTGGTGTTTAAGCAGTGGGATTTGGTGTTTCAGCAATGGGAAATGGTGTTTCAGCAACGGGAAATGGTGTTTCAACAACGGGAAATGGTAGAGGGAATGAATTATGATCTGGAATGACATGGCAATGCTTTCCAATCTGCAGATTAATTCTTCCTATATTGGAATTTTTCTTTTCAGCCACCATCCAAAGCTAAGATCTGCAAAATAATTAATTGTAACATGGCAACCCCTGACAGGGATTATTAGTTAAGAAATCTAATCTAAAAATAAATTCATAAATAGAAAATTAAGTGCATTGGGGGATAGCCGGTTCCCCCAAAAAGGCATAGTGTATGTCTGCCATGTAAGTAGCTTTGAAATCCTCTTTAGAAATAGGCTGTTTATACAAACGAATTCGATACCCATTTACTAATAATGGTGTTCTAGAATCATCAATCGTTGGGATTCTGACTGTTCCATTTGGAAAAACAGTATCTACTTCATAAGGTCCTAGCCACCTTGTTCTTAATTTTCCTTGAAAATTTTCAAAATGGGAATCATACAGTAAGGCCCAATTACCTTTTTGGAACTGCTTGTGCTTAATATTTTTGTCATGCCACCTGGTTCTTTGCTGTTGTATCATGGTTGTTTTATGGATGGAATCCAACCTCTTTTCATCCAATTCATGAAGCTGCTGCAACCTAGCTGTCTGTGCATCAGTTAAGTCAAGGTTAACAGCGAAAGCAGTCCTTAAGGTTTTGATTTCAAATTCCACAGGAAAAAAAACACTTTTACCATAAACTAATTCATAAGGTGAAAAACCCGTAGTGTTCCTCCAAGTAGTTCTGTAAGCCCATAATGCTTCAGACAACCTTTGAAACGAGTCCCTTCTATTCTCTTTGACTGTTTTCGTTAAAATGGCTTCTATGACTTTATTTGTACTTTCCACCTGCCCATTTGCCTGGGGGTGATAGGGTGTAGTCATTTTATGCTTAATGTGATATTTCTGGAGTGTATCTTTGAAGCCATGTGAAATAAAAGGGGGTCCTCCATCTGTAACTAGCTCTCTAGGCAAACCAAACCTAACAAAGATTTCTTCAAATAGAAAAGTTAACACTGATTCTTCATTAGCTTTGATGAGTGCCTTAGCTTCTACCCACTTAGTCATATAATCTATGCAAACCAATATATAAACTCTTTGATTGGATGGAGGATTGATGGGACCTATAAAATCTAGTGCCCATCTTTCAAAAGGTTCAAGTATTACCTGGGGGTTGAGTGGCATTTCATCCCTATTATTAGGCTGGCCCATTCTCTAACAGCTATCGCAGGCCCTAATATATTTCTTTGCATCCTTGAAAAGTGAGGGTCAATAGTGACCCATTCTAAGAACTTTATGTGCTGTTATTTTGTCTGCAAAATGCCCTCCACAAGGGTCATCTTGGCAAGCCTTCAATATATCATAAACTTCATCTTCTATGATGCATCTTCAAATTTCCTGATCGAGTCCTGTGTGAAAAAGGCACCCACTTATCCAGTTGTACGTAGCACTTTGCTGAACGATCTTTCTTTTCTCTCTGTGCGATAGGTATGATGGTAGTTTCCCTGCAACTAAGTAATTGGCAATGTCTGCATACCAAGGTGAGTGAGAAAATACTGCAAATAAATATTCATCAGGAAAAGAATCATCTACTTGAATGTTTTCATCAGTTGTTAACCGAGAAAGAAAATCGGCAACTACATTTTCTTTACCTGGTCGATCTACAATTGTGATATCAAATTCTTGTAATAATATTAACCATCTGGTAACTCGAGCATTTGTAACTGATTTGTTCATTAAATATTTAATGGCCAAGTGATCAGTATGCATAAAAGTAGTATAACCAGTAATATAATTTCGAAACTTATTAATAGCATTAATGACTGCTAAGAATTCTTTCTCGGTGACTGTATAATTAAGTTCAGCAGGGGTCATATTTTTACTAATAAAATAGATAGCATAGGGAAGATTGTTTTCTTCTTGACCCAAGACAGCTCCAATTGCAGTATCTGAAGCATCAGAGGATATATGAAAGGGGAGTGCCCAGTCAGGTCCTCTTAAAATGGGAGCTGTAGACAATTGATGTTTAAGTTCATTAAATGCTTTTTGACAACCATCAGTCCACTTAAATTCGGCATTTTTCATAAGTAACACAAACAAAGGAGAAGCTATTTTAGAAAAATCCTTGATAAATCTTCTATAATATCCAGCATGTCCTAAAAAACTTCTTACATCAGTTTGGAATAGTAAGAGTCTGAATTACTTGTACTTTAGCTGGATCAACTTGAATTCCTAGGAATGAGATGAAGTGTCCCAATACAATACCTTGATTCATCATCATATGGCATTTTTCAGTACTAAATGCAAGATTTTCTTCTATACATCATTTAAGTACTTTTTCAAGGTTCTGTAATGCATCTTCAAAGGTCACACCATAAGGAGTAAAGTAATCCATAAATATTTCTAAGGAATCATTAAGCATATCAGAAAAAATTCCTATCATTGCTCTTTGAAATGTTGCTGGGGCATTACATAGTCCAAATGGTAGAACTCTATAGGCAAAAGTCCCCTATGGACTAGTAAAATTGGTCTTGTCCTGATCTTGGGGTGCAATATTGATCTGATTATATCCACTAAATCCATCCAAAAAAGAAAATAATCCACTAAATCCATCCAAAAAAGAAAATAATCTCTTACCAGCCAAATTATCTAGTACCTGATCAATAAATGGTAAGGGAAAATGATCTTCTGAGTGGCCTTATTTAGAGCTCTGTAATCTACACACACTCTCCATTTCCCATTTTTCTTCGGTACTATTACTAATGGTGAAACCCATTCACTATCAGATATAGGATATATAAATCCTGCATTCAATAGTTTTTGAAGTTCTTCCTTCACAATTTCCCTTAAATTGGGATTCATTCGTGGCTGGGGTTGACAGACTGGGCGGGATCCTTCTTTAATATAAATACGATGAGTACATAATTCAGAATAAATTCCCTTCATATCTGTGTAATCCCATGCGAATGCTTTTTTATTCTCATGGAGTAACTTCATTAACTGTTGTGTTTCAGCATCTGTTAGGTTAGGGTTTATATTTAATGTTTTGCCAGGCTCGATTTTGACTGTTATACTTTTGGAGGAGCTGTCAGCTGATGTCTGAGATAAATCTTCAGTTCTAAGATTTTGCTGTGATTCAGATTCCAAGATTGTAGTCAAGTGATCATGTATTTCAGAGTTAACTGAAGAAGGTTCAGAAATAAAGCTACTATTTAATTCATCTTCAGTTGAACCTTTAAAAGTTAGGGCTTGTCGACAGTCAAGATGGGTTGGGTCTCATTATCCTCATAATCTAACCACACAGAGTTATCATTATTGATCATAGGTGTAGCACAAGGGTAAAGAGTAAGCTGTTTGGTTTCACATCTGTTAGAAATTATCATTGAACCTGACCTACAGCTGATGAAGGCATCTGCTGTAGCCATCCAAGGTCTTCCTAAAATCAATGGATGACCCCCCAACTTTGGTTTGGTCTGTAATACCACAAAATAAGCTGGGTAGTTCCAAGATTCGACTGAAATTGTTAGGTCTTCAATGACTCCTTCAGGTTTGATTGTGGAGCGGTCAGCTAGCTCTAGAATGGTTGGGGTTTCCCTAATTACATCCTTTAACTGTAATAACTGTGCAATTTCAAGGGTCATGATGTTTATTGTAGCACCCAGATCTACTAAAACTCTAGAAACAAAAGTTTTTCCAACCTGTACTGTGACCGTAGGATGATCAGGGTCACCATATTTCACAGGAGGGTTTTTTTCCGACATTAGAGCAACTAGATCACCCATCACATGAACTGTGAGGGGGTCCTTAGTTTTTCTTCCAGGTTTCTTAATACAAATATCTCTAACAGTTCTAGCATAAATTGGTACATCTCTCAGTGCTCGTAAGAGTGGAATTTTAACATATAAATTCTGCAGCTCTCTTAAAAGATTAAAAGCAGGTGGCTCAAGTGTTTTGGTAAGAGCCAAACGTTCAGGGAATGGTGGCTCTGCTGCTTCAGCAGTCTTGCTAGAGGATGTTTCAACTGTTTCAGCATCATTGTTAGAGGATGATCCAACTATTTCAACATTGTTATTAGATGACTTTTCTTTTCCGGTTTCTTCTTTATCAGAATCAGAAGAAGTAATGTCATCAATAATGGGTTCAAATATTCTTCCAGAGTGTAAATAAATGTCATTACATTGCATAGGGGAAACAAGTTGGTTTTGAATATCAATTACCTGTAGAGCTTTATTATTATTTGGGTTGCGGTTAGGTTGTACAGGCAGTTGGTGTCTCATTGTCTGATTATTTGGTGGAGCATTTGATGGTAAGGAGAGAGATTGATGATACTGAGGTAATTGGTTTTGAAATGGGATTTGTGGAGCTATCCAATTTGGGTTCCATTGATTAAAATAGGTCTGTTGTAGAGCCCAGGGATTCCACATTGTAGGATCAACAAAAGGAGGATTCGGTTGCTGCAAGGGTGGGAAATTCATTTGATTAAAGTGTGGGTATTGAATTTGATTGAAGGGTGGGTAATTTTCTTGAAAAGGAGGATGATTATTCCAACAATTAAACGACATGTTAGAATTCGTACCTTATCCTCGTGGTTACCATTGCCTTCTCTGTGTGAGGAGGTACACTAATTCAACTTCTTCTTCAGTTAACTGCAGTGCTACTTTTATTCCTAGCAAAGAAGGGCATTGTTGAGTCTCATGGTCCTTTCCACAGATAGTGCAAATTGGTACCTTGTCCAGGGGGCATTCCCTTAGTGGGTGTTTTTCCCTGCATTTAGAGCAAAAAATAGCCAGAGAAGCTTCTGCTTCTGCCTGCTTCTTTTTAACCTGCAAGGTATCAATTTGTGAAGCAAAAGAGCTTAACATTTTAGTTTTAAATTCTTCAAGTAAGTTACCTATTTCGGCCCGTGTTTCTCCTCCACTTGCTGATTTCTGGACTCTTGAGTATGTACTATCTTTGCTTTCTGGTCTGCTTGCTACTCCTCTCGAACATATTTTACAGAGATTGACAATCTCATCATAGGATTCCTTAGATATGTCTCCTTTTCCAAGCATACTCAACATATCTAAACAATCATCTCGTACCCCTTTTAGCAATATTGACTTGAGAATGTCCTTACTCATATCAGGATGATTAGATCATTGCAATTTATACGGTAGCCTTTCCACGAAGTCCTCCAGACTTTCGTCCTCCTTCTGAGTCATCTTGAATAATTCCTCCTTCCTTTCTCTTGTTCGATAATAATCTTGGTATTTAGCCAGAAATTTCTCCTTCATCTGGTCCCATGTCGTAATCACATGAGCTCCCAAGCTCATGAACCATCTTAATGTGTTCCCCTTTAATGTAGCTGGAAACAACATCAATTTCTGCGCAACATTAATGTAGTCATAGCTTCTACACAATATATCAAATTGAAAAAGAAATTCATCAGGATCTTCTGTGGATAACCCATGGAAATTAGGTAATGCTGAAAGTGGGATATTCTTCATAAGAGTTGCTCCTCTGGGGAGATCTCCAATAGGGAATTCCAGGGTGGAGAGAGAATTCTCTCCCCTTCCTTCTACTCTGCGAACTCCACTGAAAAGTCCTTCATTATTATCCTCCATTGGTTGTTTTCCTGATGCGCTTGCCCAGTCTTTGGAGTTTTCTGTTGGAATTTCAATGTCCTGCACTGGTTCCTCCACTTTAATTTCCTCTATTGGCTCTTCTACTAGTCGTTCGTCTTCTTCCACCGGTTCCTCAATATATTCTGATGGTTCTATAATCCTCTCCGGTCCCACTTCTTCCTCTATCTGGTAATCTGTCTGGGAAGAGTGTTGGGTCTGTGGCCTTTGAGAGCTTAACCTCTGGGATGTCTCAGATTTTAAAATAATATCATCAATAAAAGTTTTTCTTCCTCCTCCTTTGCCCTTGCCACGTGAAAGGTTAACCTTCTTGCATCCTCTCATGCATCCTGCATCTCGAAAGAAAATTGTTAATACTATTAAAATCTTCAGTCGCCTTCCCTGGCAATGGCACCAAAATGTTGGTGACTTTAATTGTTTATTAATAAAACAGTCGAGTGCCACATAAATTATCAACCCGGGAAAGTATGATTATTCCAAAGGTGACCACGTACTGTATGTACTCCATCTTAATAGTATTAAAAGTTGTAGTATAAACAGTTTACTATATATTAAACCCCTACTCTGTGTTACAACAGTTACAACCTATTGCGGGAATGGGATAAGAGAAGATAACTTAAAGAAAACAAATCTGCAAAAGGGAGTGATGGCTATCCTGCAACAAAGGATCAGGACCCTATCCTCAAAGTAAGGACTTTTAGCACCTGCCTCTGTTGTCCAGTTCACCAATACACTCTGTAAATCCTAATCACCGGTGAGGCACTCATATACAACATCAATCAGTTAAAAGGAAAACAGAGTTTCGGCAAAAGTAAAATATCATTAGAAGCAGTACTCGTGATATAAACAGAAATCACACACACGACACACAATAGAAAGAAGATGGGTGAATTGTGATGAAGGTGGGCCCTGTCCTTCTCACAAGATTCCCCAGGACATAGAAACCAAGGTAAAATACTTAGAACATAACTTTATTCATGTGTCAATAGACCATATTACAAAAAAAAATTCAGTCTCATCCCTTCACTACAGTTTCTTTGTTACAGCTTGTTCATCCTCTCTCTCTATGTCCCCCTCTCTAATGTAGATGTCTCCTCTTTATAGAGGAGACATCTATTACAAAAGATTTTCATTATACATTCTGGTTCAACCCTTTATACCAAAAATAGGAAAATCAGTTCTCATTAACAAAATGTTGTTACAGTCATGTGGATCATGATCATTACGACCAATATAGTAATCGGTCGGACTCCTTTGCTGATGCAGATTTGTTACGCAAATCTCAACTGTCTCCTCGAAGTTCGCATGTTGTTCTTGCTGTTTCAGCTTCGAGGTTCATGTTGTTCTTGCTGTTTCAGCTTCACGGTTTGCGTTGTTTCCGTTGTTTCAACAACTGCAAAATGTGGTCCTGCCAGTTAGGCAGTTTCAACAATTGTTCAGCAACTTAATCAACTTCAAGGATCAATTATAAAGATAGCATGATTACGTGTTGAATAATTAAACATATAGCAATGAGGAGAGTTACTATATACCTTTTGGAGTGATTAAGCCAAAACACTAGCAAAGGCTTTCAACTAAGGGTTGAAGAGGGTAATATAATGACAAACTATAAGGTCAAAAATAGACAATATGGAATCCTAACAGTTTCAAAACTTGGAACTTTGAGGATATAGATAAAATATCTCCATATACTTCTGGTTAAAACTTCATTCCTTGTTTCAATATATTTTTGAGAGATGGTCTAAGAAAGTTATGCTTCATAAATTCTATCAAAATAAGTCAGCATGACATTTTAACTATAACTTTTATTTTGGGATGTTTCAGAATATAAAACTTGGAGGATATAGACATAATATCTTCATGTACACATAGTTAAAATTTAAAACCTAGGTTCACTATAATTTGAAAGATACGGTTTGAGGAAGTTAGGCTTCCTAAATGCTCATAAAATATATTTTAAACATTTGAGCTTAGTATTTTCATTATAACTTTCCTTCTCTAATGTTTGATTCTATGAAATCTTAAAAGGAAAGAGAAGGTGCCTCAGTGTACCTATGCTAGAAATTTTGGACCATGTTTCACTACAATTTTGGAAATATCTTCTAATGAGAATACACTTCTTGAATGCTCTTGAAACATGCTTCAAACAAATTAGCTTGGAATTTTTCTATAATTTTTTTTTCTGAGATATTTCATATTGTGAAATTTGGTGGAGACATAAAAGAGATCTCTACATACCCATGGTAGAAGTTTTAGATTCAAATTTCCAAACTTGAATGTGTGGCATTCTGTGTAAACTTGTTCTTGGGAAGAACCCATAAGAAACAATTTTTGGGAGAAGTAGACTTGGTGAAGGAATACGAAATAGGTAGACTTGGTGAGGGAAGAAGAAACTAACAAAATGGGTGATGGTAAAAGTGACTATTAGAGTTGGTGAAGACAAAAGTGACAAGTAAACTTGGTGAAAGTATAAGAAGCTAACATACATTGTGAAGAAGCAAGTAGACTTGGTGAAGTAGATTGATGCCTATGAATATTTGCAGCAATGGGGATTGGTGTCTCTTCTAGGCTAGTTCATATAAATCAATAGAGTGGGTAGGATTCTCGTATAGGTTGGTACCTGTAAAGTAGTGGAAGAAATTGATATCCCTTGTAGGTTAGTGACTACAAAGTAGTATAGGGGATTGGTGTCTCTTGTAGGTTAGTTCCTATCAAGTAGTAGAGGAGATTGATGTCTCTTGTAGTTTACTGATTATAAAGTATCAGAGGGGATTTATTTCTCCTGTATGTTGGTACCTACAAAGAAACAAATGTATTTTGTTTCTTGTAGGTTGGTGGCTACAAAACAATAGAGGTGATTGGTGTTTCCTATGGGTTGGTTCCTATAAATTGATGCAATAGTAGGTTGGTGCTTACTCATATAACAAAGTTTTGTAGTTTTATTTTATAAGGGTTTCCACGTATACTTTTCTTGTTAAATTTATGAGATTGATGTTTTATGATGCTTGAATGAATTTAAATATGTAAAAAAAATCATTATACTCATTCATCCCCTCCTCTTAGTATTTTAGGTTTTAACCCTGTACAAAAATTACCTGCATACGAATTCTAAGAACAGAAAATAAACAATGTGAGAGCATAACACATAAAACACATATACACAGAGATTTTCCCCTAGATCCAAAATTGGGACTACCATCTTGATTTTTTATTATGTTCCATTCAATGTTACAATACATATTAATACATGTCGAAGTATTCAATACCATGAACTGAAAACCATCGTGCCCAAAACCATGTGCGAAAACCATGCACAAAACCATAGCTAGGTTTGCCTACCTAATATAGGGTCCAAAAAAAATTTCCTTGGGGTGTTTCCCTGGACCTCGTAGAGGGGGACTACTTGCCTCCCTCGAAAGAATATAACATACCCAACATCCTCCCACTTTTTGTTTTCTTTCCATAGGGGACCACAAGAGAGCTTAGTCATTTATCCAACCCTGCAATGCCTATTGTTTCTCTACACCAAGAGAACTTCTTAGAGCTCACAGATTTTGTCAATGCATCTATAGTATTATTCAAAGTGTCCACCTTTGCCAACGACACCTTTTTTTCTTCTATCATGTCCCTCAAAAAGTGATACTAAACATCAATGTGCTTTGTCTTTGAAGGGTAAGCAGGGTTCTTTGCCAAGAAAATTGCACTTTTGCTGTCACAGTATATCCTTATAGCTCCCTGTATTAACCCCATACTTGAACACAATCTCTGCAACAAAATTTCTTCCTTGATTGCATGAGTGGCTGCCATGTATTCTGCCTTTGTAGTTGATAGTTCTACTACAGATCTCCAGCCTAATCTGCATCAAAAAAGCCACGAATATCCAAAAATCTATCCAATCCTAGTCTTCCTTGGTAGCATAAACCATAATCACTATTGCCACACAAATACCTAAAAACTCGCTTCATTGTTGTCCAATACTCCTTCCCTGGTTTTGACATAAACCTGCTCAATACTCCCACTGCATGTGAAATGTCTCGTCTAGTACAGACCATCGCATATATCAGTCTACCGACTGCACTTGCATATGGAACACATGACATGTCTGCTTCCTCTTCTTGTGTATTGGGACACTGTTCAATAGATAACTTTACACCTATAGGAATAGGATCCTTAACCTGTTTACTATCCTACATAATAAAGCTCTACAATATTGTCTCAACATACTTCCTTTGGTTTAACCAGAGCTTCCTCTTTTCCCTATCTCTTTTAATTTCCATGCCCAGAATATAGTTTGCAGCACTAAGATCTTTCAT
This sequence comes from Pinus tabuliformis, assembly GCA_031772625.1. NCBI lineage: Eukaryota > Viridiplantae > Streptophyta > Pinopsida > Pinales > Pinaceae > Pinus > Pinus tabuliformis. The sequence goes on along the minus strand of CM062812.1, from coordinate 498,452,933 downwards.
GTTGAATTTGGAGGAAAATTGGGTCTTCAAATCTTGGATAATTTCTTTGTCATTTCCAAGCAGCAACATGTCATCCACATACAAGACCAAATAAATAACATGATCACCAATTAATTTGAAATACACATAGTGATCTGCGTTGCTTCTAGTGAATCCAAGGCCTAGTATAAATGTATCAATTTTTTGATACCACATCCTTGGTGACTGTTTTAGCCCATACAAAGACTTCTTTAACTTGCATACTAGTTCTTTCTTACCCTTCACCGCAAAGCCTTCAGATTGCTTCATGTATATCTCCGCTTCCAGATCCCCGTGTATAAATGTTGCCTTCACATCCATCTGTTCTACCTCAAAATCAAAAGCAGCAACAACAGATAAAAGTAATCTAATAGAAGCTACCTTGGCAATAGGAGAAAAAATATCACCAAAATCAACTCCCAGCACTTGGGATTAACCTTTAGATACCAACCAAGCTTTGTATTTCTCCACGTTTCCTTCAAAATTTGTCTTCTTCTTGAACACTCATTTGCTTCCTATGGGTTTCCTTCTAGCTGACAACTCCACCAGATCGCAAGCCTCATTTTTGTGCAAAGATGCCATTTCATCAACCATGGCCTCTTTCTAGAGTTTTCCATCCTCTAAATCTACTACTTCCTTCATAGTTCTAGGATCATCATCACTAATAGATAAAGAAAAATTTGAACAGAAAGCATATGGACTATACCTTTCTTCTGGCTGCCTTCTTTCTCGAACTGATCTCACAACCGGATTTTGTGGCTCTTCATCTTCTGATTCCTCTTCTGTTGTAGACTCTGATTCTTACTCTTTTAGCTCAAACTCTATCTTCTCAGGTTCCTTTGATGGGACTTCATGTTTAATAACATTTTTCACCTCTCTGAACACCACATCTCGGCTATACACAACCTTCCTTGTTACTAGGTTCCAATGCTTATAACCCTTTAAACCATCCTTATACCCAATGAAGATGCAATTTTTAGATTTACTATCCAACTTTGTTCTTTTCTCCTTTGGAACATGTACATATGCATCACATCTAAATACCCTTAGATGTGGAAGAGAGGGTTTTTTCCAATTCATACCTCTTGTGGAGTCTTATCCTCCAACATGATGAACGGGATCTGTTGACTAGGTAACATGCTATCTCCACCACCTCTGCCGAGAATTCCTGTCCTAACCTGGCACCGCTAAGCATGCTTCTTGCCCTTTCCATCAATTTCTTTTTCATTCTTTCTGCAACTCCATTTTTCTCAGGTGTGTATGGAGTAGTCTTCTGTCATGCTATACCACACTTCTTACAGAATTCTTCAAATTCCTTGCTGCAAAACTCTCAACCGTTATTTGTCCTCAACCCCTTTATCTTCTTCTCTGTCTAGTTTTCCACCAGATCCTTAAATTCGTTAAACTTATCAAAGACTTCAGATTTATTCCTGAGGAAATATATCCATGTATTCCTTGTTAAGTGATCAATAAATGATACATATTACACAGACTTACCCAATGATGGAACCTTCACAGGTCCAAACACATCACTGTGCACAAGCTCTAATATTTGTTTCGCCCTCTTCCCACCGAAAGGGAAACTCACCTGATTCTACTTCCCATATATGCAATTTTCATAGAAATCAAAATCGAGAGACCTATTACTCATACCTTCTTCCATACCTTTACCATGAAGTATTTGAAGTCCCTTCTCCCCAATATGTCCAAGCCTTTGATGCCATAACACGGTCTTCTCTCCAAAGACTTCTATATTTTTTACTCCACTTTCAAGAACCACAAAAATGTTGCACCCATCAATAACAATGCTACCTTTTAGCTTGTACATAGTTCCAATCCGAACTCCCTGCATCAATACTAGTGCTCCCCGAACCATCTTGCAGGTATTTTTCTCAAATTTTTACACTTGTATCATCCAACTTGCTTACAAAAGTCATATTTCTAGCCAATGAAGGAATATGAAGAACACCCGGAAGTGTTCTAATCCTTCCACCTTGTGACTTCAGCTTTACTTTTCCGTGACCAATGATTATAGCATTCCTGTCATCCCCCAAGAAGACATCACCACCATCATATTTCTCATACTCGCAGAACCACTCTCTATGGGGAGTGAAGTGAAAGGACGCACATGAGTCAATCAACCATGTCTCATGATCTACATGTGTACTTGAAGAAGCCAAGTACACATCCCCACCTTCATCTGAGGTGGTTTTCGCCTCAAGAAAGTAGCATCATCAAATCCCTTTACTTTGTCAGGAGGTTTAGATTTACAGTCCCTTTTGTAGTGCCCTTCCTTTCCGCATTTCCAGCACACCACCTTTATAGGTTTTCCTGGAGATTTAGATCTCCCTCTAGATTTATATCTCCCACTCGATGAATTATTTTTGTTTCTGTTCTAGGAATGTCCTCACATAGATAAGGCATCACCATTCTGGCTCTCCATATTTTTCCGTCTCATATCCTCCATCAGCAAGGATGAGACTATTTCATCAAACTACAAGGCAGTTACATTGCTACCTATTGCAATAACCAGACTATCCCACAAGTCTCGTAGAGAACAAAACAAACTAATGCACTTATCTTCATCTGAAATTTTAATATCAATAGACAATAACTGACTTACCATATATTCTCTGTCACCAAGTCTCCATCTTTCATCCTCAAGTTATACAACTATTTTCGTAGGAACAATTTATTCACCAGATACTTAGATTAGTACGAAGTCCCTAACTTGTCCCATAAAGCCTTCTCCATAGCTTCCCCTAATACATTCAATAATACTAAATCTTAGACACACAAACGTATTTTGCTCTTTGCCTTCTAATCGTACTTCTTCAATTCTTCATCAGAGACTCCTATTGGTTTAGTACCTGGATCTACCGCGATACACTGATGATTATCCACCAACAAATCCTCCATCTTGAGTTTCCATAACTCAAAACTCTGACCACTAAATTTCTCGATCTCTATCTTTCCACTACTCGCCATCTTTTTATAACTCAAAACTCTGACCACTAAATTTCTCGATCTCTATCTTTCCTATAGATCTCCCACTGAATAGGGTCTACCACAGGCCCGAGAAAAACCCCTCAGCAAAAGAGGTGTCCCCTTGAAGCCAAAACAACTTTGATACCAAATGTAGGTTTTAACCCCGTATAGAAATTACCTGCATACGAATTCTAAGAACATAAAATAAACAATGTGAAAGCATAACACATAAAACACTTATACACAGAGATTTCCCCTGGATCCCAAAACCAGGACTACCCGATTTATTTTTCATTATGTTCCTTTCAATGTTACAATATATATTTATACATGCCGAAGCATCCAATATCATGGATCGAAAACCATCGCGCCAAAAACCATGGGAGAAAACCATGCACAAAACCATAGGTAGGTCTGCCTACCTAATATAGGGTCTAAAAAATAAATTCCTCGAGGCACTGCCCTCGACCCCGTACAGGGGGGCTACCCACCCCCCTCAAACCCCCTGTGACCCCCCTACCGCGCAATCAGGACAAAAAAGGGGGGACTCCGCCCCCGCTCTAACTCCCTGATTAACTAGGGCAGCTAGTCATGGAAAGAATATAACACAACCCAACAAGTATAATTTTGAATCCAAAAAAACATACTCTACATAAAAATCATCAAACCTAAGGCAAGTAGTATTTATGTTCTCTAACACTTCCACTTAACAACTACTTCTATTGATCTCGATTAACAAAGTCTATCTATGGTCTATGTTGGTACTTTACAACCATTATGAAAAAATGTTGACATCCATATAAAGGAACAACCAATCACCAAAATGCATGGGTACCTAACCATCGAAATCATTGGTCTAATAGGATGAATGTCATGTACGTGGTTCGTTCAACCATCATATCTTCATACCTATAACTATACCTTTAAGTCCCCCTCAATCATCATCATCGTGGATATTGTTAGATTACCCATAACCATGCTCGGTTTTATGGAATTACCACATGGTGTTGCATATCCTTCTACTTTCTGCAAAGTATATCTAAGCCAAGTTGGCCTCTTGTTGATTCCAGGAATAACAATTTGATCCATTGGTTTGTTAGGCCCTTCTATCTCTTCTTTATTATCTATGGGAAGTTCTACAATATTGGATGTACCTAAAGCTTCTTCATTGGGTGTTTCTTGTTCTTCATCATTTTCAGAGTCCATGGATACTGTTAGGTTCCTATACCAATCGGAGTCATAATTTTTAATGACTAAGGTTAAGCCTTGTAATATGTACATACCTTTTCCTACTACAAATGTTTTCTAATATTAAAAAATTAAAAAATGTAAAGAGGGTATGTCCTCAAAGAAAAGTCAAAGGACACAAAAGAATGAAAAAAGGTGAAAAGAATGATGATATATGAACCCCAAAATACAAAAAGAGACCATGAAAGTGTGCAAGTCAAAATTCCACTACTATTTACTTTCATGCATAACAATGGTTGTGTGCAGCTTGTCACTCATGCCACAATCCATGGTAATCAAATTGTTCAATCTTTATTATACCATGCTTTGAATTTTATTTTTATAGTTAGAGAATAAAATCTGACCAAACAGTTTAATCTTGGCAAATCATTGGATAGGTAGAGAAAATAAAAGGAGCTCATCAGTTTAATCTGAGCCCTTGGATGATATAAGGTTAGAATTAGATAGTCTACTTTGTAAAAGAAAAAGGATTGATAAGGGTTTACTAGCCTAAATGCACCCAAATAAAATGAAGAGAAAATGGTAGGGTGAGTAAATGGGTAAGTAGGAGAAAGGTTGCAGAAATTATCAAAGTAATCACACAAAAGCACTTATTTCATGTTTAAATGCATATTTCAAATGGACATAAGCAGTAAACAAAGTAAGGACAATGGTTTACAACTTGGTTTATTTAACATCCCCTCAGTCATTTTACCCCCCTCTACTTACTAATTTCCCATAAATAAGTTCTAAGTACTTAAATCCTTTAAGTCAAAGAGGCTCAGAGCATTTCTCTAAATTTTGGAGGGACTGGACCCTCGGCTTAATGACTTATGGACACAAGTACTAGAACCCCCTTCTTGAAAATTCATATCCCTTCATTTCCCCTCATTATCCTAAGAAGATCCCTTTTTCTAAAAACAACTTTTACCTAGGAAAAGTAATACCCCCCATATAAAACCCTTTCGCACAAAAAACCCACAAAAAAGCCATTTTCCTAGGTATAAAGCTAAGTGTGTGAATGTTTCACTTTACTTGTTTACTAAGGAAAACCCACTCTCCCATTGAATTTTCATATTAATCATTAACATTATTATATAAATCCCATTATAAACCCTTTTCTCGTAAATAAACTAAATCCCTAATTAAATACCCCAACCCTTAGTTTTGATAAAAACAAATATAAATACCCATATCCCGCTACAACTTTACTTAGTTTACATAATCCCTGTAAACCTAAGTTAATCTCATTAAATAACCTCACTTGATCCCCTAAACACACAATTAAGCCCCGCCCGATCGATTATCCCATGATTAATCCCCAAAACTAATCCCAAAGCGCTATGATTAAACCCCTAGAGCCCCCCTCAACTCCCATGCATTCCTTTCGTGTAACTTGTCTGCCCGACTACCGTCAGATCGCAATCACCCAAATCCAACAGCGCAAAGAAATATCGGTCACGCCTGCTGGACTGCCTTTACCCACTCGATGAGGCGATTTTTCCCCCGACCCCTAATGGTTACATTTCAAACGATGTATGGCATCGGGTGACCCCTACCAAAAACCACCCACACCACAAAAGTGGTGCAATGACCCTCCAAAACCACTTTCCCCACTTAACCGAAAAACCGTTAATTGTTCATCCAAAAGGGAACGCGCCAAAACTAATTATTTTCTCCATAAAAGGCCGAAAAGCCCTCTTTTGCCATTTTTTGACCCATTCTGTTTGTAAACTCTGTAAACCATTGCAATCCCTACAAACGTTGAATTTACCAATAGACTTCCGAGTCTGCTCCAGAAGACGTTGCAGGCAACCCAGCTGACCTTTCAGTCTATACCAGGACTACACCAACCACTGCAGCTGCCGTGAACCATCATTTTTAAAGCCAACCCAATTCCAAGTATTTCACCATGAATTATCCCACGACTTCAAATTTCGAAACATTTAGCCTGTGAAGTATTTTAATTTTAAAAAATAGATTAAAAATAATGCCAATTCAAGAGCTTCTTGCCTAAACCCTCTGAAAGTCCCAAAATCTTTGATAAAACCCCCAGAGCCTAATTCAAATGCACAAGAACTGAATAAATGGATGCCCATGTTGCCATGGATGTTCGTCCTGTGATGACTCCACATTTAGACTTGCACCACCTTCCCTTGGCTGACAGGGATTTCCAAATAAAAGATACCACTACCATAGAGCTCCTGCTCAAAATTCATTTCTTAAGCAGAGAAAACTATTTGAACCATTGAGATGACATTGGCCTCTGGGAGTCCAATTTACCTAGATACCAGTTCCCCCAAGTTCATATCTTTCCAGAAGTTGTTCATATGTGCTATGCATGCTACATCCCCAGCCATAGAGCCATAATGTCTCATTACCAGAAGGTTCTATTCACTATCACAGCTGAGTCCATTAATGAAATGCTATAGTTCCAACTAGGGCCAAACTTAACCCCACTCTCAATCGGAGACCTGTTGGACTAGTATCCCAAGCTAAGCCCTTCAAGATTGGCCCAGTTGTTCCAAACCTTCATTGTAGAGGGAAAACACATCCCTAAGGAGCCCCCTCCATATATGTCAGCCATTTTCTCTACAAGGGGCAAGCAGGTTGTGACCATGATATCATGCATTTTAGGCTACTCTAAAAGTGAATACACTGATGAATTTATACTTGCCTTCATGTCCATTTATACCCCAAGACAACGTCCTGCTGTTTTGTAAAATTTTGTTGAGTTTATAGCTGATAGGATGCATGAGAAGTTTATTAGAATGAGCAATGAAAGAGTGTTTAAATATTCCTTTGTCCTCTATCATATTTTTTTGTACTATCAGTTAGATAAGTTTCATTTCACTCCCCAGAAGCTTGACACCAGGGGCCAGCCCAGATCTGTCATTTTTTGGACCCCACTCTTCCATGAGTTTGGATCACCATATACATACTCAGACTTCATAGATTTTTTTTTGTATCCAATCATGACTATGCTCACTGGAAATCCTCCCCCGAGGATAAGTCTAGAGATAAAAAGAGTCATCCAACTTTCCAAGCAAACCAAAGTGGGAGATTGGTACCTTTACTGAAACCACACATAAATAAATTGCCAAGATACCTCCCTCCCTATGAGGTTGTTTTCCTTAGAATATTATTGATAGATCATCAATACAGATGAAGTAAACTTTGTCACTACCAAGAAGAAGGCCCATTTCAAAATCAAAGACCAGTTAGGTCCCTTCATATGCAATTCTAGAGAGCTAGGGAAAGAGGTAGACCTAATCCTACAAGGCATGAAATTCCAAAGGAGCTTTGTATGGAGATATGACCCTTTAGAAGTCATTACCAAGAAAAGGAAAAGGTCAAGATAGGACCTTTTATCCACCACCCCATACCAGAGATAGAGGCATATGCCAATCAGACAGATTGGGTGGAAACTACCTTAGTAGATAGAGACAACACAAGGGTAGATGTAGGAAATGCTCTGATTGATTTGGAAAAGCAGCTTGATGAGAGCTCTTTTCTACAGGTACCAGGAGAGAAATAAAGAGCCATGAGCACCCCTCCAGTCATGCAGACTCCTCAGAACGAGGAGAAAAATCCTAAAATAATCAGAGAAGAAGCCTCCACCTCACCTATGAATACATCTGAGGCACAATGTGAAACTGGTCACAGTAAGAGGCAAAGACTCAATCATGTCACTGAATAGGAAAATACAGAAGAATCAACACATGTGACCATCATAGAAGTATATAGAAGCAGGCCCACAACTCCATCTGGAGACATACAAGAGCCATCCACATCACAGACTCAGATGTTGGAAAGGTAGCTAAGTGTGGAAGTGTCTTCATTCAGTAGACCTATTGATAAAGGCCAAGACATAAAAGACATGTATAAAGACATCAAAATGAGGAATGAGAAGCTCAAAGCCTAGATATATGCACAATATATGAAGCTCACTCCCACAAATCAAACAAGGTTGATGTCAACTTTTGACATCAAGGAGGGAAAGCTTCAAATGTCCTTTCTCAAACCCACAACACAATAGCCCAAGACATCTTCAGACTTCAAGAGGATGGAATTTGAAGTATTGGCTAGGGATATTCATCCCATAGACCAAATAGAACTGCATAAATAGGTTGGGGAGATGATATACTCCACCCTGACAGGTAAAGCCATAGCTGCCCATCAGCTACAAAACTCATTGACCAACATCTCAGCTCAATATCAGTTGGAGAAGGCCTCCTCACAGGCCAAGGATACTAGGATCAAGTCCTTAGAGGACTTAGTGATTGAATTGGGACATGATCCCAAAGATATTAAAGCTATAGAGTAGCTTATAAAGAAGAAAAATGATGATATTGCTGCACTTAAGAAGCAATTAAAAATACCCCAGCTACAACATCCTCAAACTCTTGAAGTCTTAGAGAGCCAAACCAGACATGAGGAGTTGATGGACTTGGTCCTAAAGCTTAATGATCAGTTAAAGGAGACAGAAAAGGAGTTGGACACTTTAATTCAATTGAAGCAAAGTGACTTGGACACAACTTCTACAAATGTCATCCCTACAGTATCTACAACAGTCCCTTCCACACTAGCAACCTCACTAACACTTTCAGCTCCACCTACCAGAACATTGCCAGTCATAAGAGAGTCTACAACAATAGGTGCATTAGGAGAAAAAGAAACGGAATTAGTTAAAGCCATGGAAGAAATGTCTATCCGGGCTACAAAAATGAAAAAACTAAGAGGAAAGGTGGAAAGTTTAGAAACGGACTACAAACTTGCCCAAATCAAGCAAAAGGAAGAGGCACAAAAGTCCAATAGAATGAGTGAAAGAATCAAAGTTGTGGAGAAAGACTTAATGCTCGAGAAACCCCTTGGACAAGCCAAGGAACTGTTATGGGCCAATATCACTGACTCTGTCAATGATATTTGGCCATATGTTCAAGTTATTTTTGAGTAGACAAAACTGATAAAGATAGCTACAGAAGCTATCCAAAAGGTCAAAGAGGAATTAGGAGACATGCCTGAGGATGCCAATAGACTCATCCACTTCCTTAACAACAAAAATAGGTATGAGCTTCATGAGCTAGATATAGAAGATAGAACTGAGACCATTTTGGAAATAAGGAAGGTCCTTTCCAAAAGGAATCTAATGCTTAACTTAGAGGAAAAGTGCCACAACATGCAGGTAGCCATTGATAGATTCGTGGCTAAATTCCAAATTTTGATATCAATGACAAACTTATGACACAACAAGACTATGATAAGAGACTCAGATAGTTGGCCAAAGAGCAAGCCAGTACTTCAGCAATAAAAGCACTGCCAATAGGCAAAGTTTTGTATAATACATTTGCGAACTTGTTTTTCCTCTAGCATGAGGTAAAACATTTTTTCGTCACCAAGCCAATTTTGCCAAGTATCCCGAGTCTGATGAGATATATAGGAGAATGATGAATGTCAAGTTACCTGATGTTGAATGGTGGGAGAAGATGACTGATTTACTATGAGAAATTTACAGTGAAAAGGTTACTGCACAGTAGAAGTAGAAAAACTAGGTAAAACAGATGAAAACAGGTCAGCATGGTTAAAGAGTATCAGTGCCAAAGAGTATCAGGTGAAATATAGAGGTTAAAGAATATTACAACGTAGAAGACCACAACAACAAGCCAACATAAAAGGCTTAAACCCAACCATAGAGGCAGTATCACCACAATAAAAGGGACAGCATGAAGCAGTTCAATAGTTGCCTATATCTTCTAGCAAGAAGATATTTTGTATTTCCTAGATTAAATCTCAAGTTAGTTTGAGATATTTTGTTATAAAATTTTGTATAAATACTTCATAAATATAAGTATTTAGTGTGTATTCTTATACATTTCTATAGACTTCCTGATCTAAAGACTATAACGCTTTTGGAGCATTGACTGAACCAGCAAGCTGGATTGATGAATAAAGACTAGATATTTCAAAGGATTTGTGAGTTGAGCGAAGTGTAGACAAGTATTATCTCACGTTTTGTTATCTTCTTTAAATTTTTCCTTTATGTTTATCTGAATATGAATTCTATAACATGGAATGATATCTCGAAATTTTCTTAATTGCACTCTTTTTTAACTGTAGCTTAGGCATTTAAATGTTTTCAGCTCATATCTAAGTTAAGGAATTCTTAATTGCTCCTTAGTTTAGGTTGTCTCTCTATAATCTATAACAAAGGATTCTTAATTTCCCTTTGTTTCTGATTACCTCCCTTTCCTCGTTTAAATCCTAGTTTGAGAATTCTCAATTGCTCTCTCACCCTAGTTCAAACCACGTCACCCTTCTGCTCCAAAGACCTGCACTTCATTCTGTTATCTTGTCCTTTGAACATTCCCTTTAGTGAGTTAATCCCAACTTTGTTTCCCTTCTATTGACTCCATAGCCCAATGGTCCAAAGACATCATTCTATTCATCTGCTTTAAGGATTCCACCATATAATATTCAATACCAATCAAAAATCCCCCTGAACCTTCAGAACTAGCCCAAAATCCCAACAAGCAAAACTAAATTATATAGAGAGAGCCCTCTCTGAGCCATAGGTTGGCTAGAGCCTATGCTTAAAAGTTGGTTTGTGGTTACCTTGATTATTTTCTTTCTTGTGATAACTTCTAGAGAAAATTCTGAGTGATAAAAGATACTTCTTTAGATTTCCAATAAGAAACATTTCCATCAAACGTCATGTCTCTTCTAAATTCAACTTGTATTTGAACTAGAACATAGAATCTATAGGCCATTGATGGTTCACTGTATCCAACAAATATTTCTTTCTTTCTTGAAGTCGCTAGCTTCTTCTCTTATCTTTAGTTACATGGATATAAACAGGATAACCAATTATTATCAAATGACCAACCTACAGTTTCTGTCTAATTAATGCCTTTTCAGGAGGCTTGTTTTCTATAATTCAAAGAGGAATCCTATTTTCAATGTAGATAGGTATCATCATTTATTAACTACACAAAAATATAGGCATGTCTTGATCATGCATCATTTCCTTAACAATTCCTTCAATGGTTCTATTCCTTGTTTCAACAACTCCATTTTGTTGCAGATTTGAGGGACTATGAACCCCTCTTAATCCCAAATTATTTACAAAAAGAAACAATTTTATTGGAGGTATATTATCCCTTATTATCAAATCTTAGGATCTTGATCTTCTTTCCCTCCAAGTTCTCCACTTCATCCTTGAATTCCCAAAACTTGTCAAAAACTTCGACCTTAGTCTTCATGAAGTAAATCCATGTCTTGTGAGAGAAGTAATTAATAAATGTTACATAGTACAAGGAGAATTCAATATATTTTACTCGCATTGGACCACATACATCAAAATGGATAAGATCAAAAATTTCCTTGGATCTACTTTCATTTCTTGGAAATGGCTTCTTGACATTCTTTTCAAGAGCACAACCTTCGCATATGTCCACCTGTAAATTTGGAACACCTGAAACCATTTGTTTTAAAGAAAAAAACGTTCTATAGTTAAGATGAGCATACCTTCTTTTCCAAATCTCACATGGATTAATATCATTATGTACAAATGCTTGATCAGGTTGTTTGAAGAGACTATACAACCTTTCCTTCATGAATTCCAACAACTCTAGAAAAATCTTTACTAGAGCCCTTTGTCCATACAAGAAATTTTCCATCAACAAATGCTACTCTATCGCCCTTATTTTCCAAAGATGAAATGGAAACCAATTTTTTTTTCAAACTTGGTAGATATAGTATGTTTCTTAGATGAACATTTTCACCTAATTCTAGCTCAATAAAATTCTTCCTACTGCCTTTGACTGCATAATTATTGTTATCTCCAAGATCCACCTTTTGAGATAATCTTCTTTCCATTAAGCTTTTGAGGTTGTCATGGTCTCCTGTCATGTGCCTTGATGCACCACTATATACTAGCCATAAATCATCACTATCTACAATAAAATTGGCAAGAGCAGAGAAATAAAAGAAATCATTATCACTTTATTCTTCATTCTTGGGTCTCTTTGGAGATTCTTCAAAATCTGCTATAGTGGCATCCTTCTTTCCCTTTCTCTTTCTATCATTTGATCTTTTAGGAAAATTTCATCTATAGTGACCAAATTTGTGACAATGATAGCATTGAACCTTTGACATCTCTCTCTTTCCTTGAGAAGAAATTCTTCTTCCTTTAGGTTTTCTTCCTTCATTTCTTCTCTGGAAACCAAACTTCTACCTTGCTCCACCTGTTCTGATGTGTTTCGTATGCTTGAGAATAACCTTTTTTGGATCTTTGAATCTTCCCTCTTGACATGAGCCTTGAATCTTATTTAGTACATGTAGTCCATAGTTCATCAAACTTTGGAGATTTTTTTCTTGCACATATCCATAAGGAAGATGAATCCCATGATTTAAGTATACCATTAGGTGTTGTAGTCACTATTTTCTTTTTCGGAATAACTTCACCAATTTCCGGAAGTTGATCTCTCAATTGAGAAATCCTCATAAAATATGAGGCTATAGTATCATCCCTTATCAATCTAACATTGATGGTGTATAACCAAATTAGGGAACCATACATTTTTTTGAAGAGTCAAGATTTGTGATATATGGAATCAAATGATCTTTGAAGTTTTCTACAATGATACTTATAGTTGTAATATATGTTAAAAACGAGGACAATATTGAGAGGGGGGTGAATCAATATTTTAGGAATTTCAAAAACATTCCTTTACTTGTAATGATACTAGGACACCAAGTACTTCGAAAATTAATTCAGACGAGCATGAAAGAGTCAACATAACTAGCACAAATAGTACACATCAATTATTCAAACTTTTATGCAATTTCTTCACAAAGGAAAGCCACTACTTGTTGTTACAATGTTTTTTTGCTACAACCAGTAGGAAGCTACTACTCCCTAATTTATCAGCTACAACTGAAAGTATATAAAACCCCCTAATTTATCAGATTCTACTGAGAGGAGCTCCAACCCCTGATATGCAAACTTCAACTTGCTTGACCTCAACGATTCATCTCTTATATAATTTTAATACTCAAGCAATGAAGGCCAAATCCTTACATAAATAATTAAATTTGCCTTCCATCACCAACATCTTCAACAATCATTCATTGCTGAATGCATGAACATGATAAATCCATATCAACTCACAAACTACTTGCAATCAAACAATCTTTCTCAATCGATTATGCTTATAAAAAAAAATTAACTGACGTTTTTAGTGTCTTTTCTTTTTAGTTAACTTCAGGTCTTTCTTCATGCATAACATTTATTTTTGTCTTTCTTATTCTCTTTTGTATGTCATCTACAGGTCTTCAAACACTTCCTTGCTATTTGAAACTTAATCTTTGAGTTAAACTGATTATTTTACGAAACTTATGATTTTTGAGGTTTTAGTTGGACTTCTGACTATAGATCTAGGTTTGGTGAATGATATATTTGGCTAAATTGCCAAATGTGCTACCAATAACTTCCATGTCATCGTATTTCGTCTAAAGCCTATGAAATTTACACATTGGTGCTTTATGCCCATAAGAGAAAGGCTATGACCTAGTCCACAACCTATGTGGGCCTTGTGGACCTTATGCCCCGAGGGATTATTTTCTTTTGCAATGCCTTCATGAATTTAGTCTTTGTGTTGCATAGAACCATGTCTTGGCACTAAATCTTGGCCCTTGACTCATTTTCCTGACGTTGTTTCATAAACACCTCTGAGGTCTACCTTGTAGGATTATGTGTCAGATGGGGCCTCCTCTTCATTTTTCCATTGGTCTTTGTTGCTCGACTGTATTGATGTCATGCCATCACGTCTGTTATCCTATCATTCTTATTCGTTCACTTTTAAAACCTTACAGGGTGAAGAGAATGTGATGATTTTTCCCGGTGGGTCCACTCCCTGCACCTACGCACTAATAAAATGCACATTGGCCTAAGTTGTCTCCGAAAAATTCCACGTATGCCTGGTGCCTAGTCATCCTGTAGCTCTTCCTCTATTCATCACTTGAAGCCTTTTGGGATCAAGGCTACAAAATGTCATCATGATTATGTCAACTTTGCCATGTGTAGCCTTTGAATTGGTCCACATGTCACCCAAAACTGGCCCACTAGGGTACCTAAAAAGTCCAAAAATGATCACCATGTGTCCTCTCACTGGGCCACGTCATATTGACATCATCATCCACCTATGCATGTCAAGTTGTATTTACAAGACAATCACATTGTGCCACATGTCCATCAGTCTCATCTTCTTGTGAGTGATCCTCCTATTTGCCTTATGTCAATGTATCACCATCAGATGTCACCATCGTATGCCCCAGTGTGATGACATGTTGTGGTCAAGTGTTGGTCACGGTCACGGTTACACAAAATCAGCGAGTGTTTTTTGCACCCTCCCCCCCCCTCCAATCAAGTTTTTTATGGGTTAGAGGTGGGTGGGCAAGTGTAGCGCAGTAATCCTCCATCGTTGATCTTGATATCTACGGTCTGAGAAAACTTCCTGTTGCACCACACCCCTACATATTAATGCTTAAAATCACTTGGCTCTGTGCATTGTCATTAATGCGTTAGTGGGGATGTGTGGTGCCCGATCTGTCACAAGATAAGCATATCATTTATTGGTAACCTTTCCCAGTCTTTCACCTATAGTTCTGCCAAGATTTGTTGAAGGACAAAATAGACTTGCTCCAAAGTACTTCCATCATATTTAGCTCTACGTTTTGTATTTTTTGGGTCCCTAGCTTTAACTAGCCATTTCTTCTGATCCAGAAGGCCATTTTCAGGCTTCCACATACCAATGGAATGCTCTTTCAGAGTTATTTCCATCTAATTAGGTTCCATCTCTGCTTTAAGTGATTTTATATACATAAATTTCCTTCAAATTCACTGCACCTTCTCCATCCATTCTTTTCTCATCTTACAACCATCTTATTCTTTTACCATCATCTATCATCACCTTTTCCATCTTTTGTCATCAATGAGAACATATTTATAACATTCTCCCTCTTTAGAATTAATGGAAACACCATGATTAAAAAATAAATCATCATGAAATCAAAGCGGGCTATATACAAGATGTGATTGTTTTTCTTATTTCTCCTTTGTATGCATCTGTAGTTTCTCATCGTGTGGATGTTGCTTCCCCCTCTAATGGATGTTTTTGTTGTTGTTCTACTACTGTGAATCATGCTCACTCATCACCAATAATAATTTTGTCTTTTTTTTTATTACCAAGACTTCTCCCCTTTGACATCAACAGAAAAGAAACCAACACACTCCCCCTCTCATCAATCTCCCCCCTTCATGTTGATCTTGTGGACCTAGAAACTTCATTTGGATATGCTAAATATTGTTGGCTTCCTTTCTTCCTTTTGAAGGAAGATCTAGTGGAGGGAGGCAAGAGGAACTACTTCTATTCTCTCCCTCAAGTACTCAAATTGATCTCTTGGTATTGGTTTGGTGGAAATATCAGCATCTTGCTCTTTTGTAGGTATATACTCTAGCTTCACAATCTGATTGGCAATTTTCTCTCTTAAGAAATGGTACTTGATTGCAATATGTTTTATCTTTGAGTGAAAAAACATTATTCTTTTACATGTCGATGGCACTTGTATTGTCACAAATAATAAGAATAGGCTTATCTTAAAAGACATTTACATCTTGCAAAGTCTTCTTCATCCACAATAGTTGAGTACAAAAAGAAGAAGTTGCAATATATTATGCTTAAACTCTAGATAGTGAGATTGAAGCTTGCTTCTTGCTAAACCATGAAACTAGACATTCTCCAAGAAAGAAATCACCAACCACTAGTTCTCTTTTGATCATCTACATCACCTGTCCAATCAACATCAATATAAACAATTGGTGAAAAATGTTTACCTTTTGGGTACCACAGTGCATAATCCATTATGGCTCTATGAGATCTGAGAATCCTCTTGGTCGCTAGAATATGGATCTATCTAGGGGACGCTTGAAATATTCCAACAACACCAACTGCCTTCATAGTGTATTGTCTTGAAGCTGTCAAATATAATAGGTTTCCAATGATATATCTATATAAAGTTGGGTCCACTTTTGGTGATTCATCACTCTTTCTAAGCTTGCAAACTGTAACCATTGGCGTGCTCACCCAAGAGCATTCTTCCATGCCAAAATTTTTCAATAATTCCTTAAGACATTTGCTTTGTGAGACAAAATTCCCTTTGTGGATATGTGCAATCTACAATCCAAGGAAACAAGAAATTTTTCCAGCCATATACATCTCAAACTCAACCTTCATATCAGTTACGAATTGTCATGTTAATAAATTTGAATCATGAAAAAAGATAATGTCATCAACATAAACAACCACCACTATTAGCTTACCATCATAAGATTTAACATGTAAATTTTTATCAATTGCGCCTCTTTTGAATGCACACTTGAGAAAATATCTGTCTAGCTTAGAATACCAAGCCTAAGGGGCTTGATTGAGACCGTACAAGGCCTTTTTAAGCTTGCAAACATAATTTGGCTTAAGCAAAGTTCTTCGGTAGAAATCACATAAGAGGATTTTTTTGGCTGATGCGTTTTGAACCAACAAGTGTGGTTCATCATCAAGACCAGATGAAGAGGCAGACCATGGCAAAGGCTTAAATAGAGAGCAATGTAGGGACATAATTTCAAGTAACGGCTATATTTGAACAATAATATTTAAATTATAATATTAATTTATTAATATATTAAAAACAAATATTATTAACGGCTATACTAAATGGCTAGTTTTTGAAAAATAATATTTAAATAATGATATTAGTTTATTAATTTACTAAAAATATTAATATGTAACGGTTATATTAAATGGCTAGTTTTTGAAAAATAATATTTAAATTGTGATATTAGTTTATTAATTTATTAAAAAACAAATGTTAATAAGTAACAGCTATATTAGCCCCAAGGGTTAGCTCAGTTGGTCAAAATTAGTGCCTCGCCGTTAGGAAGGTCACAGGGTCCATTATGCCCAAAGCCCTTGGGTTTAGGCCTTGCTAGTGGGTCGCGGGGCTAGATTCCCTTCGGGGTCGATCAACCCAAATTTTTCCATGGACATAGCAACCACCCGTTGACCAAAGTGTCTGTGAACCACAAAAAAAAAAAAAAAAAATGTATCCGCTATATTAAACAACTAGTTTTTGAGAAATAATATTTAAATTAATTAAATCAAAGTCAAACTTTAAAGGAGGGGAGTAAAAAATTATAAAAACAAGTGAAGACCCTAATCGAGACAAGATCATTTGATAAATAAAATAATTAATGGAAATAAAATAAAATAAATTAAAAATAATTAATGGAAAAATAAATAAAATAAAACAAAAATATACACAAGTCAAAAGAAATATATCATTTTTTTTTTCAAACTAGCTGTTAATAATATTTGTTTTTAATATATTAATAAATTAATATTATAATTTAAATATTATTGTTCAAATATATCCATTACTTGAAATTATGTCTCTACATTGCTCTCTATTTAAGCCTCTGTCATGGCTTGCCTCTTCATCTGGTCCTGATGATGAACCACACTTGTTGGCTCGAAATGCGTCGACCAAAAAAAATTCTCTTATGCGATTTCTACCAAAAGAGTTTTCTTAATTCATTATGGATCACGTAAGCTTGAATACAGAAAATAATTTGGCTTCTCTGTCAACTGAAAACCATATGGTTGTTCTATGTAAACTTCTTCATAAAACTTTCCATTTAGAAAGGTAGATTTGACATTAATTTGATACATCTTAAATTTCTTAAAACAAGAAAATGTAAAAAAACATTATAATTTCCTCTAATCGAGCAAGAGGAGAAAACGTTTCATCAAAGTATAGACCTTCAATTTGAGCATAACCTTTGCATACCAATCTTACCTTATTTCTGATCACTTCACCATGATCATTCAACTTATTCCTGAAGACCCACTTAGTGGCAATGACATTCTTGTTTTCTGGTCTAAGAACAAGTTCCCACATCTGATTTTTTTTACCTGGTCCAACTCTTCATTCATAAATTTTAACCAACTATAATTTTGGATAGCCTTTTCAACATCGTTTGGCTCCTCCATGGACAAGAGGGCTAATTCTACTTGCATAGGGGGGTTGAGTAGGTCCCTTATTACTTGCACACCTATTTTTAAATCACCAACAATTTGATCAGTTGGATGGTATTTTTGCACATACCTTGAAGGATCTTTGGCGTCAAGATGGAGGGCTCTTCATTGTCTTTATCTAAGAGTGGCTCTTCAAGTTTGTCATCATAATTGATTGGATCAGGCAAGCTTGTATTTGTTGGCTGACTGACTTTAGGTTCAACATGTTCATCCACTTTGACATCAATACAATCAACAATCCTCTTCATGTTCTTATTATAACATCTATATCCTTTGCTTCCTTAAGGAGATGTAAGAAAAACACCTTCAACAACCCTTGCATTGAACTTACCAAGATTGTCGTCATTCCTTTTGATGTAACACTTACTACAAAAAAATCTAAAATTGTTGATTATTGGAGGTATCACATACAAAAGCTCATACATAGTTTTATCAATGTGTTGTACCATGGAAGAAAACCTATGGCTGAGGAGAGGTCAGTGCCCAAGACATTTGTTTAAAACTATAATGAAATGAGTTTTTTGCCTCCTTTTTTCTAAACCCCAGAGATTATAATTATAAAGATAGTGCTTCTTCATTTTCTATGGGGAAAGCAACCTTTCGAAATGGTTTTTGATGTTGAATACAATTTGAAAGGAAGTTTAGTGAGAACATATAGTGGAAAGTCTTCAACCACAGGCTGCTGAATGCATAAAATTTTGTCTTCAACTTTAGAGGAAATATGTAATTAACATGGAATGATATGTAGAAAGTAGGAGCACATTATTAAGTTACTTTTTAACTTTAACTCACATGAATTTGATTTTTATAAAACTGTAAAATTAAAAACCAACAACTTCATTACTCTTTTCTATGAAAAAAAACATAAAATGAAAGATAACATGAAACACATTTTGTACTCAACAGGTGTCTGGAATCAATTGAAATATTTATTCAAATCCACATGATGATTGAGAATACACATACTTTTTTCTCCTGAGGTCCAAAACTCAGAATCTTCACTTCTCTTTCTAAACTGATTTTATACAAAATTTCAAAAAGGACAATTAAGAAACTGTCAACTGCCAAAATTTCTAACTTCCTAAACTACTTTGGAATTAATTGTTCTTTCGAACATTACATTCTTTAAAGAGAAAATCATAACTACATCATTTCAAAAATATTTTCAAAAGAAATTGTTGCATGACAGGTGGCATCGCTTCACTTAGTAATCTGAGATTCTGGTGCAAATGAAGGTCCAACTTTTTCACTTGCTATTGTTAGTGACATCCATTCCGTCCATTTTTCCAAATGGATGTATCTGAACTTGGACTCTTGACAAACCTAGCGTGTTCCATTCCGAAGTTGGTGATTCTATTGTATGTTGGTTTGTCAACAAAAAGAGTTCTCATTAACCACAAAAGCTAGAAATCCATGTGTAAATAATTCACAATTGTTTCTCCCTTCAACATTGTTGTTATTTCATGAGTTGAACCAAATTTTCTCTTACCCTCCACCAGAAAAGTTTCATAAGTCTCCCAAGGAAATAGATTTCCCTGTTGGTCCCAACATGAAGGAAAACTTACTCTTGTTCTTTTATCAAAATCAGTATTGAATTTCATTACAGCTTCTTTTACCTCTATTAATTTTTCCTATGTTGTCTTCGTATACAGGTTCTTCAAAATAATTTTATTAATCTCTAAAACATACTCAATTATGTCTTCAACTCCTAATTCCCTTAACTTCTCTGAAGATCTTGCGTTAAGGAAATCAATCATTTTCTTTGCAAACTGAGCTCACTGCTATAATTTTTGCTTATTTCTAATGATTAGGTTTTCCAGGTCTCTCATAATAATTTTATCCTCTTCAATAATAGACAATGATTATCAAATATTCCTTATAGTATGGATGATACCATTCCATAAAATTTATGTTGCTTGAATAAGGGACATATTTCCCTTCAACTTCTCCTTTAGCTCTTTAATTTCTTGAGAAGCAACTTGAAAATCATTTTTGTACTTCTCAGCTTTCTCATTGGACATTTTCAAGTCTCTTTCAGTGGATTTTATAATCTTCAAGGCACTCTCATAATCTCTTTTAATTTTCTTCATCTCATTGTTAGAAATTTGCAGCTCAGTCATGACTCTAGTTAACTTATTAGCGAGGTCTTTAGAATCTGCTTGTACTAATATAGTACAAACATGAAAATCAATCTTCTATTGAAAAAGAAATCCATTTCCTTCAGCTTTGTTATTTCATCATTCCTATTTATAAGTTCATCAATCAATGCTTCCTTTTCTTTTTCCACCTGTGCTGCTTCTGAATTCATTGGATTTTGTATGGAGGGCATCTTCAATTTCTTCCTCAACACCTTGATTTTTGTTTCAGCTCCCTGCAAATTCTTTTGAATAACACTTCTATCCTTTGGATTGACCCCAATTTTAACAATTTATTTCTTTACCTCTTCATTTTGATTGGTTAAATCTCTAGAATTTGCTTTTTCTAATTTCAATTGATTATCCACTTTTTCTAACAAGTCTTCAACTTTGCTAGAATCCAATGAAGTTCGTTTCAAATCGCTATAAATCAATTCCCCGTTGTACCTATGTAAGTTTATTTTATCATACAGTGGGACATCTCTAGAATTTATTGCCAATTTGACAATCTTGAAACCTGATGAAGAAGATAGAGTCAAAGTACAAGTGTGAGAGAAAGCTATTTTGAGTTGATTTCTCTCAAATCCATAGCAGAAACAGTCTAGTCTAGTAATATGAGATAAATTGAACCTCCAATTGGGACTCCATGCTTTCTTTAACCTTCTTGTTCTTCACTTCAATATGAGAATACAAATGTTTTATCATTGAAACATAGCTCTGGCAAGTCTCTTCTTGAACAAGAGAAGATGGTGTATAAATAAATTCTCCTAAGTGTAATTGAAAACCTGATGCATATGATGAACTGCCTCCCTTAGATAGTTCAACTCTTTTAGTACCTCTATCTATTTCCTCCTCCAAATTAATGACATATTCACTACCTATCTTTAAATTCTTTTCACTTTCATGAGGAATTTCAATCTCAACCCCTCCTAACAAACTGGTTTGTCCTCCATTTTTTAATTTCTCTACATATAGTGGAGATTCATGTGCATAGGGAGCATAAGAATTTTACACACTCTTGTTTGAAATAATATGATGAGGGTCATATGCCCATTTCTCACCTAGCTGCAAATTCTTACCTTCAAGAAATTTTCACACTTCAGTTATGGCTTGCTTCTGATTAACAACAAAAGGTCCCACTCTCCTTGGAATTTAAATAGATGCCCCTTATTTGTTGGAACAAAATTTACTTGATCAAAATTCAAACTCTACCTAATAAATTCTAATTAAAAAGGTATCATAGGCACAAATGTAGGCATCCTCTAGGGAGCAACTTCTACTCCATATAATTTAATTTATGCAGAATCTTTAAACAAAAACCAATCACCTACTTTAACATCTTTACTGAGATGGAGAGAATAAAGCACCTTTGGTAACATGAAAGGTGAAGGAGAGTTGTTTATAATTGAGTAGGCAACTGAAAGACAAGGAAGAGGAAAAGAACATCAAGCCCTCGTTATTTGCATCACTTCTTACCACATCAGTCCAAGACACCACTGACTATTTGTTCTTGTGAGGGTCCATCATATTCATACCCAGGGCATAAATAATTTAACATGAGTGTGCAAGAAGAGATAAGTAATTAAGGGAGGAAATGTGAAACATTCAGTGGGGGAAATATCTGTCAGTTGAGAATTAACCGTCTTTTCCTAGAAAATAGGTATGTCAAAAATTATTTTAGGGTTCATTAGCAAACTGAACATTCCTAGGATAGCTTTGCCAATAATATTTTTATCTTCCCTTCCTAAGATCTTGGAAATAATTTGAAGAATAGGTCTAACCTCCTTGGAAAAATTATCCAAAGGAAAATGAGTAGGCTCCAAAGGGAAATTCTTTCGAGTAGGCATTAAAAAGAAATTCAATTGAGCATAATTTGACCCAGATAAGTCTTGGAAGGTAGAAACAGAGTTTATCTTGAAAAGGGAGTGTAAGAACTTGAGGAAGGAAAACATAATTCTTGCTGAATCAAAAGGGAAGACACTTGAAAAATATTTTCACCTAATTTTTTCATGACAAAACATTTTTGAGGATAGAGGGCAGAGACCAGCCAATATATGAATTTTGGGAACACATGGGTTTGAGGAATTATGGCAGCTAAAAAAACTAACCTAACAGTAATAGCATATACTAGAGAATCATCTTTGTTAAGAAGAACATGATGGTAAATTTGTATGTATGTAATGGAAAAAATTGGGTCAAATATATATCTTTCGATGTTCATCAATGGAATAGGGGAAGAAGAACATGCTAAAATGGATTTCTTTAACATTTTGATAATCTTTGATGTTAGAGATTTTGTGCAAATACCATAGTAGTGGTAGGTGATGTTGACTAGATCTGTTATTTGTACAATTGGATCCATGGAAGCAGGAGCAACGGACAAGGACAAATGGAATGAGTAGAAGAAACGTGATATTATAGAGAAAATAGATCAATGGGTGCAAAAAATGGAATTGAATGTGAATGTGGAAAATTCTAATGATGACATGGTGAGAAGATGGTTGATGACCTGGCGGATCACATGGCTGATGATATCGTAGAAGAGTATAGTGACAGGACTTTGTGACAGAATGGACAAATGTCTCTCATGCTTGCTTCCCGACTTATTATGGGGGCAGACTCCTGTATGGCGGAAATCCAATGGAGTCTCCCCGTAACCATTATATGTCATTGATTTGTAGTGAAAATAGATCTCATGAAGTCTTTTCGGAGGAACTCAAAGAGATAATCATTGGGCATGTAGTGTCGTCGGGTTTTCTCCATCCAATGGGCCCCACATGTCTCGTCCATCACACCCGAAAATGTAAACGACATTTAAACATTTTCTGACTTTTATGTATGAGGACCCACCTACTTTAATCTTAAGTATACATAAATATTTAATTATTGCAACTTAATTCCCCATTATAAATAAATCAAAATTCAAAATCAATTTTTTTCCTTTTGACTTTTTTCTCTCTCTTTTTTTTTTTCTAAATTTGATTTTGTTATAGATATAAATACATTTTATTTTGAACATAGAAAAAATTAAAAGGAGATACAACATCTACTCCACCTGGGGATAGTGTTTTAAAACAAAACACTAAGAATCGCAAATTAATGCCTTCAACTTGGGCATGGAGTCAAAATTTTAGCTTGAAACATTATAATGAAGAGCTCACCAAATATTCACAATGATCAAACCGGTATATAAAATGAAGTTAGTGCTGAAATTAGTGTTTGCAATACTTCTCATTGATTGGCAGCTGCAACAGTTCACCATCCATGTTTTCCAGAAGGAAAGTGTTATTCGTTCTGACTTCTGCTATTTTAAAAGGACCAAACCATAAAGGATCAAATTTTCCATGCTTTCCTTTATCTTCTCTCCTCACATCCGATCGAAGAACCAAATCTCTAGGTTGAAAAAGAATATCTCTGGATTTTCTGTCAAATATTAATTTCATCTTTTCTTAGTAATTGATGAGATTCTCCATTATTTTCTCCTTCTTTTCATTTAATTCCACCAACTGATTCATTCTCCTTGTGAGTGCATTTGGCTCTTGTTTAACATCTTGGATAAGTGTCACAATGTTTTTCTAACTGACTGAGCAATAAAGAAGCGGATCCATATACTAACTCAAAAGGTGATTCCATCTCCTAGTAGTAACATTGTTTTCCTGTAAGGAAAACTTCAACTTTAAATCCTAGATTTTCTGATTTTCTGCAGTAGTTTTCTCAAGTATCTTCACCAGGGCTTTATTTGAATATTCTCCCTGCTCATTCCCTTGGGGGTGATAGGTGGTAGAAAGAGAGACTATCACATTATATTTTTGGCAAAAGTCAATCAACTTTACAGATCGAAAAACCTAAGCATTATCTACTACTAAATTTTTGGGACAACTAAACCTGCTGAAACTATTTTCTTCCAAAACTTTAATTACCACTAAAACATTAGCCCACCTTGTTGGAACAGGATCTACCCATTTAGTAAAATAATTTGTACCTATCAAAATCCATCTATGTTGTCCAATAGAAGGTGGATTTATCTCCCCTATAAAATATATACCCCATTGTCTAAAGGGTTCCTCCACAAATACATGAATCAATGGTAATGGTGTAAATTTCTTCTTTTTAGCAAACATTTGGCACTTTTCACAACTTCTCACAAGTCTATAAATGTATGAAAATAGATAGGGCTAAAAGAAACAAACCTTCAAGATCTTATGTGTTGTGACCATCCAACTGTAATGACCACCATAGAGGCATCCATGACATTCATTTACAACTTCTATAGCTTCTCCTTCTATTAGACAGAGTAGTAAAATACCAGTTGGATCTCTCCAATACAACTTTCCATCTACTATTACATACTTCTGAGATTTTACTCTGATATATTTATATTTTTTTCTGTTTAAAGAAGAAGGACAACTAAGGAAACATACATAATGGACAATATCTTTATACCACTGAAAAGGAAGATACTTGTATTGAATTCTATTATCACGCTCTTTATTCTTACTTTGTTCCTCTTTAGTTTTGGATTCAACAAATTTGGCCAGTAAATTGATTCCCATAGCTTGATGACTAGCGTCTGCTAATATTTTTTCTAATCCTTGTCCCTTCACCAACTTAGTTGGTTTTATGTCCATATCATATTCTTGGATATTCGCAATCCACTTTCCTCTTTTTCCATCACTATCACTCTGAGCCAACACGTATTTGACATCAAAAATAATATGTGATTGAAGAATATAAACTCTAAAATCATTTACTAAATCATAGGCTTGTTTTCCCATAATATTGTATTTCAACTCTGCATCCCTTAACACCCTGTTGAAGAAGGCTATGGGTTGCTCCCTATTTTCTAGATTTCTCTATAAAAGTACTGTTGTAAGAGTAAAAGGAGAGAAAAATGAGAATATCTAAGAAAAAATTTCATATTTAGAAATCACCAACATAGGGGCTTCTTGAAAATCTTCCTTGATCCTAGTAAAATATTCCCTCGCAGCTATGATCCACTTGACTTATGCATCCTTTTTCAACATGTCAGTGATTTCCTTAACAATTTTTGTGTAATTTGGGACAAACCTTCTTAAAAAATTTATCTTTCCCAAAAAGATTTGAATCTCCTTTTTTCTCCTTTAATGAGGTATATTTTTAATTTCTTCTACTCATTTTGGATCTATTCTAAACCCCTATTTAGATACAATATTCCCAAGTAATTTTCCTTATTTCAAAGAAAAATGAGATTTCTTTGGGTTTAAGGATAAGCCATATCTTCTACATTTTCCAAAAGTCTACTAAAAATGCTTCAATTGCTCTTCGTCTGATCTGGGGAAAACTATAATGTCATCCAAATAAATTAGCACAATTTTCTCTTTTACACCTACAAAGGCTATATCCATAGCCGTCTGGAAAGTAGCACCAACATTAATTAATCCAAAAGGAATATTAGCATACATGAAATTTCCCTGTGGAGTGGTATATGATGCCTTTTCTGATCTTCTGGCTATACTGAGATTTGATTATAACCTGAAAATACATTAATCATTGATAATATAGAAGATCCTGTTAATTTTGGCAAGATGTGATCCATTTTAGGGAGAGGATAGTTATCCTTAAATGATGCTCGGTTTAAATTCTAGAAGTCAATACATAATTGAATCTCCCCATTCTTCTTCGCCAAAAGTACTAAATTGGATACCCACTAAGAATATCTTAGAGGAACAGTTATTTTAGACTACAACAGTTTCTTAAGTTCCTTCTCAATTGATGGAAACAATAAAGGATTAATCTGCCTCAATTTTTGTTTATATGGTTTAATCCCTCATTTCAAAGGAATTTTATGCTGAATAATTTTGGTATCATAAGTCTTTAGATCTTCATAAGACCATGCAAATATATCAACATATTTCTTGAAAAGATATAGATACTTATATTTACATTCTTTCAGAACATCTTTTAAAATCTCACCACCTTTGGATGTTGTTCTGTTCCATGATTGCAGTCTTCAAGATCATCTTCTAAATCCATTTTCTTTGTATTAACAACAACATCATTAGCATTAAAAAATAAATACAACGGTACCAAATGTTTAGGTATCACATTATTCTTCAACGCATTATCTTTTGATCTCCTATAGAATCCTTTAAACGCAATTTTTTGTATGATGCTTCTTCTTGGACTTCTCCAGTTTCATCCTTTTGGTTGATCTTTAAGGTTGGAAATTCACCTACCATTTCCAGAAATATTTTAATCTGTTCTTCATCTTCGAACACCTGCAAATATTTTACACTATCTGGAATAGAAGGCTTGTTTCTAATTTCCACTTCATGCATGAGCCTGGGATTGAATGGAGGCTTAAAAGTCCTAGCTGCAACTGCCAATGAATCAACTAGTCTATTGCCTTCCCTATGTATAAATTGTGAATAGAAAGCAAAAAAGAAGTTATCCACCAAATCCAAAAATTCATTCCTATATGTTTTAAGCCTTGGATGTTTGGCTTGAAATTTATTCTTGATTTGTTTAATTACCAAATATGAATCTCCAAAAATAGAAATACATTGTACTCCTAGATTCATTGTAGCCTGGAAACCAAGAATCAAAGCTTCGTATTCAGTAATATTATTTGTAAAGTCAAATTCTAATTTATAAGAGAAGGGAATAATATGACCTTTTGGAGAAAGAAGAAGAACTCCAACTCCATTCCCTTCTTTCAAATAGGCACCATCGAAATACAACTTCCAGAATCCACTGACTACTAGCTCCTTTCTTTTAATTGCTGAAGGGAGTTGTACTTATGTATCTTCAGAAATTTCTTGTGATTTTAGTAACATAAAATAATAAAATTGATCATTTTCCTAACTATAAACAGGAGAATTACTTGAACGCTCCTTTGTGATAGTCTTTACAAACCTAGTCTCTTGATACAACCTCCTTTATTCTCCATGAAAAACTAGAATAATAGCATAAGTAAAATCTATTTTAAGCACTCCTCCGTGTTTCACTCCCTAGGATCTAGAGAGAAACATTCCAAAGAAATCTGTAATATCTGAAACAACCACATCCATTACAATACTCTTGGTAGGAATTTGAGCCAATGACACCACCAAATCCTTAATAAATCCCACACATTTAACCTTTTTCGAATCAAAATAATATAGGTCTTTATAAGTGTTGGTTTAAGGGGGCTTGACCGAGGTTTAGAATGTGTTTCACATAGGGAAAATTTTTAAGATGAAATTTTTTCTTGAAGTTTAAAAACATGGCGAATCTCACTAGTCCCTAATATCGAAACTATAAAAAATTTAATGATATATTTGTAAAATTATTCAAATTTATAATTATTTTATATATAGCATCTATATAACGTTGGCGATATTTAAGTAAAATAATTTTATATTGTAACATTTGGGAAAATCATTTTTATAAAAGATGGAAATTGGCGAATCTTTTTTGTGGAAAAATCATGGAAAATTAGCCCACCTACGAATATTAGCCCCTAAAATTTTCCATGGTTTCACACCAACAAAGCCCTCAACTACTAGCCCTTCCGAAAATGACCTGCAAGCAGATTGTAGTCTCACCCGAAGTAGTTATGAGAGGCTACAGAACTAGGATTCTATAACCAGAGGGATATGTGCATTGTCGCGTCTGTGTACTTATGTTTTATATATTCCTACAACTTTTCACACATCAATAAGTTTTCGTTGATGATTACCTGACAAAATTACTCTTATGACATCAAATAAAATAAGACAATACAACATGTATTCTTTCTCGCAATTCAGTAAAAAGCATGCATACCGATAGTAATAGCAATAGAGAATGAACACAGAAAGATACACAATGATTCGCCAAAACTTTCTTCTTTATTAATACAAATATTTAGTACATATACCTCTTTAGCCTACGCACCCAGCTGCAGGTGGTTGGCACACTCAGCCGCAGACTCTTCCAGGCCTTCATGCACTCAGATGTAGAGCCTTCCCCAAAAATTAAAACTCAAAACAAAGGCTCAATCGCTTATGAGCTTCTATTATGACATGATTCTATGATGATATCATTTAGAAAGTATTACATCTCCTTATATACTTTACATCATTACAAAAACCATGGTCCACACACCAAAGATTCAACAAAACTTTCACTAATACCCGAAACCCATTACAAAATAAGGGGCTTTTGACCCACCCCAAAGCCCCTAAACACCATGCGATGAATATAACTTCGTCGGCTCTATGCGCTCTGATCCTCAAAATGCATAGTCTTTGACCCAAAACTTGGACCAAGTTGGGTTGTGCCCAACAGGCCCCAAAAACTAATCCATGACTTGTCGTGAGTCACTTAGCTTCGGTTCCATTGATATTCATTTCAATTATGTTGTATACTACATTACATTGTTGTGTTGGCTTTATGACACAGGTGTTGTCCTTGATGGCAACTAACTCAGATGACAGATCACAGTTCAGCAGGTTAACAACACAAAGTTCAGATCAGACTTCACAGGATGAAAAAAGAGAGGTATACGCAGGTTTACCATTGGCCAAGCCACATATACATGCAGGTTCTATGTATACAAGTCACGCATACACATGCACTTTCACAGAATGAAAAGAGCGTATATCGTGGAAAACTAAGTTTTGATCCAAGGTATTTGTTCCATGGTGTTTTGATCCATGGTATTGGTCTAAGGTATCTGGTCTGAGGTATTAACCCCAGGTATTGGGTCTAAGGTATTGGTCTTAAGTGGTTTTGGTCCATGGTATTGAGTAAGGCCTAAGACTATAAAAGGAGGGGAAGATCATTAGGCCAAGGCACTCAAGTATTGAATATCTGATGAAGAGAAAGATCTAGTGTACAGATTATTGGGTTATGGTACATAGCTAGATCTGAACCAATGATGAACCTTACCGCTTGATGAAGGATAAGATCTAATGATGGGTCAAGATCTTAAGGCTTGAAGTGAAGTATCTTTATGTTGTTTGATCATTTATCTGAATAACTGGCACATGTTGTAGTCTATAAATATGATGATCTAGGTATAGCTAAAGTCTGGAATTGTTGTAATGTTTAAATCATCATTTACAGATCTGTATGGAGGTTCACTTTAGAAAAGGCACGTATACACTCTGGTTCTGCATATCAAAACAACGTATACATCTTAAATTTTATTTGCAGATTTGTATGTAGTTTCGCTTTGAGAAAAGAGCGTATGCATGCAAGTTCGACAAATGGAAGTCGTGTATGCCTTATAAAATATGTTTTAGTTGCTTCTGTCTGCTGTTGTAGTGTTCTAGGTTATAGCTTGGGTTCTGGTTACTATATTCTAGTTACACCATTTTGAAAGATTAGTTTGAATGGTTGTCAAAGTTATTGATTGATTCAGTTGTAGTTGGTGCAAAGGAGATTGGTTGATGTAGATACATTTGATGATTGAATGATGTTATTGATGGATCCAGTCTGAAAATTTATGAAACGTGGTCCCTGGAAGAAAAGAGAACGTTGTAGCCTTCTGCATGTAGAAGCCTGCGTACTGGTATAAGTCTGCACCCATACAAAAATTGTAAAAAGAAGTTTCTTATTATTAAAAAGAAGATAGAGACGATTGCAGCAGGTGGTTTTCACCCACATTAGGTTTCCACCTTATATCTTATGTTCATGTGTGTGATTGATTTTTCTGTTTTTACTGCACCTGATTACTATTTATGTGGTTCTGATGCACTAATTAAAGATCAACATATGATGAATTAACTGAATCATAAGTTTGAAGGATATACGCTAGTTGCCTTAAACATAGGTGCGTATACATGTGAGTTCCATTAACTGAAGTAGTGTATATGAATATGATTATGGAAATGAAAAATTATTGACTTTCTAATATTGATTCACCACCCTCTCAATATTATTTCCAACATGTTGGACTATTTCTACCATTTGTTTCTCATGCTTGCGCGCCTCTTCCAGCAATGCTTTTTTGGTTAGGCCAACAACTTTTTGTAGTATCCCTACCTCCCTTTTCCTTAATTCTTCGAGCCTATCATCCACTAGCTGAGACAGTTTGAGCGCCTCATCCTATCATGGTTGAGTCCTTGCTTGCAATATCTACTCCTTCCTTTGGAGCTCATCTACATGCTTTTGGAGGTTCTTCCCTTTAGTAATGATGGTGAGTCTCCGCCAGACTAGTAAGGTCTTTACAGTTGCTATGATTTCATTGAATTGCTTTTGCTTCACTTGTAATTCTTCCTCTATTTTTTGGATGTTTAGATCCTCCTATAGTGAGTTCCAAATATACATCATGCCATCTAGTATCTTCCCACAGTCTTCCACTCTGTCAGAGATGCCTTTCAATGCTGCCTTTAAATATTTCTATCTCTTCTCCCATACTTCTGGTGGTGTGGGTGGCAACGCCCTTATTTGAAACTCTAATATCTGCACTTCATAATCAAATTTTAGCTTCGCTAATGTGTTCTTTGATTCCTTGATTGTGAGGGCAAGATTCAAAACCTTTTCTATGGTGGTTCCTCATCACTAATCTTTACATTCAATATTATGCTGCAACTCTCTTGGATGGATTTTTCCAAATATTCTTGTCATTTAATTACATCATCTTTGTGCTTAGCCACCTCCTCTAGTTCCTTCTTCAGTGCAACTTTCTCCTTTTCCGTCTACATTTTCATCACCGAGGTTCACTTCTCTCACTCCTTTAGCTTAGTTGTTAGACTTTGATGGATTTCATGCAACATATGAATTGGAAATGTGGCAATATTTATGCTGGCATTCTTCCATAACTTAGCTTGCTCTTTGTCCTCTGGTGGGTACCAATGATGCTCCCCAGTGACACCTGCACAATTCTAATGTTGAATTGAGTTTCTATTCTTTTCTCTCCCTACAGTGGTTGAGTTGTTTGTTTTGATTGTTTTTCCAATTCTAGAAATAACTTCAGCTTCATGATGCCATTTTGTACCTCTATCGGGATCATTCTATAACGATCATCAATTCTTTCCCAGATCTCCGTGGTGATCCCCTGGACCTTCTCTCCCATTTTGTCGATGTCCCCATCAGTGAGGACAAGTGATTCTATTCCCTTAGGCTTAATCACCTTTTGATTTTTCCTCTAACCTGCTATAGTCTTTGTGTCTCTCCTTCTAATGATGAAAGGAGACTCCTCTGATAATCCTGCATCGTTGAGGGGTTCCTCATGGTTATGTTCTGTTTCCTCTGTTTTTACCTCTACGTCTTTCCCACTTGTACCTGCATCCTACGGGGTACCCTTCTCTATTCCGACTAATCCACCTAGTGGAGTCATCCATTTTTCCAGCCATTGTTTTACCGTTACAAGAAAATCATCTTTAGGCACTAAGTATGGAAATAGGTGCCATGTCTTAGTTGGTTTCTTAGTCACTTTCACACAAGCCTTGTGTAAGTCTGCTTTGAAATCTGCAATGTGACAATATTGCTTATACAAACTAGGCGACAACCTTGGATGTTGATTCACCACCATGTGTAGATCCATTACCATCACCACAAATAAAATCTTCTTATCTATTGCACGCATTGGCTCCTTTTTAAACTAGAGGGAGGCATACCTTGCTGCTTCACAAACATTCACCGCAACAGATTGAAACTTGAGCCTTATGGTTCTTTCCATCCAATCAATGCAATGAGAATTATCAACCAAGAATAATGGAATGTCTTTCTCTCTTCTTGTGCTTCCCTGCAATCTATCAAAAACTCCCTGCATAGATAGGAATCCCAATCAAACTGGAACCCTACGTTGAATTGCGCAGCCAAAGATACTACCATTGCAAGCACCTCATTCGCTCTGCATTTCCTCATTATTTTTCCTACCAAGATGTGTGTAGTGAAACACACTCCTTGGCCATCAATAGAGTTAATTTCATATCCTCGTGACTTCTTCACTAAGACAAATTTGTCCTTCATCAGTTGTTCCATTTCCTTGTCTTTGTTTTTTCCCATCAATTCTTCCACGGGGTCTTTTCCCTAATAAGGCGATGTCCTGATTCTCCTAATTAGCATCTCATCAATCGAGATCCTCATCCCTAGCCAAATGCAACCAGGAGCTACTACACACAAATTGTATTGAATAGGCTTTGATTGAAGTGTGGCACATTCAACATGCTCAAAAGACCTGCTCTCTACACTCCTGCAACCCATTGTTGCAGTTCCAACCTTATTACTCTGCTTTCATGGTACTGAACTTTCTTAAGATGTCTACTTGGCGTGAACTAAGGGTACTTACTCTAATCATTAAAATGTCAATATCCATCTTCAACTGGGGGATATTCCCTAATACTTCGCCATCAAATGGTACTTTCGCTAGCAGGAACAAAGTTAACATGTACAAATTTCTGTCCATGGGCTCCTTAACCAACTTGGCATTTGTTTTTCCTAGTGGCATGTACGGTGGGAGAACAATGGTAATCTCTTCGTCCTCTGTTTGCATGCATTGAATCTCAGCCTCCTCTTCACTATCATTGGTATCTTGAAGCACCTTCTACTATATTGACTTCTTCCCCTTATCTTCTTTGTTCTTTGTGTAGACTTCTATCTATGTTTTCTTCCTTGGGGATGTTCTGAGTTCTGCCATAGAGACCTCAGTTGGTCTCTCCTATTGCTTCTTCTATGCTTGTGGTTCTATGGGCACCTACTTTCTCAGTGACCTCTAGCATCTTGAGGAAATGGGTACCTTCGCTCCTTTTGCCCCCATAATACCTTATAATCCTTTCTCTGCAAATATTCTAACAAGCTCTTCAAAACTCCTCTCAGACATAGAGTAGCTCTCTTCTATGCAATTTCTCAATTCCTCCAAACATCGAAGTGTCAAATGTGGCACGAGATATGGTTTTTATAGCAAATTTGAATTCCATCCTCATGAATGCTTCAAGATTTTCTCATTTAATGTAGGTATGGGGCTAGATACAGCGAGTTGTTCTTCATAAATTCTCTTTTCTTGCATCCCTTAACAATAATTTCCATTTAATGGTAGATTTTTCCTGCCAACGGTCATATTTTCTTGCGAAATTTAACAAATCTTCCTTCTTAGCATAGTCTCCTTTTCTCTATCATAGATCCTTCAGACATCATCTTACATCTGATTATAGCACAATACTCTTTGTTTGTCAAAGTCCCGTGCCCACTTTCAACTGCAGGTGGCACTAAGAATTCCTTCCTTTCAATTTTTAGTGCGAAGCTCCAGGGACAGAGTCATCCTTGTATATCTTCAATTCTCTACCATTTACACATCCTAGAATCAACTAACCATCCAACTTCGCAAGTTGAAGTACACCACCGTCAGAGATGTGTTTGATGATATATGGCCCTAACCAATGTGTTTTAAATTTTTCCAGAAACTTCACGAACCTGGTATCATATAATAATACGAGATCTTCTTCATGGAATGTCTTCTTCTTGATATGCCTATCATGCTAGGATTTCTCCCTTGCTTTCTGTACATGCTGATGGAACCCTGCTACAAACATCTGTTCTTCTAGAGATAGTATCTACGACATTCTTTCCTTCATAATGTTAGGGTCTGACATATCTATGGTAGATGCAATTCTCAAAATTGGCACTATTTTTTCCATGGGCATAATTGCCTCCTATCCATAAACCAACCTAAACAGTGTCTACCCTATCAATTTCCTGCATGTTTTCCTATATGCCCAGAACATCGTTGGAATCCTCACATCCCAGACATCTCTGTTCATATTGCATACCTTAGTCAATGCATTCACCTTCTTCATCTTCAATGGCTTCGTCATGTCAATCATCTCAGTCTTAGGCCCATTTACTTCTTGATGACCTTTGGATTATTTGATGTCAATATTGTGAGGATCCTCATCCTCCTTCACAGTGAGGTTATAACATTCTATTACATTACGTACTTGTACAGTTCAATTAGGTTTCGAGATAACTGGAACTTTATTCTCAAAATTATTTTTCTTAACTACATTCAAAGTTGCATCTATATGTGGACAATCATCTTCAAATTTGAGCATCATTTTAAATCTATCAAACATTTTTTCCCAGCTAGCATTACCATGTCAAATATTGGTTTCAAAACACCAATTTCGAGGAATTGTCTCCAAGGTATGGATGAATCCATGCACCCATTCTTCTAGCATAACTTCTCCCAAATCTATCATACAAAGTTGTATGTGATCTATAGGATCATTCTAGCCATCATACTTGTCTACGAGCTCTGTTTATTTTTTACCAAATATTACCCACATCAATCTTCTACATTTTTTCCAATCTCCTATATTCTTCTTATGAGTACCCCACCATCTAGCAGGGGTGGCCCTTGATGCTTGATCTAGAGCTAATGGTCTCTGAAATTCTAGTACCCATATTTCATAATCTCTAAATAAAGTATTTACATCACCCAAACCATCATATAAAGGTAAGTCATGTACCCCAGCTTTCATATAGCACACTACTTTAGTGATCCTTTCACATCACCTTGTAGACACTTAATGCAACCTGTTCTGCCAATTTTCCAATTCCTCTTTTGAATCTGAAGTGCAGGAACTATCTTGCTCCCAAGTCAGTTTTCCATCTGCATTAGGGTTGATCCATTCTTCTTCTTTTGTTGTTATCTAATAAATGTTGTCGATGTCATCTGCACTGTATTCTTCTCTAACAGGTTCAATATATCTCACTCCCTCCAATGGATCTAATGGCACAATAAATACCATATTATTTCTTTCGAATATCATTTTCCTTTTCTTTAGATTAATTATAGCCATGTTAGAAAACACCCAATCCAATCCAAACAATGCAGGGTAAGGATTACTATCATCCACTATCTCAATAAATTCAAAGTCAGTGGTAGTGCACACTCTGTCGATGTCAATTGTGACATTAGAAAATCTTCCTAAATGTAATATTTTCTATTGATTTTCCATCTTCAGCTGAATAGTAGACCATTGCAACTTCATTTTTCCATCAGCTCCCAAGTATGTCTTGGCAAGACATTTGCATTAGATCCCAAATCTAGGATAACCTGATCCATGTCATACTCGTGAATATGTGATGTAAGTCTAATTTATTTTCCGGTTCTCTTCTTATGTCTACGCATATTATTCACTATGTGCATCTCGCTTTGCCGTACCTCCTTAGAAGCAAAAGAGTCTATCAGTTCCTGTAATCCCTCCACAACCTTCTAATTTCTTAATAACTTCATGCAAGTCTACAAAAAGTACTTCAAAATATCTAGATCTAGATCTTGGGTCGCATCTAATATTAATTGGAAGTTCTTCTTCTAATTTGTTTGCACAGTAGAGGTTGAAGCTCCATCATCCATGAAACTCTGCTTAACCTCCATAAAGACTTTCTTTTCTTCATCAATATCAAAGGCAAGAGCCTTTTCAGTGGTCTTCCTTATTCATGTAGCTTTAGCTTCCATTTTCCCATCAATTTTATCATCTCTAGTCGTAGCTTCACTTATCGTTATAATATTGATGTGTGGTTCACTTTCCCTTGCCTCAACTGTCATCGTTTGGATATTTGCTGCAGGTTGCTCATTTCTTTTCTCTTGCATATTTGGAATAAGGATGGGGCATTATTTTATCACATGACCATAAGACTTACAGTAATTGCAGGTTGTCATCAACTTCTGATAGTCTATTGTGAAGTGTCTGGCCTATGCACAATTGTAACAGATAATTCGGCCATGAACAAATATTTCATTAAATTTGGAATTAAATAGTGGATCTAGAATTTCAAAATAACAAAAAGACTCAATTCTAGTGAATTCCTTGTAATAATTTTTTTCCAAATTTAATGAAATATGTGTTCATGTCTTTGACCAGTTCCTCCTCCTCGTCCCTATCCTTGTCTTTGAAATCCTCCTTGACGAATGTGTTGTCCTTGCTCTTCGTGTGTATGTCCTTCACCTTGTAGTCTATAACTATCAACAATGTTCTCCATAATTAAGTCATAACTTCGACAATTTTTCTCATCATGGCCTACTCATCTACAAAAGTTACAAAAAAGCTGCTTCTGGGTCTATACGTACTTATATAACAGCTAGCAGTCTTCAAAGCAATGTTGGCCTCTCGTTCTACAAATTTCGAACCATAAACAAGGATTTACTGGTTTATGCACTCCACCTGCAATATAATCTCTGAACATGGGGCATTGGTCCTTATAATGACCCTCTTCTTTGAATTTTGTACACCATACTTCTAATCTGGTCTCTCTACCAGATTCATCGCAATCTCCAATTCTTTAGCTTGAGTCACGATCTTATGTTGTGTCAATGCTAACCTAATATGTGGCAGTACTGTAGCTATGAACCATTCCTTATGCTATTGTGGGGGCATATCAAAGGTCACTTCACCCATAAACACCTTGAATTTTTGATCCAACTCCCACATAGATTCAGCCGCTTCCTATTTGATTTCTTTCGACTCTGTGATGCACTGTGACTCTGATTTCAGCTTCTTGAATTTTGACACAAATGATTTGTTAGTTTCATCCAATGAAGCGGTTGGGTTAGTCGCAGAGTACTTCATATACCATGTTAGTGCTCTTTCTCATAGCGAAGTGACAAGCTGCACCTTCTTTACACCATCATTAGTGATTTGTCTTGTTTTCCATATTGCATCAACTACAAACCAGAACTGATCAAGATCCTCTAATCCCAGTCCTCTGAAAATAGGAAGCTTAATGTCATTGACCATGTTTCTTCTTGGGGGGCTAGTTGGAGGGGGTGGAGGTCAGGGTGTAGGAGAATTATGGGGATGGGAGTGGGGTGTAAGGGGGTTGGATGGATGGGGAATCCCATAGACAAATTGATTATTCTCAGCTCCTAACTTCGATGCACCTTCATGATGGGTGGGAGAATATCGTGGGGTTGTAGGGTTACTTATTTCTTCTTCACTCTCAGATCCTCCTAAAAGGGGGCTATAGTCAATTTCAATAAAGTTCTTCAGATCTGTTCTGTATCATTTTCCACTTCGTGTAGACCCTGGTTCAAGCTTATTTATTCTTTGCCCAAACATCAATCTGACTGCATTTGCAAAATCCATTTTTCACATAATAACATCTTAATCCAGAGATTAAAATATTTTAAGAACTTACCTCATGGTCCATTGAAAATTATTTGTTTAGCTTCACTATAGGACAAGATCACGTCTACCACGAACTCAGTCATAAATCCTCCCAAAATGCTATCGATAAAGAAATCAACATTCTTGTAGGTATTGTTCATGATGTTATTGAATAATCGTAACACTTCAGGATTCCACTCCTTAGGTTCGTCATTCTTGAAACAAGTCTTATGCTTAGTCAACTTAGATACCCACTTGTACAATTAAATGTGGAAATAACCAAAGAATATTTAGTATTTCTCTTCAAAAATATACTTTTACAACTAGTATTTTGTTGATAATCAAGGGTTTGTTTTCTCTTTTTCCGGAAATTCTCTTTCTTTCTTTTCAACCTACTTTTGGATTTCTTTCTTCAACGGGTAGGAAAACATATCCCTTAAGCAGATCCTGGTCCTGAAAATGGAGCCATTTGTTGGTTTAAGGGTTCTTGACCTAGTTCAAAATGTGTTGCGCACCAACAAAACCCTCAACCACTCGCCCTTTTAGCAATGACCTGCAAGCAGATCGTAGTCTCACCTGAAGCAGTTATGGGAGGCTACAGAACTAGGTTTCCACAACCGAAGGGATATGTGCGCTTTTGTGTCTCTGTACTTACTTATGTTTTCTACCTTCCTACAACTTCACGTACATAAATAAATTTGCGCTGATGATTATCTTTAAAATATTACCCTTATCACATTAAACAACAGAAAGGAGTTGTTGTAGTGGTTACAACCACCCTCCAAAATTTTTCCTTCGCTTCATTTTCAAGCCTCCCTCCTCGAAATCATCACAGTTAGCCTACACTGATAAGGTAATTGTGTTTATTTGATTTGATGTATCGTTTCATGGGTTTTGTTCAACTCAATTGTCCCGTTGATCAACCATAAGCACACCGAGCACTTGGTTCAAATCCGGTCAATCTGTTTTCGGGAAAAACTGTGCAAACCTGGAGGGCAGCTTGCCTCCCCCTCCAGAAATGTGCAGAGCCACCCAACAACTTCCCTGAACTCATAAATTGTGAAAAACAAGCCAGGAAACCTTGCACTGGAAATTGTGTAGTGTAGGCCAGCCGACACTGCTCTCGAGAAATGCTTACCTTAAACTAGTTGTATTTCCATCCAGAATTGCACAAAAACTATCCCAACTACATTACTCTCCATAAATGCATAGAGCAGCCGTGGCCAGCTGCATTTTTCTTTGGAATTGTGCAGAATTGGCCAACTACACTACTCTCTGAAAATGCACAAGGCAGCCCAACATCACTACTCTAAAAAAGTTCATAGAACTTGCTAGTCAATCAAGGCCACTCAACCCAAAAACAATGTAGAAGCTTTCCCTCATTGATTGTCCATTGCATGTTTCGTTAGGCTGTTTGATTCCCTCCAGAACTACGTAATCCTTGCTTGCATGCCAGGTATATTTTCTTCAAAAAGAAAAAAGAAAAAAGTCAAAAAGACAAAATTAAACAATTTACTCAGCTAATTTATTGATTCTCCCTCTCATATGAATCTTATTATCCCACAACCCTCCTTTTCACCCATCACATTCCCATCCATAAACATCCGATTACATAAAACAACATCTGGCAATGCCTCACGAAATAGCTCGGATGACACTCTTCACCCAATGCATATCCATCCACACATAGTACGTTACAGTCAGAGGTAAACCTCTCAACTTGATCCCTATCCTTTGGCAATACACAGAACACATTGATTCCAAACCTGGTCAACTCCCTCACACCTCACTCCACCACCATCGACTGCGCTTTCCCAGCTCCACATGCACATTATTACTCCATCCCTCCGAACTCACATTCCAGGCACGCGGATCCTATTCCAAACTCTGCCAATTAACTCCCATTGCACTCCACCACCGTTGACTACACCTACCAACCAGCTCCACGCACGCATAATTCTTCCAGCCCTCCTATCGCACACCCTTGGCATGTGGCTCCTGTTCTAAACTCCACCAACTCACTCCCATCTCACTCCACCACCAACCCCACTCTCATCAACCACGCCTACCGCTCAACACCCACATACTCACTGGATGCAAATATAAAAACTGCTGACAATCCACCGTCTACCATATGCCCCTCCAACCTCATCCAACTAGCATCGACTCAGTTAAATAATTACGAATTTTCACCTATCGATTCGCCAGTCAGTGAAAACAATGATAACAAATTTGAAAATAGCCCCCTTCTCATTGAAAATCACAACGACCGCCCTAAAGAAACTAATGTGGTTAATTTAACCTCTATCCACACTGAAAAGCTTCTTGAAAAAGTTCTTAAATTTGCAATAGCTCCTAATAAAATCCCATTGAAAATGTCATAAGCAACGTAGAAGTCGCCATAAAAGATCTCAATGCAATAGAAGAAGAAGTGATTAGACAAGACGTAGCCCAAATTCTGCGAAATGCCAAACCTCCTACCTGTAATATTACCAAAGAAGAAAAAAGGGCCTTAAATACTCTCAGATCTAACAAAGACATAGTCATTTTAAAAGCTGACAAGGGTAATGCAATGGTAATCATGGACAGTTTAGAATATGATTAAAAAATGGAGGAACATCTTAACCAAAGTGGATGCTACAAAATCATTGATAAAGACCCAAGCAGCAAAATCCTTAATAAAGTCACTAAGAAAATTAAAGAGTCTTCACTTGACACATTCACCAAAAAGAAGATCACCCCAAATAGTTCCATCATTCCTAGAATTTATGGTGCTCCAAAAATCCATAAATCTGGCAACTCCCTAAGACCTATAGTAAACACCATAGGTTCTTCTACCTATTTGCTTGTTAAATACCTAGCTAAAAACTCAGACCTTTATCCGAAAACACTTCCTCTTACATAAAATATTCCACCTCATTCATAAACTGGACTAAAATCATAGAAATAAATGATGAAGACCTCTTAGTAATTTTTGCACAATGATCCTTGTAGACGAAGCCATCAATATCATGAGAAAGATCATTGATGAAAAAACCATAGAATTGTTAAATATTTTCTTGAAATCTTCTTATTTCATACTTAATGCAAGATTTATGAACAAACCCATGGTGTAGCTATGGGTTCTCCCTTATCTCTTACAATAGTCAACATTTAGATGGAACACTTTGAGAAAATTTCCTTAAACTTGTTGCCTTACACTCTTGAAGAATGGAAAATATATGTTGACGATATATTTGCTAAGTGGAGCCATGGGAAAGAAAAGTTGGAATATTTCCTCACTCACATTAATAGCCTCTCGGAATATATAAAATTCACTATTGAGATAGGAAAAGATAATCAGCTCCCTTTCCTTGATATCCTTCTAACAAAGAAAAATGGGAAACTTGGCTTCCAAGTTTTCAGGAAGAAAACTCACACAGAGATATCCCTGCATGCAGATTCCCATCACCATCCTAAACAAAAATCAGGTATCATAAAAAAACTACTAGAGCCTCTAGAATATCGGACTCTGAACACCTATATCCTAAACTTGACCATCAACACAAAGTCTTTGAAAATAATGGTTACAACAAACAAACCATCAACAAAACCATCCACAAAACACTAAAAAGAAAAGAAAATAAGAAAATATCTTCTGACACTCCAAAAATCTCCCTTCCGTACATAAAAGGCATGACTCACAAGATTGCAAAATTTTTAAAAAAGCATAATATCAATGTAGCCTTCACTCCCCACAACACAATAAGGAAACTAATTGACTCAGTCAAAGACCCTATAAACCCTATCTTACAAAAAGGTGTATGCATTGTCCCCTGATCCTGTGGAAAATAATACATAGGAGAAACTGGCAGATCCCTCAACATCAAACTCAAAGAACATGTTGCTGACATTTGCAGAGATAGAGCCTCTAAATCCACCTTAGCAGAACATGCTTGTTCCTCCTCACACCACATCTGTATAGAAGAAGCCAAACTCATAATAAAAGAAGACCATCATTTAAAAAGGAAAATTAAGGAAGCTATAGAAATTGAAAAAAGAAAAAACAACATGAACCGAGATGATGGCTTAAAAATAAGCAATACCTGGAAACCTTTATTAACAAACCATTCAAATCATAAATCCAACTAATTCCTACTAATATTAATTACATTCGAATTTTCATAGATTACAACTTTTTATTGAAAGATTTCCTCACTAATTAAAATATTCATAGGTTACATTATTTATTAATAACAATTAATAATAATAAACATTTTCTATGTTTTCTAATTAATTACATTAATAAACTTTTCATCTTATGATTACCTCCCATTACACCTTATAAACATCAATATGCCACATAAATAATTCATTAGATTATATACTAAATATTTAAATATATCAAGTAACAATTTCATGCTAAACACATAATATAATAAATAATAAGCATATAATATACCCACAACATTTAAATTAAATCACAATTTAAATATTACTCCCATTATACCTTCTAAACACTAGATATACAATGAACTAACAGTATCACAAATTAAAATATTACTCCCATTACACCTTATAAACACTAAATATACAATGAGCTAACAATATCATTCTTTATAACTATATACATCTCCTTATAAACTTCAATAAAACTACACAAGCTAACATAAATCATTAGATTAAAAATGAAATAATTAATATTTACAATAATGATTACATGACATAATAAATGATAAAAAAAAAAACCTATACTTAATCTTTTCAAAGCATAGTCTAATCATAAATTCCTAAATTGTAAATTAATCTCTATTACATTTACAACTATCATTAATTATTAGAAACATGCTTATCATGATAACTAAAATTAAGTAATAATTTTTTCACTACTTTTAACTAAACAAAATTCCTACATAGATTAAATAGATAAATAAATAATTTTTTATTAATAATGACTACACATTTACAGATTAAATTAATTAATTAAATTTTCATATTAATACTTAGCCGACTATGTTTCTACAAAAAGATTATTCACTTAAATACATATAAATCATTAGCTCTTTTACATTATATCTTCTCAAGATATGAAGCGTTCCCCTGATGATGGACTCACTTTGTAGTCCGAAACATTGGGTTATTAAAACCCTTTAATAGGTCATTCCACACGCTTTCAATACACTCTACCTGTATGGACTCATTATTCAAAAAATACCTAGATTTTAGGGATCTATTTTTAGCAACAGGGGTTACATGCAAAACCATTTTTAGAAACTTCTCGCCAAGTGTCTCTTTTTCTTAGATTTGTGGCATGCACGTCATAAGCCATACTTTCACTAAATACATTTAAATTATGCCTCAAATCTCATTCTTCACATTCGATCTTGGAGCTCTAACATTCTTGAGCCATTTAGGAACCTTTGGCACACTTGGTGCAACTTTTCTAGGTAAGTTTTGATTTTCATGCCTTTTGCCGCTTTTTCTATCGCTTTTTATTTTTCATCTTGTATGAGTCCTATTTCCTTGGTTTTATTGAACGACCGATGACGTTTCAATGTATTTTATCTTGTAAAAGTGTTGTTTCAATTTTTTCATTACCTTTCCTTAGTTTCACACGCATAGCACTGTTTTTGCACTCATAGTCATTGTTTTGGCGACTTGCTTCATGAGCTTCTTCATTTTGTCATTTGACTAATTTCTACACTTGCTTGAATCACATGCATGTTTATTTCACTCATATTTGCACCAACTTCACAGACACATTCACTCCTTCATGTTTTTGGGTTGCCATTGGACAGATCTAGGTTGTCTCAGCCTTGATCATATGTCTCCTAGTAAGCTCTGTCCATTCCTAAAAGTCAAGGCTCTGCCTTGCCTCTAGGAATTGTGTAGAGGTTTCCCACACTATCCCCAAGCTGTGATCCACAAAATCCTAGGAGGCAGTGCCTAGTCCTACCCACTAGAACTACACAATGCGTGGTTCCAACCAGGAAACCGGCCTCATTGTTTTGTGCGTTGCGTAATTTCAGTTAGCAGTCAGCCGAATCCCTGGACTACGCATTGTGGAAATCTCTCCAGAAGTCAACCTCACTAGAAACTAGGATTGCGCAATGTATAGTTCCATCTAACACTCTCCCAGCTTCGCGAATACAATGCCGTGAAATCTTTCCTAGCAATCACCAGTTTTTTTCCTGAATGTTTGTCGAAGTTGTTTGAGGTTTTCAATTGACATTGTCTCGCCATGAGTGTCTTCTCTGTCTCTAGGTACCAAAATTTTTTGAGCAGTTCCTCAGAAATACAACTATCATGGCCTCCAAGAGAGTTGGATCAAAAGACATAGTTGAAATCAGTACTGGGGACTTGGTTGAAGAGGGGTCAATGAGCTTGCCCGTGCAGAGAGACACACACCTGTTCATCGAGAAGGACATCAAGGTCACATGGAAAGACATCAACACCATCTTCTCAGGTAGCTTTGAGGAGAATCTAGAGGATCAACAGGTCTATGTGAAAATCCATAAGTCAGGAATATACAAGCTTGCATGCAGGTTTCCCGTGTTCCCTTGCACAGATGTGATCCAGTGGATTATCTCACGTATTGATCCTGAGACAATGATACTAACCAGTGTCACTGGAGCAAGTCTTGCTTCCTTTAGGACAAAGGATTAT
Source organism: Pinus tabuliformis (assembly GCA_031772625.1). NCBI lineage: Eukaryota > Viridiplantae > Streptophyta > Pinopsida > Pinales > Pinaceae > Pinus > Pinus tabuliformis. Next base: position 498,408,716 of record CM062812.1, on the reverse strand, counting down.
TATGAGATATAACATTTTCCATTCCTAGTGAGGAGGATGGATGCAACGTTCTACACTCCCAAAATAAAAATGGACACAAGAGACATCTTGAAGCATTGGGTAAAGGAGCCAAAAATGTTTAGGATGACCCCCAACTAGATATACAGGACGCATAACGTCAGGAAGGCATATTAGTTCTTCGTTATCTTCACATGTCGCTTGTATGGCCAAGGGAGTACAGAAACCTTCTCATAGAGTTGGGTAGCTATGTTGCATCAGTTGGAAAGTGAAGGAAAACCGTTCAACTAGTCTGACATGCTGGCTCTCCTGTTGAAAGTGCATATATCCAATGTTTGGAATATGCCCAAGGATCAACAATAAAATTTATTCATGTCTACATACTTGCTTGATGCAATCTATTCCCGCTGACAGTTTCCTGGCATGGGTTGGATATGGACACCTTCAGAGAGTTTTTTGAATGTATATTGCAAGTTTCTCTCTGATTGTAGCTACCAAGGAGTCATGGCTAGAATATGTGACCATTTCATCGCCCCTATGTACACGATGATCTTTGAACAAGATCTGGCCTACATGTCCCAGGTAGCAATGGAGGCGCTACTAAACATTACAGATTGGTACACCTCACCCGAGGGAACCTTCATCAGGATGTACAGTGTAGAGAAAGCTCCACATGTGTTTTTGAGGTTTTCCAGGGACAAGTTGGTCATGTACGATGTTTCATACCACATCTCGACAGGGTTATCAACCAGATTTCATAGGAATAAGAGCACACCATGGCCCACACTTCCTATGTGAATCAGGTTGTACACAATCAGGAGTCTGAAAGAAGAAGATGTCGATGTGGTAGACTTCAATAAGTTCAAGTTCGGCACTAAGAGTTTAAACTTGTATGACCCACACGATTTATGTAGGGACCACTATGAGAGAGTGTACTAACCTTGGATCCACGGGGTGTGGCATTGGCCAGTGGAAGACCCATGGAGATACTGTTATAACTCCTCTAGGCTCAATGAACTGGTCAACCTTGCAGTGGAGTGCCTAGTAGCACTCAAGGCAGTAGCACCACAGTGAGTGAAAACAGCAAGCAACAAATTTGTGCAAGACAAAGGCAAGAGGAAGATTGTCGAAAGGAGAGAGATGGAGCAAAGATACAAGTTTAAGGAAGACCCACTTGTGGAAAATGTAGTTTTGGAGATAGATGCGAAGATGCGACAAAACGACAAGAGGATAGCACAAAGAAAGGAAAATAAGCAAAGGGTGGAAGATAAAAAGAGGATGTTGTAGGAAGTCTAGCAGAAGCTCAAGGAGGAACAAGAGTTGCACAAAAGAGAGAAGGAAGCACAACATGATCATGAATAGGAACAGGAATAGGAATAGAAGAAAGTGCAAAGCGCATAGACAATGAAAACTCCAACAATAGAGGTTGAAGACTCTGAACCAGCAGAAAATGAGGAACAGGGTGAGCAGCCGTAGGAACAGGAACTTGCTCTATAGGATGAACATATACTAGAACAAATGTACATGGAGATGGAGCAGACGGAACAGGTCAGGCTAGTGACCTCATGCCAAAAGAAACCGAGGTCACTCCATAGGATTCACCAGCTCCAACAACAGAGAAAATCCCTAGTGAGCAAGGGGATACCATTCTCCTTGAGGATGATTAGGGAACATAGGTGTACAACATAGCCTTTGATGAGGCACAACATAGAGTTGTACAAGCATGTAGAGCACACACATCAGATGAGCATGCATCACCTGTGCACTTGGAAGAACAGGTGATTGTGTTAGATGTATAGAGGCATCCAACTTCCTTAGCCTATGTACAAAGGCTTAGGCCGAAGCCACGATATCAAGTGTTAAGCACTTGTAGTTGAAAATGAGCGCATGGATAAGGAGTTGCAAGTAGCCAGGAAGAGATAGGAACAATCAACAGGATCCACTAGAGCATAGATGAAGATGACCATACTTGTTGCAGTATCGACTCTTGAGATAGTCATGCAGAGACTATATGACAGGTTCGTCACCATGCACAAGGATATTTTCCACCTACATGGTCATCAACAACATTGCACCAAGATAACCCAAACACTCATAGGCATATATGTCGCGGTTGATCATGTACAAGCATGGAAAATGAGGTACAAGGGAGCCCCGCTTCACTTGCACAAGATGATGAAGCCGCAGGTGGATTTGGAAAAAGCACACATCTAGAGTCAGATCAGGAACTATGAGGAACTCTTACCGCTCATCGCTAGTGTGGAGGCTTTGTATGCGCAGTTGTACACGAGTTTGTATGTCGTGGTGAGGAAGTATGGCACCCTGTCAATTGGTATGCTCACTGAGGCCAAAGAGAAGAACCAATTAGACTCGAGCTTGATGCATACTTTAATTAGTTATTGCTTACGACCACCAGCATAGATTTCCAAGTCAACACGGATAACATGCGGACGTACATCACTAGTCTGGACTTGCTCAGGACTAAGCTGTGCATGTTACAGGATGGGTTGGACCATGCTTCCAAATCAATATACCCAGAAGAAATGGAGGCAATATTTCATTTCCAGAAGGACATCATCAAAGAGAATGTGGACACCATTATGCATTATCAAGAATGGCATCAGTTCATCACTGAGGATCACAAAGAGAAGGTTTATGAGTTGGTTTTTCCATAGTCATCCAAGTCTTAATGTTCTCTTGTATGGCTGAATCAACCCAATTTTGTCCCACATGATTATATGTGGAAAATATATCATTTTTGTAAATATGATGTAAATTGAAATTCCAAGTGTCATTATTGGAATACAAATAGTCATATGTAATGTAAAGAGTTATGTAATGAAATTGAAGAGTCATGAGGGTATTCCAAGAGTCACAAAGGGGAATGTCAAGTGTCGCACCACCCTTTGTTATAAATAGAACCTCATAACTCATAGAGAAGGCTTTTGGGAGCAAGGATTTTGCTAGGCATTGCTAACTGAGGGCTTGAGAGTATTGTGAGGAGCCTTAGCTTGTCCACAGTGCAGAGCAAACATATCTCTTTGGAGGAGCAAGCGGTGTTGAATGTAATGTTCTACTACTAGGGCTAGTGGTTGTCATGGTCATATGTATGGATGGAACTTTCACTTTATATAATATAACGGAGACAACACGTTTCATGCATATGTTGTTATTGTAGTTTTACTATTCTGGTTACTTTAGCAACATATGTAGTTTTAGCTTACCCATTGATGTATGGAATATTATGTATGTGATTGTATGAATCTTATTAAAGCGTGTCATTGGTTTAACTTATCACTTTAGATTGTCAACTATTCTGCATTCTAGCTTGTGATGTCTTTCATCTCCTGTGTTCCTTTTAGGTTTCATACTATTACAAGCTTCTAAGGGACATACTTCTTTGCCCCCTCCGTGTGTTAGAACCTCCTCATGCATCTCTCTTGACTTGATGAAAGGTCACATAATTGCTTCCAACAACGATATCTTTCTTACCTCTACGCGCTATCGCAGTCAAGGCATATCTTTACTACCCACTTCTGGGACTCCTACTCCAAACAGTCTGAGGTCTAGTTGGCACTTCTTACTGGGTAGATCCCCTAACATGTTAGCGGGTCCATCACTGTCAACATTTATGGCGCTAGAAGGAGGGCCAGATGACAAGATGAGTCCTCAAAATTTGTTTTGAATATGCACACATCTATGATGTCTTATGTTACACTTCATCCTTCGAGATGTTTTTCATATGGAGATGACTGTGAAATCCCAGAGGAGTTTTGGAATCTCTTGTCACAGAACACATATGAAGGTGAAGGCGGAACAACCTGGGAAAAGCATAGTCTTGCCTTTTCCAATCTATGTGAAAACCTCGAATCCCATGAGGATTATATGCTCTGCACATTGTTCGCATTCATGCTTCGTGGGCACCCATTGCAATGTCTTGTCACACTGCACAAAAAATATATTCACTCATTTGGTCACTTTATTTTGGAGTTATCTCATACTTTCCATAACTTTGACTGTCAATCATTTAATAAAAAAATTCTTGGGTTACGAAAAGCCCCTGATGAATCTGTGGCTTATGGTACCGGTTTTGTAATATCTCATTTCAATTCCCAGAGGATGAAATTGATTGGAAATTTCTCAATTAAATATTTCAGTATCTTTGTCACATATTTTAAAATCCACATATCTTGGAATCATTCAAACCAACCCCAGCATACCTCCATGTTAGAACTACTAAATATACAATGGACACAGTTGCTGTCATAAGTGACTATCCATCCTCATCTCATCAAACAACTCTGGCCCCACAGTGTGAGGAGGCAGAGGGTGCACATTAATCTATTGAACTGTCATATCTTCCCACCCCACCCTCTCTTTATCTCTACATGGATTTGGCTAGCAAGGCTGTTGGTTGTCATGTGGAATTATTTCCTCAACCTCTTTCCCCATGTTCTATTCATCCTCCAAGTTGTATTGTGTTGTCTTCTCCTGTTCTGAACTCCACACTTGTTGATCACAAGGATCAAGGTGTCGACGGATTTGGTGTTGAGCATCCAACTTGCACTATCATTTATGATGAGTATGTGTGGGAATCTGAAGAAGAGCTCACGGTAAAGGATGACCTCCTTATGTCCACACCTTATCCTCTTTTCCCTAGCATCTTTGGTGATTCTTTCATTGTTGATTTTCCATGTAAGAATACATCCCCCGATGCATAAAATTATGCTCATTGATAGAATACACAGGATATTAGTCTGTCATTGCATAGCGAGGAGGACACATCTATGTTTGCAAATCCACTCAATATTTCATCTGTCATTTCCAGAAATATAGAGGGTGAAAATTATTGCTTCTCATCAACCCCTCTGTACGATTCATCAAACCATGAGGATGCTGATGAACATATCAAATTTTTTGATCGTGGTTGTCATGATCTCTTTTCTCCTTAATTCGATCACAATGATGATTCATTCATTGTCGATCTTTCTAAACCACCCGTCTTTGATGATCTACCTGTTGATGAAGTGGAAACCCCATAAGATGTCGAGGCACTTCATCCTAAGCTGATGGTTATGTCAAGTCCTTGCTACCTTGAGGTTGATTCCACTTTGATCAGAAATCTATTGAAACACTCAAGGCTCCTCATCACTCACCTATTTTCATTGAAGATCATTCTAGTTCACAGAACTTACATCCTCCATTTGAATCACATGATCCCATCGCTCATGCACTAGAAGAATCATACACAACAAGAACTCTTGCTAAGTGTAATATTTATTTCTTTCTTATGTTTGCTCGTTTGTCATGATCAAAAGACTATACATATTTTTTGTCTCCATGCAGTGTGAAACATGACCATAACACATCCACAGAATGCTTGACTTGCACTTTTATTATTTTATTTTCTGTGGATATTCTTAGGCTCGGAGCATGTTGGTCTTCACTGTTATATATTTCTTGTTTGTTGGCTTACATGTTTATCTTTCTTGTAGACCACACCTTCACCAACATGGGTCAACCAATGCGCCAATAGATGCATTGGAAATATCACCTCACGTGAAAAGGACTGTGCACTACCTAGTATAGGAGTAGTAGTGTTTGCTTTCTTGTTTTAATTTGTTTGTATGATTGATTTGTTTACTTTGTTTGTGTTTCTTATTTTCTTGATTTCTTTCTTGTATTTCTTTCATTTACTTTTTTCCTTTGTTTTCTATTTGTTTGCTTGTTTTAAACCCATAGGTTTAGTTTCACATGGAACCGTGTGCGGCTCTTGAGACAAGGAAGGTAAAGTACAAGAGGAATTGTGCAGCTATTAACAATTGATTATTTTTTGTCATCTCTCTTTATGAAAGAGATTTTTGTCTTTAGTCGATGATACCCTGATGGAAAGTATGTTTGGTTAAGAGTGAGTCTTGGTGAAAACAAAACACTTGCACCTTTAACTAGTACCACCTACTCTAATGAGTTCTTTTGTGTTAGCCCTTTTCAACTCTGTCAAGTAGAGTAAGGTGAGGGGGAAAATGTTAAACAAGTAGTGTCAAAGGTATATATAAAATACTCCTTTGAAGGGACAATCTCTTTTTCTCTCAATATGTTAGGACCCCTCTTCCGCCTCTGAAATAAATAAGTTCCTATGCACATTTCTTTGAAAAATGAAAAAAATGAAAATGAAAAAATAAATAAGGTGAAACAAGAGAAAAGTTTTCTAGGTAGAGCGGTGATGCAAGTAACTCCACCAGGGTACTAACCAGGCTCAGTCGCAGCAGAGTGATGTTTGTGCTCCTGCATGACTCTGTCGGGGTACTGTCCAAGCCTACTGGCAGTGGAGCAACATCAGAGATGAAACTAAGACTCTAACATATTTATTACTTATGTACTAATATACCTCTCATCCCCAATCAAAACAACTAACTTGACTTGGCTTGGAATGTGTGTTGACCAATCAAGAGAATGGTAACAGGCTATATATTTAAATCAAGCTTAGTGTGAAGTCGTGGAGATCGAAGAATAAAACAATACTTCTAGAGGAGTTAGACTCACTTTTCACAAACAAAGGTCTACACAAAGAGCTGGAGTTCTACCAGTGTGTCACCAATGTTGTAGTGGCTACAACCACCCTCCAAAAATTATCCTTCGCTTCGTTTTGGAGCCTCCCTCCTCAAAATCATCGCAGTTAACATGCACTGATTAGGTACTTGTGCTTTATTTTTCATCTATTATTTCATAGCTTGTGTTCAACTCACTTTTCCCTTCGGTCAACCACAAGTGCACCCAAAACTTAGTTCACATTTGGTCAATCAGTTGTCAGGAAAAATTCTGCAAACCTGGAGAGGAACTTGTCTTACCCTCCAAAAATGCATAAAGAAGCTTAGGAGCTGCCCTGCACTCAAAAATTACGTAGAGTAGGCCAGGTAGCCTTGCTATGGAAATTGCACTAAGCAGTCTAGCTGGCACTTCTCTCCAGAAATGTGTAGTTTCAGCTAGTTGTACCGCCATCCAAAATTGTGAAGAAACTTGCACAACTACACTACTCGCTTGAAATGCATAGAGCAGCCGAGGACAACTACACTATTCTCTGGAAATGCATAGAACTGGCCAGCTACAATCCTCTCCAGAAATGTGTAGAGCATCCCAGCATCACTGCTCTGGGAAATTACACAGAGATGGCGAGTCAACCAAGGCCAGTCAACCCAAAAATAATGCAGAAGCTTTCCCTCACTACATGCCCGTCTCATGTGCCAGTAGGCTATTGGGTTCCCTCCAGAACCACGCAATCCTTTCTTGTATACTACCTAGCTTTTCCCAAAAAGGAAAAAATCAAAAAGTGAAAAAGCATCCCTAGATTTTAGGGATCTATTTTTAGCAGCAGGAGTTACATGAAAAACCGTTTTTAGAAACTTCCCGCCAAGTGTCACTTTTTTATAGATTTGTGGCATGTGCATCATAAACCCTAATTTCACAAAATCTATTTAAATTACACCTTAGAGCTCATTCTTCACATTCGATATTGGAGATCTAGAATTCCTGAGTCATCTAGGAACCTTCGACATAGTCGACCCAACTTTTCCAGGTAAGTTTTGCTTTTCGTGCCTTTTGCCACTTTTTTTGTCGCTTTTTAGTTTTTGGCTTATATGAGTGTCTTTTCCTGGGTTTTATTGAACGACTGCTACAATTTCAATCTATTTTAGCTTGTAGAAGTGTTGTTTCAATTTTTTCATTACCTTTCCTTAGTGTCGCATGCACAACACTATTTCTGCATTCACAGTGGTCACTGTGGCGACTTGCTTCATAAACTTCTTGGTTTTGTCATTTAACTGATTTCCGCACTTGCTTGAATCACATGCATGTTTACTTCACTTAGATCCGCACAATATTTGCACACACATTCACTCCTTTGTTTTTTTAGGTTGCCATTGGGAAGATCTAGGCTGTGATGGCCCTGATCCTATGTCTCCCAGCAAGCTCGACACGTTCCTGAAAATGAAGGCTCTGCCTTGCCTTTAGGAATTTCACAGAGGATTCCCACACTGTTCCCAGGCTATAATCTACTTAATCCTAGGAGGCAATGCCCAATCTTGCCCACTGGAACTATGCAATGCATAGTTCCATTCAGCAACCTGGCCTAAGCGTTCTGCACATTGCGCAGTTTCAGTCAGCAATCAGCCTCCCTAGACTGCGCATTATGCAGATCCATCCAGCATTCAACATCACTAACAGCTGGGACTACACAATGCATAGTTCCATCTGACATTCTCCCAACTTCCCGAAGACAATGTTGCACAATCTTTCCCAACAGTCACCAATTTGTTGCCTGAATGTTTCTTGAAGTTGTTTGATGTTCTCAGCTAACATTGTCTGACCATGAGTGTCTCCTCTATCTCTAGGTACCACATGTTTTCTAGAAGCTCCTTAGCAGTAAAGGTATCATGGCCTCCAAAAGAGCTGGATCAAAAAACACAATTGAAAGTAGTACTAGGGACATGGTTGAACAAGGGTCAATGAGCTTGCCCATGTACACAGACACACACTTTTTCATCAAGATGGACATCAAGATCACATGGCAAGACATCAACAGCATCTTCTGAGGCAGCTTTGAGGACAATCTGGAGGATCGACAGGTCTATGTGAACATCCATAAATTAGGACTATACCATGGTACATGCAAGTTTCCCATGTTCCCTTGCGTAGATGTGATCCAGTGGATTGTCTCACATATTGATCATGATATAGTGATACTAAGTATTGTTAGCAGAGAAAGGCTTTCTTCCTCTAGAATGAAGGATTATCAGGAGATAGATCATTTTCCATTCTGAGGGAGCAGGATGGATGCACCATTCGACACTGCCAATGGCAGCACGAACACAAGAGACATCATGAAGAAGTGGGTAAAGGAGAAAGCAAAGTTTAGGATTACACCCAACCAGATATATAGGAAGAAGACACTTAGGAAGGCATATCAATTCTTTGTCATCTTCACATGCCACTGGTATGGCCAAGGGAGTATAGAAACCTTCCCATAGAGTTGGGTTTCTATGTTGGACCAGATGGAAAGTGAAGGAAAACCATTCAACTGGTCTGACATGTTGGCTCTCCAGTTGAAAGTGCATTTATCCAATGCTCAGAGTCTGCCCAAGGATCAACAAGAAAATTTCTTCATGTCTACATACATTCTTGATGCAATCTACGCCCATCGATATTTTCTTGGCATAGGTTGGGCATGTACAGCTTCAGAGATTGTTGTGAACATATATTACAAGTTGCTCTCAGATTGCAGCTAGTGAGGAGTCTAGAATATGTGACCACTTCATCACCCATCTATACATGATGATATTTGAACAAGATCCACCCTGCATGTCTCAGGAAGCAATGGAGGTGCTACTGAACATTGCAGATTCGTATGCCTTACTTGAGGGAACCTTCATCAAGATGTACAATGTAGAGAAATCTCCACATGTGTTGTCAAGGTTTTCCATGGACAAGTTAGTCATGCAGGAGGTTTCATACCACATCTCGATAGGGTTATTAGTAGGATTGCATAGGAAGAAGAAGGCACCATGGCCCATGCTTGGTATGCGAATTGGGTTGCACATGATTGGGAGTTTGAAAGAAGCAAATGCCAAGGTGGTAGACTTCAAGAAGTTCAAGATCGGCACCAAGAGTTTCAACCTATATTAACTACATGGTTTATGCAAGGACCACTATGCAAGAGTGTATTATCCTTGGATCAACGAGGAATATCATTGGCCAGATGAAGACCCATGTAAATATTGTTATATCTCCTCTAGGCTCAATGAACCAGTCAGCATTGTAGTGGAGTGGTTAGCAGCACTCGAGGCAGTAGCACCATAGGGATCAGCATCAAGAGCAACAACAATAATAAAACTTGTGCAAGAAAAAGGCAAGAGAAAGATTGTCGAAAGCACAAAGATTGAGTAAAGCTACAAGTTTAAAGAAGACCAACTTGTGTAAAAGGTAGATTTGGAGATAGATGCGAAGAGGCGATAGTGCGACAGGAGGATAGCACAAAGAAAGAGAGATAAGTAATGACTGGAAGATACAAAGAGGATGTTGGAGGAAGTCGAGCAGAAGCTAAAGGATGAACAAGAGCTATGCAGAAGAGAGAAGGAAGTGCAACATGAGCATGAATAGGAACAGGAATAGGAACAAGACGAAGTGTAAGGCACACAAACAATGCAAACTGCACCAATACAGGTTGAATACTCTAAACTAGTAGCAGATGAGGAACATGGTGAGTATCTGCAAGAACAGGAACTTGCTCTGCAGGATGAACAATTATTAGAACAGATGGACATGGATATGGAGAAGCCAGAACAGGATCAGGATACTGACCTCATGCTAAAAGAAATCGAGGTCACTCCATAAGTTTCACCAGCTCCAAAAGCAGAGAAAGTCCCGAGTGAACAAGGTGATACCATTTTCCATGAGGACCATCTAGGAACAAACGTGTACAACATAGCCTTTGATGAGGCACAACACAGAGTTCTACAATCACGTAGAACGCGCACCCTAGATGAGCAAGCATCACCAGTGAACTTGGAAAAACGAGTGATTATGTTAGATGTACGGAGGCATCCAACCACCTTGACCGATGCTACAAAGGCTTATGTCGAAGCCACCAGCTCAAGCGTTAATTTCTTGATAGCAGAAAACAAGCATATGGCTAAGGAGTTGCAAGTATCCAGGCAACGAGAGGAACAATCAACAGGATTAGCCAGAGCAGAGATGAAGATGGCCATACTTGCTGGAGTATTAGCTCTTGAGATAGTCACGCGGAGATTGTATAACAAGTTCGTCTCCGTGTACAAGGTAGTTTTCCACCTACATGGTCATCAAGAATGCTGCACCAAGATAGCGCAAACACTCATTGATATACATGCCATAGTTGATCATGTACATACATGGAAAATGAGGTATAAGGGAACCCCGCTTCACTTTCGCAAGATGATGAAGCCACAGGTGGTGTTGGAAAAAACACATCGATAGTCAAATTCAGAACTATGAGGAACTCCTGCCTCTCATCACTACTGTGGAGGCTTTGGATTATTGCACCCTGTCAATTGGTATGCTCACTAAGGCCAAAGAGAAGAACCAAGTCATATTGGATCTCGATGGATACTTTGATTAGTTAATGATTACAACCACCAGCATAGATTTTCAAGTAAACGCAGATAAAATGTGGATGTACATGGTCGATTCGACCTTTCTTAGGACTAAGCTTCACATCTTATAGGATGAGTTGGACCAAGGTTCCAAATTAGTATACCGGAAAAACTGGAGGAAAGATTTCGTTTCTAGAAGGACATCATCAAAGAGTACATGGACACCATTGCATACTATCCAGCATGGTATCAGTTCGTCACCGAGGATCATGGAGAGAAGGTTCATGAGTTTTTCTTTCCATAACCATCTGAGTCTTAGTGTTTTCTTGTCTGGCTGATTCAAGCCAATTTTGTCCCACATGGGTATATGTGGAAAATGTATCATTTTTTTAAACATGATGTAGAGTGAGATTCCAAGTTCCATTACGGGAATAAAAATAGCCATATGTAATGAAAATAGTTATGTAGTGAAGTTGAAGAGTCATGAGGGTAGTGCAAGAGTCTAAAAGGGGAATTTCAAGGTTCACCCCACCCTTTGTTATTAATAGAACCTCATAACTCATAGAACAGGTTTTTGGGAGATAAGATTTTGTTAGACATTTCTTAGAGAGGGCTTGAGAGTATTGTGACGAACCTAGGGTTCTCCACAGTGTAGAGTGAGCACATCTCTTTTGGGGAGTAGTCGATGTTGACTGTAACGTTCCACTATTGGGGTTAGTGGTTATCATGGTTGTATGTATGGATGGAACTTTCACTTTATATAATAGTAAAAACCCAGCACATTTCATGCATATGTTGTTATTGTAGTTCGACTATTCGGGTTACTTTAGCAATGTATGTAGTTTTAACTTACACATTTATGTATGGAATATTCTGTATGTGATTGTATGAATCTTATTCAAGTGTGTAGTTGGTTTAAATCATCACTTTCGATTGTCGATCTAATTCTAATTTCCAGCTTGTGATTTTTTTCATCTCGTATGTTCCTTTCAGGCTGCTTACTATTACAAGCTTCTAAGGGACACACTTCTTTTCCCCCTACCTATCTTAGAACCTCCCCATGCATCTCTCTTGACTTGCTTCAAGGTCACACCCTTGCTTCCGACAAGGATATATTGCTTACCTCTACGCGCTATCGCAGTCAAGGTATAACTTTAATACCCACTGTTGGGAATCCTACTCCAAACAGTCTGAGGTCTAGTTGGGACTTCTTACCGATGAGATACCCTGACATGTTGACAGGTCCAACACCATCAACAATAATATAGCTTGTATTCTTTCACGCAATTTAGTAAAAAGAATGCATAATGTTAATAACAAAAACAGAGAATAATCACATAAATATACATAGTAATTTGACAAAACTTCTTCTTTATTGATAATGATCTTCAATACATGCTCTTTTTTGACCTGCACACCCAGTTGCAAGTGGTCTGCATACTCATGTATAGACTCCTCTATGCCTCCATGCACTCAGCTACGAAGCCTTCCACAAACCTACAAGCTATACATGTGAATAATGAAATTTAATTCACTTATGATGAAATTACATTATATATTATTCGATAACAAACTATTAAATCTCCCTATATACATTACATCATGACAAAAACCATGGTCCACCTACCATGGATCCAAAAAAACAATGACTAATAGCGAAAACTGGCTACAAAATAAGGGGCTTTGACCTGCCCTAAAGCCCCTAAAACACAACGCGATGAATATAAATTCGTTAGCTCCACGCGCTTCACTCCTCAAAATGCGAAGTCTTTCACCCAAAACTTGGACCAAGTTATGTTGCACCCAACAATAAGGCTTTGTAATTTTTAAGTTTAGTTTCTTCATAACTAAAATTGGCATTATATTATGAGAGGGTCCCGAATCTAACATACAATTAAGAAGTATGAAAGTATGCATGAGAAGAGAAATATAAAAATGGGGCGTATAGGTATCTTGTTCTTCCAGATGAGGACCAAACATCACCACTAGTATTTCCTCCTGCAAATTAATTTCATCTATTCAATGACTATCTTGTGAAAGATTTATAAATTTAGATAATTAATGTTTATAAGTAGGAGTCTTCACTAGTTCAGTTAAAGGAATTGGAACTTTAAGTTCTTTTAATTCCTATAATAAATTAAAAGAATGACTCTCACTATTTTCAAGTGTTCCTCTTCATTTAAGTTATAACTTGGGATCTTCTGAGAACTAACAATAGGTTATTGAACAAATTTGTGCAAAAACCTTGAATCTTGCTTGCTATTAGAGCTTTCCCCTTGTTGAGATGTAACTATTGGGATTGTATTGATCTGATGCTTTCATTTGTCAACTTGTCTGGGAGATTGTTGTTGCACTCTATGATCCGTTTTCTCCTCCAGACTATCTTGGAGTATTGATCTCTTTCTAGATCTAAGATCATATTTTTTATGCAACTATGCTTGCATAAAATCTATATGCTTCTTACAATAATCTTCATTTCTTCATCATGGAGAGGGACCTGAAAACCCAAGTTTGAATCTTCACTTATGACTCCTTCTTGCTCCTCACCATACAAGGTAGAAACTTGATTTTCCTATTTTTTAAGATTTTATTCCACTGCTTCCTATGTTTCATCTTCGATGTACAAAGGTGGTTATACTTGATCTTGGTCCTTTTTATCTCTTTTTATAATTTTCAGTGGCTACCTCCTAAATTGAGGATTAAATTTTCTATTTTGGCCCTGTTGAATCTGTCTTGGAGGATTTTTTCTTTCTAATTCCATATTCATCAATTTATTGGACAAATTCCTAATTACTTTAGTCATTTCATCAATATTTTGTTCATGAGAATCTTTACGATGACTAACATCCTTCATTTCTTCTTTTCCTTGTCTCTTATCTTCACCTTGTTCCTTTCATTTGATTTTCCCTGCAGCAGGTATATTTGCTTCAATTTCTAGTGCATCAATCTGAACTTGGTTTAAAGTAGGAGATATCCTCTCCCTCAAGGTAGAACCAAAGTCACATTTAAATGCCCCTACAAACACCACTTTGGCTCCTGCAGGTGGTGGCTTTATTTCTGCTGGAAAACTATTATGCTAGTTATTAAATTTTTTAATGAATTGATTTACATCCTCTTCTAGTTTTCTTTTAACTTAACTGAATTTAGTTATAAAATAACCATGATCTTTATTTTTACCCCATATCTATGTGAAAACATTCTCTAATTCCTCCCAACTATTTATAGAATTAGCATGAATTTTTTTGAGCCACATCCTTGCTTCTCCATCCAATGACTGGACAAATAATATCATCACTATATCCAAATATCAACATTTAGATTCTCACCAAATGCACAAAAAGAAGCAATATGTTTCTCTGTTGTTACTTTATCTTCCCCTATAACCCTGAGTAACAATTTATGATAATCATGAGGCATATAATTCACTGGCTAAGGAAGATTTAAAGGTGCATATATGTTCAAAAGTAAATCTAGAATAGCCATATTTGAATTTGAGAGGGGACCAAAAGAACTTCCTGCTTCAAATACAAATGATTAAGGTGGGATAACAGAAATAGGTATTGGCTGACTGACAACAGAAATAGTTTGATGTGAAACTGAAAAACCAATTGCTTTAATCTCTTTGATTTCTAGAAAAGAAAAGGATACTGACTCAAACAATTCTCCTTCCAACGTGGATTCTGTTAAAATATTATGAAGGGAAGATAAAATTTCTTTAGAAAAGTCAATATTTTTCACAACTTCTTCTTAATGAAAAGTCCTAAGAAATTGTGGAATAGAACTAGTACCAGGAGTAGACAAAGTAGGGTTTGGAGTTACCAGGGACTTTGCCTTCCAAACTCTTCAAGAAATTAATTTCTCTGGATCAGAAAGGATATGACATTTCTGTTGTGAGGTATCAGGCCTCATGTGGGGACTTTTCAGAGCCAAGAATATTTTCTACGTGAGAGACTCAGCCTAAGAACTTTCGTTTCTCACCAGACAAAAAAATGACTACAAAGCAAAACCCAGGGAAAAATAACTTCATGTCTGTGTTCCCCAGCCATGACGTAAAAAAATGGTGTATCTTGGAAGAAAACCTATGGATGAGGAGAGGTCAATGCCCAAGAGATTTGTTTAAAACATTAATGAAATGAGTTTGTTGTCCCATTGTTTCTAATCCCAAGAAATTATAATTATAAAGACAATGCTTATTAATCTTCTATGGGAAAAACAAGCTTTCAAGGGGCCTTCTAATGCTGAATACAATTTTAATGGAAGTTTAGTGAGAAATGATAGTGGAAAGTCTTCAACAACAGGCATCTAAATGAAGAATCTTTTGTCTTCAAATTTAGAGGAAATATATAATTAACATGGAATGATATATAGAAAAGAGGAGCACATTATTAAGGTTCTTTTTAACTTTAACTCATAGGAATATGATTTTTCCATCACTATAAAATTAAATGCAAACAACTTCATTACTCTTTTCTATGAAAGAAAAACATAAAATGAAAGATAACATGATTTTTTTTGTACTCAATAAGTGTCTAGAATCACTTGAAATATTTATTTAAATCCACATGAAGATTGAGAATACAAGTAGTTTATGCTTCTGAGGTCCAAAACTCAGAACCTTCACTTCTCTTTCTGAATTGATTTATACAAAATTTCAAAAAGGACAGTTAAGAATCTGTCAACTGCCAAAACTGATAACTTCCTAAACTACTTTGGAATTAATTGTTCTTTCGAACATTACATTCTTTAAAGAGAAAAACATAAATACATCATTTCATAAATATTTGCAAAAGAAATTGTTGCATGATAGTTGGCATCACTGCACTTAGTAATCCGGGGTTCTAGTGCAAATGAAGGTCTATCTTCTACACTTGTTGCTATTAGTGACATCCATTCCCTGCATTTTTTCGAAATGGTTATATCCAAACATAAACTCTTGAAAAACCTAGTGTGTGCCATTTTCAATTTGGTAATTTTGACATATGTTGGTTTGTCAACAAAAGGAGTTCTCATTAACAACAATGGCTAGAAATCCCTGTGTATATAATTCACAATTATTTCTCCCTTCAACATTGTTGTTCTTTCATGAGTTGAACCAATTTTTCTCTTAGGCTCCACTAGCAAAGTTTCATATTATCCCAGGGTAATAGATTTCCCTACCCGTCCCAACATGAAGGAAACCCTACTCTTATTCTCTTATAAAAATCAGTATTGAATTTCTTTACAGCCTGTTTTACGTCTATTAACTTTTCCTTTGTTTTCTTCCTGTACATGTTCTTAACGATCATTTTATTAAGCTCTAAAACATACTCAGTTATGTCTTCGACTCCTAATTCCCTTAACTACTATGAAGATCTTTAGTTAAGGAAATCAATCATTTTCTTTGCAAGCTGAGATCATTGTTGCAATTTTATCTTATTAGCAATGATTAGGTTTTCTAGATCTCTGATAATAATTTTCTCCTCTTCAAACATAGACAATGAATCCCAAATATTCCTTATAGTATGGATGATATCATTCCATACAATTTCTCTTGCTTGAATAAGGGACATATTTCTCTTCACCTTATCCTTTAGCTCTTTAATTTCTTGAGAAACAACATAAAAATCATTTTTTTACTTCTCAACATTCTCCTTGGACGTTGCGAAATCTCTTTCAGCTGATTTTATAATTGTCAAGGCACTCTCATAATCTGTTTGAATTTTTTTAATCTCATTTTCATAATTTTGTAGCCATTAGGAGAATTTTGTGGTCTAAAATGGGACTCCTAATGAAATTATAAAATAATAGTGGAAATAATAAAATAAAATTAGATTACATCATCAAATTTTAGATGTCAAAAAAAAAAAAACTTTTTTTTCAACTCATATTTTCAACTTGTCTCCCTATGGGTTTACTCAAATTTCGAGTGGAAACACTCTTTGGATGTATAATTTGATTCCTCATCCAAGAAGTACCCATGTTCCATACTTTCAATAGACCCTGCTACACGAAAAATGAGAAATACATGAAAACATGATTGCAATCACGTTTTTTCATGTATTTCTCATTTTTCATGTAGTAGGGTACATCAAAAGTATGCAACATGGGTACTCTTTGGATGAGGAATTAAATTTCTCATCCAATGAGTACTCCCGCTGTAAATTTGAGTAAAACCTTAAGCAGATAAGTTGAAAATACGAGTTGAAAAAAGTAGTTTTATTATTTTATTATTTTTAATTTTTTACTCCAAAAATGGTGAATCATCCCCCACGATTGACATCATCATCTTGAATCCTATTAGTTCTTATAAATTTTAATTTTGTTGTACATTTTTCTTAGGAGGCCCATTTTAGACCTCAAAATTCCCCTAATGTCAGTCATGACTCTAGTTAACTTATCAGTTGGGTCTTCAAAATCTACTTACACTAAGATAGTAAAAACATGAGAATCAATCTTTTGTTGCAAAATAGAATTCATTTCCTTCATCTTGGTGATTTCATAATTCATCTGTATAAGTTCATCATTCAATGCTTCCTTTTATTTTTCTACCTGTGCTACTTCTGAAGCAATTGAATGTTCTATTGAGGGCATCTTCAATTTCTTCCTCAGCACCTGGATTTCTGTTTTAGCTCCCTACAACAAATTTTGAACAACACTTCTATCCTCTAGATTGACCCCAATTTTAACAATCAATTTCTTTAACTCTTTAGTTTGAGTGGTTAAAGCTCTATAATTTTCCTTTACTAATTTCAATTGATTAACCACTTTTTCTAGCAAAGCTTCAACTTTGCTAGTAGCCAAGGAAGTCTTTTTCAAATTGTTGTAAATCAATTCCCCAGTCTACCTATGTAAGTTGATTTTATCAGGTAGAGGGATCTCTCTAGAATTTATTGTCAAGTTGACAGTCTTGAAATATGAAGAAGACACATTCAAAGGAGAAATGTGAGAGAAAGTTATTTTGAGCTAATTTCTCTCCAAATCCATAGCAGAAAGAAGTATAGTCTAGTAATTTAAGATAAATTGAGCCTCTAATTGGGACTCCATGCTTTCTTTAACCTTCTTCTTCTTCTCTTCAATCTGAGAATACAACTCTTTTATCATTGAAATAGATCTCTAACTAGTCTCTTCTGGAACATGAGAAGATGGTGTACAAATAAATTCTCCTAGCTATAATTTAAAACCTGATGCAGATGATGAACTTCCCCCCTTAGATAGTTTAACTCTTTCAGTACCTCTATCTATTTCCTCCTCCAAATCAATGACATCTTCACTTCCTCTCCTTAAATTAGTTTCACTTTGATGAGGAGTTTCAATCTCCACCCCTCCTGACAAACTAGTTTGTCCTCCATTTGCTAATTTCTCTACATCTAGTAGAACTTCATGTACATATGGAGAAAAATAATTTTACACTCTCTTGTTTGAAATAATATGATGAGGGTCATATGTCCATTTCTCACCTAGTTGCAAATTCATACATTCAGGAACCTTTTTCACTTATCCTATAGCTTATATGTTATTAACAACAAAAGGTTCTAGTTTCCTTGGCAATTTGAATAGATGCCCGTTATTTGCTAGAAAAAATGTACTTTATCAACATTCAAACTCTGCCTAATAAATTCTAATGAAAATAGTCTCATACGCACAAATTTAGGCAACCTCTAGGGGCAACTTCTGCTCCATATAATCTAATTTCTGCATAATCTTCAAACGAAAAGCAATCACCTACTTTAACATCTTTACTGAGTTGGAGATAAGACTGTGCCTTTGGTAACATGCAAGGTGAAGGAGAGTTGTTTATAATTGAGTAGGAAAATGAAAAAAAGGAAAAGGAAAAGAAGATCAAGCCCTCGTTATTTGTATCACTTCTTACCACATCAGTCGAAAACACCACTGACTATTTGTTCTTCTGAGGGTCCATGATATTCAACCCCAAGTGCATAAATCTTTCAACATGAGTGTACAAGAAGAGATAAGTAATTAGAGAAGAAAATATGAAACATACAGTGAGGGAAATATCTACCAATTGAGAATTAACCATCTTCTCCCAGAAAGAAGGTATGTCAAAAATTGTTTCAAGGTTCATCATCAAATTGAATATTCTTATGATATCATTGTCAATAGTATTTTTATCTTCTCTTCCTAAAATCTTCGCCAGAATTTGAAGAATAGGTCTAACCTCCTCGAAAAAGGTATCCAAAGGAAAATGAGTAGGCTCGAAAGGAAAATTCTTCCTAGCAGGCATTGAAGAGAAATTTAATTGAGCATATTTCGACCCAGATAAGTCTTGTAAGGTAGAAAACAAAGTTTCTTCTGAAAAATGAGGGTAATAAATTGAGGAGGGAAAACATACTGATTGCTAAATAAAAATGGAAGACACTTGAAAAATATTTTCACATAATTTTTTCATGACAAAACATTTTTTACGATAGAGGGAAGAGACCAGCCAATATATGAATTTAGGGAACACATGGGTTTGAAGAATCATGGTAGCTAAAACATCTGACCTAATAGTAGCAACATATATAGGAGAATCATCTTGGTTGAGAAGAATATGTCGGTAAATTCCTATGTATGTAATGGAGAAAACTGGGTCAAATATATCTCTTTCAGTGTCCATCAATGGAATAGGAGAAGAAGAACCTATTAAACTGGCTTTCTTTGACATTTTGATAATATTGGATGTTAGAGATTTTGCACAAATACATGAGTAGTGGCGGGTGATGCTGATTGGAGCTACAATTTGTACAATTGGATCCACGGAAGAAGGAGTAAGTGACAATGACAAATGAAATGAGTAGAATAAATAAAATTTTATAGAGAAAATAGAGCAATGGGTGGGAAAAATGGAATTGAATATGAACATGGGAAATTTGAATGATGACATGGTGACAAGATGGTTGATGAGCTTGTGGATCACATGGATAATGAGATCATTGAAGGGTAGAGTGATAGGACATTATGATAGAACGAACAAATTTCGCGTGTGCTCGCTTGCCAACATATTATGGGGGTATAATATTATACGAAGGAAATCAAATGGAGTATCCCCATAACCATTATAGTTCGTTTATCTTAGGTCAATAGAGATCTCATGAAGTCTTTGTGGAGGCACTTGGAGAGATAACCATCGGGCATGTAGTGCCGTCAGGTTTGCTCCATCTGATGGGCCCCTCTTGTATCCTCCATCGCACTTAAAAATGTAAACTACATTTAAACATTTGCCAAATTTGGTGTATGATGACCCACCTTCTTTAATATTAAGTCTAGATTAAGATTTAATTAGTGCAGCTTAATTCCCAATTATAAAAAAAATCAAAAATTTTTCATTTTCATTTTTCTTTCTCCTTTTTTTTAAAATTTTATTTTTTGTAGATATATATACATTTTATTTTGAACACAAAGAAATTTAAAATGAGCTACAACATATGCTCCACCTGGGGATAGTGTTTTAAAACAAAAAAAATAAGAACCACATATTAGTGGCTTCATCTCGGGCATGGAGTAAAAATTATAGCTTGAAACATTACAATGAAGAGCTCACCGAATATTCACAATGATCAAACCGGTATATACAATGAAGAGATAAAATGAAATCAATGATAAAAGTAGTGTTTCAAGTACTTCCCATTGACTGGCGGATACAAAAATTCACCATCCAAGTTTTCCAGAATGAAAGTGTTATTGGTTCTAACTTATGTTATTTTAAAAGGACCAAACCATAAAGGATCAATTTTTCCATGTTTACCTTTATCTTCTCTCCTCACATCCCATCGAAGAACCAAATATCTAGGTTAAAAAATAATATCTCTGGCTTTTTTGTCAAATATTAATTTCATCTTTCCTTAGTAATTGATCAGATTCTCCATTACTTTCTCCATATTTTCATTTAACTCCACCAACTTATTCATCCTCCTTGTGAGTGCATTTGGTTCTTGCTAAGCATCTTGGATAAGTTCCACAACAATTTTTTCTAACTAACTGGGAAATAAAATAGATTATCCATATACTAACTCAAAATGTGATTTTCCAATCGATCTCCTAGTAGTAACCATGTTTTCCCATAAGGAAAATTTCAGCTTTGAATCCCAGTTTTTCTGATTTTCTGCAATAGTTTTCTTAAGTATCTTCACCAAGGCTTTATTTGAAGATTCTTCCAGCCCATTCCCTTGGGGGTGATAGGTGGTAGAATGAGAGAGTATCACATTATATTTATGGCATTATCTGTTGCTAAATTTTTGGGACAACCAAACCTGCTGAAAATATTTTCTTCCAGAAGTTTAATTACTAATGAATCATTAGCCCTCCTCGTTGGAACAAGTTCTACCCATTTAGTCAAATAATATGTACTTATCAAAATGCATATGT
This sequence comes from Pinus tabuliformis, assembly GCA_031772625.1. Lineage (NCBI taxonomy): Eukaryota > Viridiplantae > Streptophyta > Pinopsida > Pinales > Pinaceae > Pinus > Pinus tabuliformis. The sequence goes on along the minus strand of CM062812.1, from coordinate 498,387,252 downwards.
GTTGTCCAGAAGACGGTGGATTTATCTCACCTATAAAATCCAGACCCCATTGTCTAAAGGGTTCCTCCATGAACACAAGAATGAATGGTAATGGTGCAAATTTCTTATTTTCAATAAACATTTGGTACTTTTCACAATTTCTTACAAGTCTATAAACATCAAAAAATAGAGAGGACCAAAAGAAAGCATTCTTCAAGATCTTATGTGTTGTGACATTCCAACTGTAATGACCACGACAGACACATCCATGATATTCATTCACAAGTTCTATATTTTCTCCTTCTGTTACACAAAACAGTAAAATACCAGCCGGATCTCTCGAATACGCCTTTCCATCTTCTATTACATACTTTTGAGCTTTGAATCTAAGAGCTTTATATTTATTTATATTTAAATAAGAAGGATAGCTAAGGAAGCATAAATAATGGAAAATATCTTTATACCATAGAGAACAAAGATACTTGTATTGAATTATGTTATCAAACTCTTTATTCTTACCTTGTTCTTCTTACATTTTGGATTTAGCAATAAATTGATTCCCATGACTTGATGATTAGCTTATGTTAATATTTTTTCCAATCCTTGTCCCTTTAATAGCTTAGTTGGTTTGATTTCCATATCATATTCTTGGATCTTTGCAATCGACTTTCCTCTTTTCCCATCACTATCACTCTGAGTCTACACATATTTGATAGTAGTATTAGGAACATACGAAATAATCTGAGATTGAAGAATATTAAATCTAAAAGAGATAAGTGCTTTTACTAAAGGATAGGATTTTTTTTCCATAATATTAGATTTCAGCACTGCATCCCTTAACACCCTACTGAAGAAGGCTACAGGTTGCTCCCTGTCTTCTTCATTTCTCTGTAAAAGTATTGGTGCAAGAGTAAAAGGAGAGGAAAATGAGAATTTTTGAAAATAATTTTGATAATCAGGACTCACCAACACTGGGGCTTCTTGAAAATATTCCTTGGTCCTAGTAAAATATTCCCTCACAATTGTGACCCACTTGACGTATAAATCCTTTTTCAACATGTCAATGATTTCCTTAACAATTTCTTTGTAATTTGGGACAAGCCTTCTTACAAAATTTGTCTTTCCCAAAAACTCTGAATCTCATTTTTTCTCCTTGACATAGGTATATTTTTAATTTATTCTACTCCTTTTAGATCTATCCTAACCCCTTCTTTAGATACAATATGGCCAAGTAATATTCCTTCATTCAAAGAAAAATGACATTTCTTGGGGTTTAAGGATAAGACATACCTTCTGCATTTTTCAAAAGTCTGTTGTAAATGCTTCAAATGATCTTCATCTGATCTATAGAGAAATGTAATGTCATTCAAATAAATTACCACAAAATCCTCTTTTACACCTACACAGGTTATATCCATAGCCCTATGGAAAGTAGCATTGACATTGATTAATCCAAAAGGCAACTTAGAATACACGAAAATGCCCCATGGAGTGGTAAACACTGTCTTTTTATGATCTTCAATCTCCTCTAAGATTTTATTATAACGTGAAAATTCATCAATCATTGATAATCTAGAATATCCTGTTACTTTTTGCAAGATGTGATCCATTTTAGGGAGAGGATAGTTATCCTTTAGCGATGCTTTGTTTAAATTCTAGAAGTCAATACATAATCAATCTCCTCGATCTTCTTCCTCAAAGGTACTACATTACCCACCCACTCAGAATATCTTAGAGGAATAATTATTTTGGCCTCCAATAATTTCTTAACTTCCTTCCCAATTGATGGAAACAATAAAGGATTAATCTACGTCAATTTTTTATATATGGCTTAATCCCTAGTTTCAAAGGAATTTTATGCTGGATAATGTTGGTATCATAAGTCTTCAGATCTTTGTAAGAGAATTCAAATATATCAACATATTTATTGAAAAGATATATATACTAATATTTAAATTCTTTCGGTACATATATTTCCAATCTCACCACCTTTGGATGTTGTTCTATTCCGAGATTGGAATCTTCAAGATCATCTTTTAAATTTATTTTCTTTGTATTAACAACAACATCATTAACATTAAAAAATATCTCCAAGTGTACCAAACCTTTAGGTATCACATTATTCTTCAACTTCATTATCTTTTGATCTCCTATAGAATCCTTTAAAGGCAATTTTTTGTTTGATGCATTTTCTTGAACTTCTTCAGTTTCATCCTCTTGGTTGATCTCCAAGTTAGAAAAATCACCTACCATTTCCAGAAATATTTTAATTTGTTCTTCATCTTCAAACACCTGCCAATATTTTACATTATCTTGAATAGACGGTATGTTTATAATTTCCACTTCATACCTGAGCTTGGGATTCAATGGAGGCTTAAAAGTACTAGTTGCAACTACCAATTAATTAGCTAGTATATTTCCTCCCCTTGGTATAAATTGTATATTGAAAGCAAAAAATAAGTTATCCACCAAATCCCAAACTTAATTCCTATATGTCTTAAGCCTTGTATGTTTATCTTGACATTGATTCGTTAATTGTTTAATTACCAATTTTGAATCTCCAAAAACAAAAATACATGTATTCCTAGATTCTTTGCATCTTGTAAACCAAGAATCAAAGCTTCGTATTCAATAATTTTATTTGTAGACTCAAATTTTAATTTATAAGAGAAGGGAATAATATGACCTTTTGTAGAAATCAGAATAACTCCAACTTGATTCCCTTCTTTCGAATAGGCACCATCGAAATACAACTTCTAGACTCCACTGACTACTAGCTCCTTGCTTTTAATTGCTGAAGGGAGATGTACTTCTGTATCTTTAGAAAATTCTTGTGATTATTGTAACATAAAATAAGAAAATTCATAATTTTCCTAACTATAAATAGGAGAATTACTTGAACCCTCCTTTTTGATACTCTTTACAAACTTGATCTCTCAATATAACCAACTTTCTTATCCACCAAAAAATGGAATAATAGGATAAGTAAAATCTAGTTTAAGCACTCCTCCCAATTTTGTTCCTTGGGATCTAGAGAGAAACATTCCTAAGAATGTTGGAATATTTGCAAGAACCACGTCGATTACAATAATCTTGGCTGAAATTTGAGCCAATGACACCACCAAATCCTTAATCAATCCCACACATTTGACCTTTTTCGAATCAAAATAATACATGTATCTATACGGATTTGTAATTTTCAAGTTTAGTTGCTTCATAACTGAAAGTGGTATTATTATTATGAGAGGCTCCCGAATATAACATACAATTATGATGTATGAAAGTATGCATGAGTAGAGAAATGTAAAAAAGGGGTTTATAAGTATCTTGTTCCTCCACATGAGGACCAAACATCACCACTAGTATTTCCTCTTGCAAATTAACTACATCTATTGAATGATTATCTTGTGAAAGATTTATAAAGTCAGAGACTTTCTTTTTATAAGTAGGAGTCCTCACTAGCTCAGTTAAAGGAATTGGAACTTTAAGTTTTTCTAGCTCCTTTAATAAATTAAAAGAATGACCCTCTTTCACTATTTTCAAATCTTCTTCTTCATTTAAGTTCTAACTCGGGATCTTCCAAAAACTAACAACAGGTTATTGAACATATTTGTTCAACAACCTTGACTCTTGCATGCTATTAGAGCTTCCCCTTGTTGAGATGTAACTACTGGGACAATATTGATCTGTTTCTTTCCTTTGTCAACTTGTTTTGGAGATTGTTGATACACCGTCTGATTAGTTTTCTCCTCCAGACTGTCTTCAAGTCTTGATCTCTTTCTAGATCTAAGATCATATTTTTTATGCGACTTTTCTTGCATAAAATTTGTAAACTTCTTTTAATATCATTCAATTTCTTCATCATCAAGAGAGACCTAAAAACCCAAATTTGAATCTTCACATATGACTCGTTCTCCCTCCTCATCATACAAGGTAGAAATCTGATTTTCTTGTTCTTTAATATTTTCTTCCACTGCTTCCTCTCATTCATATTTGATGTACAAAGGTGGTTGTATTTGATCTTAGTCCCTTGTATCCCTTTTCATAATTTTCAGTGGTTTCCTCCTAAATTGAGGATTAAAATTTCTATTTTGGCCCTGCTGAATCTTTCTTGGAGGATTTTTTTCTTTCTAATTACATCTTCACTAATTTATTGGACATATTCCTAATGAATTTAGTCATTTCATCAAGCTTTTGTTCATGAGAATATTTAGGCTGAGTAACAACCTTCACTTCTTCTTTCCCTTTGCTCTTAATCTTCACCTTGTTCATTTGGTTTCATTTTCCCTGCAACAGATAGATTTGCTTCAATTTCCATTGCATCACTCTGGATTTGGTATAAAGTAAGAGATCTCCTCTCCCTCAAGGTAGAACCAAAATCAGATTCAAATGCCCCTACAAAAACCACTTTCACTCCTATAGGTGGTGGCTTTATTTCTTCTTGCAAACTATTATGAAACTTATTAGATATTTTAAGGAATTCATTTACATCCTCTTCTGGTTTTCTTTTAATTTAATTGAATTCAGTTAGAAAATAACCATGATCTTTCTCTTCACCCCATCTCCATGTGAAAACCTTCTCTAATTCCTCCAAAGTATTTATAGAATTAGTAGGAAGTGTTTTGAACCACAACCTTGCTTCTCCATCCAATGATTGGACAAATGATCTCATCACTACATCCAGATCAGGGAAAATTTTAAGGATGAAAATCTATTTTGAAGTTTAGAAACCTTCATGAATCTCGTAGTCCATCATATGCAATCTATAAAATGTTTGACAATATTTTTGTAAAAATATTCAAATTTCATATAATTTTATATAGTCTTCATATAAAATTTTGGCGCTTTTTAAGGTGAAATAATTTATACTATAAAATATGGGCGAATCATTTTTAGAAAAAATGGAAATTAGGGAATATTTTTTGTGGAAAAAGCATGGAAAATTAGCCCATCTGCAAATATCAGCCCCTAAAATTTCCCCTGATCCAAATATTCAAGATTTAAATTCTCAGCAAATGCACAAAAATAAGCACTATGTTTCTATGTTGTTACTTCATCTTCCCCTATAAACCTGGGTAAAAATTTAAGATAATCTTGAGGCATATCATTCATTGGTTGAGGAGGATTTAAAGGTGCATATATGTTCAAAATAAAAGCAGGGATAACCATATTTTAATTTTAGAGTGGAACAAAAGAACTTCCTTCCTTAAATACAAATGATTAAGGTGGGATAACAGAAATAGTTACTGGCTGACTGACAGTAGAAATAGTTTGATGTGAAATTGAAAAATCACTTGTTTTAATCTCTTTGATTTATGGAAAATAAAAGGATACTGAATCAAACGATTATCCTTATAATGTGGGTTATGGAGAAATATTATGAGGGGAAGATAAAATTTCTTGAGAAAAGTCAAGATTTTTCCCAATTTCTTCTGAGTGAAAAGTCCTAAGAAATTGTGGAGAAAATGCAGTACCAGGAGCAGAAAAAGTAGGGTTTGGAGTTACTACAGACTTTTCCTTCAAAAATATTCAAGAAATTAATTTCTCTGGATAAAAAAGGATAGGATATTTCTGCTGTGAGGTATCAAACCTCATGTGGGGATTTTCAGAGCTAGAGCTATTTTCTTGGTGAGAGGCTCAACCTAAGCAATTTGTTTTCTCACCAGACATATAAATGAATACAAAGAAAAACCAAGGGAAACATAACTTTGTGTATTTGTTCCCGAGCAACAACACCAAAAAATGGTGTACCTTGGAAGACAATCTCTGGCTAAGGATAGGTTAGTGCCCAAGACATTTGTTTAAAACTTTAATGAAATGAGTTTGTTGTCCCATTGTTTCTAAACCCTATAAATTATAATTATAAAGGTAGTTATATTTAATATTCTATGGGAAAAAAGCATTTCAAAGTGGCCTTCTGATCTTGAACACAATTTTAAAGTAAGTGTAGTGAGAAAAGATAGTGGAATGTCTTCAACAACAAGCTGCTAAATGAAGAATATTTTGTATTCAAATTTAGAGGAAATATGTACTTAACAGGGAATGATATATAGAAAAGAGGAGCACATTATTAAGGTAATTTTTAACTTTAGCTCACAGGAATATGATTTTTGCATAACTAGAAAATTAAAGCCCAATAGCTTCATTACTCTTTTCTTTGAAAGAAAAGAATAAAATGAAAGACAACATGAAAAACATTTTTTACTCAACATGTGTCCAGAATCACTTGAAATATTTATTCAAATCCACATGAATATTGAGAATACAAGTAGTTTCTCCTTCTGAGGTCCAAAACTCAGAACCTTCACTTATGTTTCTAAATTGATTTTATACAAAATTTCAAAACGAATATTTAAGAAACTATCAACTTCCAAAATTTATAACTTCCTAAAATACTTTGGAATTAATTGTTCTTTCTAAAATTACATTCTTTAAAGAGAAAAAATAAATACATTATTTCAGAAATATTTGCAAAAGAAACTACTACATGATATGTGGCATCACTTCACTTAGTAATCTGGGATTCTGGTGCAGATGAAGGTCTATCTTATGCACTTGCTATTGTTGGTGACATCCATTTCTTGTATTTTTTACAAATGGTTGTATCTGAACTTGGAATCTTGACAAACCAAGTGTGTGTCATTCTGAAGTTGGTGATTCTACTATATGTTGGTTTGTCAACAAAAGGAGTTCTCATTAACCACAAAATCTAGAAATCCTTGTGTAAATAATTCACAATGGTTTCTCCCTTCAACACTACTTTTCTTTCATGAGTTGAAGTGATTTTTCTCTTATTCTCCACCAGAAAAGTTTCATAAGTCTCCTAGGCTAATAGATTTCCCTATTGGTCCCAACATGAAGGCAAACCTGCTCTTGTTCTTTTATCAAAATCAGTATTGGATTTCATTACAACTTGTTTTAGCTCTGTCAATTTTTCCTATGTTGCCTTCTTGTACATGTTCTTCATGATCATTTTATTAATCTCTAAAACATACTCAATTATGTCTTCAACTTCCAATTCCCTTAACTGCTGTGAAGATCTTGAGTTAAGGAAATCAATCATTTTCTTTGCAAATTGAGCTCGCTGCTATAATTTTATCTTATTACCAATGATTAGGTTTTCCAAGTCTCTGATAATAATTTTCTCCTCCAACAATAGACAATGATTCCCAAAGATTCCTTACAGTATGGATGATACCATTCCATAGAATCTATCTTGCTTGAATAAGCGACATATTTCCCTTCACCTTCTCCTTTAGCTCTTTAATTTCTTAAGAAGCAACCTGAAAATAGTTTATGTACTTCTCAACATTATCCTTGGACATTTCCAAGTCTCCTTCAGTGGATTTTATAATATTAAAGGCACTCTCATAATCTCTTAGAATTTTCTTCATTTCATTCTCAAAAATTTGTGGCATAGTCATGACTCTAGTTAACCTATCAGCTCGGTCTTCAGAATCTACTTGTACTAAGATAGTACAAACATGAGAATCAATATTATGTTGCAAAACGAAATTCATTTCCTTCAGCTTGGTGATTTCATCATTCCATTGTATAAATTCATCTGTTAATGCTTCCTTTTCTTTTTCCACCTTTGATACTTCTTAAGTAATTGAAAATTCTATGGACAACATCTTCAATTTCTTCCTCGACACCTAGATTTTTGTTTCAGTTCCTTGCAACAACTTTTGAACAACACTTCTATCCTCTGGATTGAATCCAATTTTAACAATCAATTTCTTTAACTCTTCATTTTGAGTGGTTAAAGCTCTGGAATTTTCTTTTTCTAATTTCAATTGATTAACCACTTTTTCTAACAAGGCTTTAGCTTTGCTAGGAGTGAAGGAAGTGTTTTTAAAATCACTATAAATCAATTCCCAAATTTGCCTATTTAATTTTATTTTATCAGGTGGTCAAATCTATCTAGAATTTATTATCAAGTTGACAATCTTGAAACCTAATGAAGAAGACACAGTCAAAGCAAAAGGGTCAGAGAAAGCTAGTTTGCGCTGATTTCTCTCCAAATTCATAGCAAAAAGAAGTCTAGTCTAGTAATCTAAGATAAATTGAGCCTTCAATTGGGACTCCATGATTTCTTTAACCTTCATGTTCTTCTCTTCAATATGAGAATGCAATTTTTTTATCATAGAAACATAGCTCTAACCAATCACTTCTGGAACATGAGAAGATGGTGTACAAATAACTTCTCCTAACTGTAATTCAAAATCTAATGCAGATGATGAACTACCCCCCTTAGATAGTTTAACTCTTTTATTATCTATGTACGTTTCCTCATCCAAATCAATGGCACCTTCACTGCCTCTCTTTAAATAATTTTCACTTTGACGAGGAGTTTCGATCTCCACCCTTCCTGACAAAATAGTTTTTACTCCATTTGCTAATTTATCTACATATGGTCAAGCTTCATGTACATAGGGAGCATAAGAATTTTCCAGTGTTTGATTGATTAGGTGCTCAATATTTAGCTCAAAAATAAATGTTCTCAAAATGGCTCAAAACCTGTGCGACCACGTCCATCTCGGAAAAATGATCCTAACGCAGCTTGTTCCGTCGAAAACCTAGTTCGCATGAGAAAATTATTATGTTTTGATCACTTTTCTAAACATGCGAAATTTGCAAAAAAAATGCCCAGTGATTCCATAGTCATCAGTCTTTACTACTGATGTGGCAGGTGACTAGGCATGGTCAATGCAGGTCAATGACAAACTAGGGATGGAAAAGTGGAAATGTTTGGTTGGGTTGTACAGGTGATATGTTGGCATGATTCTATTGGTTTAATTATGGACCAATGAAAGAATACCATGTGGAAAGCCTGGAGGCCACAACGTGGCACCTCCCAAAGGTCAAGTTGGAAGTATATATATTGGAGAAAAATTTTGGTTCGAGATCAGGTCGAACCCACGACCTCCGGCCTACCGTCTACGTGCCTTAACTGCCTGCTCTACACCGTGGTTCTTACTATGTTACAACTCCAATTACATTTAAAGTTTAATGGATATGGAGTTGGCGTTTAGGGGAGGGCTAGCCCATAGGCCAACGCTACCCCCATGTAAACACAAAGTAGTGATGGTTAGGGTCTACCCTGATAGTTAGTTAACCACACAACTCTGACAGTCATTGTTACTCATGTCAATGTAACCATACTCCACAATTGTTTTGTTAATCCTGGCTGCTCCGACAAACATTACTCCACGACGGTTAAGTGTTCAATTATGAACATGACAAATGTAACATTAAATGGTCATCTCTGACAGTTCTGGCCAATGGTTAATGTGGCATTAATGTGGCATTAATGTTACATGTGACTAGGCCAACAAAAACCATCGGATGTCACAGTTATAGTTTGTGCTAATCTAGGATTAATATTAATTAAGCACAATTAAAAAGCAATTTAACTCTGAGTTTAACCTAGCGGTGAATTTGGCGGTTCCCCGAAATTTGTGCCTGCCACCAAACTTAGCGCACTAACTAGAGTCATTCCAAATTTAGTGGAGCTTTTCTAGGAAAAGACTAACTGAGCCATAGAGAAGTCCATTTTCGACCAAATTGAGTTCAGAAAGAGGTGTTCTTGGCTAATTTCGACATTCTGAACACATTAGTGCAGGTATGAGGAGCCATAGAGTTTTGTAAAAGATATTTTTTCCACATTAAGCTAATACAGAGGCCCAAGCCATGGAAGTTGGACCAAGGAGATGTAGCCGAGGAGGGGTGAATTCCTTCATAAAAACATTGTGTTAAAGTGTCTCTTTAATGGTTTGTTGTACTTTTAATGTCTTATGTTCAGTATTTGTTGAAGTTATTTTTCTCATGAATGTCATTTTAAAACTTGAGGAAATTTACCTGATTGTATGCACAAACAACTAAGGAAACCTCAACACAAGAAGCAATAAGCAAGCACATGTTTATAAATCTTTAATTGTTATTAGCATAGAAAAACTAATCACACAAAAACATATCACTTATTTTAAATAACATGATGAGGTTCATATGCCCATTTCTCACCTAGCTGCAAATTCATACCTTCAATAACTTTTTGCAATTCTATTATAGCTTGCATGTTATTAACAACAAAAGGTCCCATTTCCCTCGGAAATTTAAATACATGCCCCTTCTTTGCTGGAACAAAATGTAGTTGATCAACATTCAAACTCTACCTAATAAATTCTAATGAAAACAGTCTCATAAGCACAAATGTAGGCATCTTGTACGGGGTAACTTATGCTCCATATAATCTAATTTCTGCATAATATTCAAACAAAAACCAATCAACCACTTTAAAATCTTTACTAATTTGGAGAAAATACCGGGCCTTTGGTAACATGCAAGCTGAAGTAGAGTTGTTTATAATTGAGTAAGAAACTGACAAAAAGGAAGAGGCAAAGGGCATCAAGCCGTCACTATTCGCATCACTTCTCACCACATCAGTCCAAATCACCACTGACTGTTTGTTCTCGTGAGGGTTCATGATATTCAACCATAGGTGCATAAATCTTTCAAGATGAGTGTGCAAGAAGGTATAAGTAATTAGAGAAGGAAATATAAAACATCTAGTGAGGGAAATATCTGGCAATTGAGAATTAACCATATTTTCCCAGAAAGCGGGTATGTCAAAAATTGTTTCAGGGTTCATGATCAGACTGAACATTCCTAAGATATCTTTTTCAATAATATTTGTATCTTCCCTTCCTAACATCTTGGCCAAAATTTGAATGATAGGTTTAACCTCCTTAGAAAAAGTATCCAAAGGAAAATGAGTAGGCTCCAAATGCAAATGCTTCCCAGCAAGCATTAAAAATAAAGTTATTTGAGCCTAATTTGACTGAGATAAGTCTTGGAAGGAAGAAAGCAAAGTTTCTTTTGAAAAAGGAGTGTAAGAACTTGAGGAAGGAAAACATAATGCTTTCTGAAAAAAAGGGAAGATGCTTGAAAAATATTTTCACCTAATTTGTTCATGAAAAACTATTTTTGAGGATAGAGGGTAGAGACCAGCCAATATATGAATTCTAGGAACACATGGGTTTAAGGAGTCATTGTAGTGAAAACACTTGACCTAACAGTAGTTGCATATATAGGAGACTCAGCTTGGTTGAGAAGAACATGCTTGTAAATTTCTATGTAATTAATGGAGCAAATTGGGTCAAATATATCTCTTTCGATGTTCATCAATGGAATATGTGAAGCAGAACCTGCCAAAATGGATTTCTTCGACATTTTGATCATCTTGGATATCAAAGATTTTGTGAAAATACATGAGTAGTGGTGGGTGATGTTGACTGGAGCTTCAATTTGTACAATTTGATCCACGGAAGCAGGATCAAGGGACAGTGAAAAATGAAATTAGTAAAAGAAATGAGATTTTATAGAGAGAATATAGGAAAGGGTGGGAAAAACGGAATTGAATTTGAACATGGGAAATTCGAATGATGCCATGGTGACAAGATGGTTGATGAGTTGGTGGATGACATGGTTGATGATAAGCGACAAGGGTACATTGACAAGACATTATGACAGAATAGACAAAATGGTGTCGTTGATTTGCAGTTAATAGAGATCTGACGATGTCTTTGCGGAGGCACTCACAGAGCTAACCATCGGGCATGTGGTGTCATAGGGTTTTCTCCATCCGATGGGCCCCGATTGTATTATCCATCGTGCCCAAAAATGTAAATGACATTTAAACCTTTTCCGACTTTTGTGTATATGGACCCACCTACTTAATCTTAAGTATGATTTAATATTTAATTAGTGTAGCTTAATTCCCCATTATAAATAAATAAATAAAAATTCCTTTTGATTTTTCTTTCTCTTTTTTTCTTAAAAAAATGATCTTTTTGTAGATATATATACATTTTCTTTTGAAAATAGAGAAAGTAGAATGAGATACAACACAATGTTTGGTCTCAAATGAGCTATGTTGGGTATCACCACTATTGTGTGAATGCCTTCAACCCAAAATCTATGTTGAACTTTCCTTTCATCAATCATAACTCTGGCTAATTTCTATACATATTTATTTGTTCTCTCTGCTACACCATTCCGCAGTGAATTCTTAGTTATAGTGAATTTCCTCTTAACGTCATTCCTCTTACAATAGTAATGAATTTTTTTGAAGTAAATTCACCTCCATTATTAGATCTTATGCTCTTGATTTTGCAATTCGTTTCATTTTCAGTCATAGCTTTGAAGTCCTTAAACCTCCCAAAGGCTTCATATTTCTCTCTGAGGAAAAAAAACCACATCATCCTACTAAAATCATCAATTATAAGCATAAAAAATAGTTTACCTATGGGTGATTTGGTTCTTGATGGTCCACACGGGTCCATGTGTAATAGTTGAAGTGGCTTTGATGATGAGTTCTCCTTAGATTTGAATGGTACTCGACTTTTCTTACCCAATTGAAAATAAATTCAAATTGTGTTCTCTGGTCTTGATAACCTAGGTAAATCCTTGCCAACATCCTTCTTGCTTAATTTGACTATATGATCATAATTTGGATGTCCAAGTCTCCTATACCATATCCAACTGCCATCAATCATTGGCAAGAAACACCTCTATGTTTTCTCTTTTAAGGCATAGACATTACTATCTATTCTTATGATTTGATCCAGGTGGATATTGGTGGCCACCCGACTATTCCACTTGGACCCCCACCACTATTTATTTCAGTTTCTCAATTTCCTTAATTGTAGCACAATTTACTATTTTTGGCAATTTTTCGGGTCCAGTATCTCTAGAGCTATTTTGAGGCCCTAAATGACATGTTTTAGGAAAAATAGGAAAACATGAATCTTTGTCTCATGTTTTCATTTGAAGGCTGTAGTCCTTGGATAGATTTTTCTAACGAGGTATTGTGCACATCGGACAAAGATCGTATGCCAAGTTTCAACTCTGGGAGGTTGATATACCAATTTACCCAAACAGGGCCCATAGTTTTGGCACTTCATCTCCTAGGGTTAGGTTTTTGGATGTTTAGGGTTTTCCATTATTTCTCAATAATAAACAGGTGTTCGAGCCTCCTTGTAACATAGTACAGAGGCATGCAGCTCTGTGTTTATGTTTATATCTATATTTTGTTGCATTCCTGCATAAGTATGGATCATTGGTATTAGAGTGGGTCTTCTCTTTCTTTGTTTTTCTTTGCATGTCCCCAATGAGGTTAGGGTATAAGGAGCTAGGACTTGAACTAGTTGAACCTTTGCAAGACCTTAAGGCCTCCCATGGTAGAAGAAAAGAAAGATGAGGGAGTAGGACATCCCTTTAAAATATTTCTCGAAGAATCCATCAAGCGACAAAGGAGCATGATGATTGGCAAATTTTCCCAAATCCTTTGACAGATTTCCATAGGCGACGCATCCTCATCCAACAGCCACTCCCTTTAAGTTACAAGTCAACCTTGATATTCCCATATTTGAAGGCCGGCTAGATGAAGACATCATAGATAGATGGCTAAATATGTTGCAAGTGTATTTTTTAGTTAATGATTTTTCCAATAGGGAAAATCTTACTTTTTCACTCCTCAAAGCCTCCCCTCATGTAAAGCAATGTTGGGAAACCTATTATGCACAGAAGGACGAGAGGGAACCCTCACTATTTTTAGCCACACCCACTTGGAACTCTTTCTGAGATGTCGTCAAGTAGAAATATTACCCTATCGGGAGATATGAAGATAATTACATAAAGTGCACGAGTACCCTTCACACAAAGTTGGGTATCAAGGATTCTTAGCAACATATGGTACTCAAGTACCACAGCTTTCTGCACAAATACATCCAATATGAGATGGAGTTCCTTGACATCTCCTCACTTGGTGCCACCTATCGATACGCTGTCAAGATCGAAGAGAAGTTTAAACATAAGAAGTGAGACTTTGGATTTGTGAATCTAAAGCAAGGGAAAGGCACCCCCAAATCGCAGAACAAAGGATAAAGCCAAGGTGGAGTGACCCAGGACAACCTGTTGAAGATGTAAGCAATGAATGATGCCACAAAGACAAAGAAGGACATAGGAAAGTGATGTGAGTTCCATAATATCCAAACTCACAACACAATTGAAGATCGAGGCAAGAAGTCACTGGTTATCGAGTTGAAGGCTTCATAATCAGAAGCATGTTCTGACTTTGAGTCATAACCTAATAAGGAGAATGAAAAAGGGAAGAAGATTATTGATGTGGAGCCTAGTGCCACTATTGCCACCACCAAGATCCATAATACTGAGCCCAAAGATGAAGAGGAGGGGGAGCGTCTCTTCCACTCATAGATGTGATTGAAGGGTTCATCGTTGCAATTCATTTTCAACAACAGGAGTCAAAACAACCTCATTTCAATAGAGGTAGTTAAGAAGTTGGGCCTACCAACCACACCACACCCACATCCATATATCATCGAGTAGCTGCATCATGGACGAGATCTCTACATCAACCAACAATTTCACCTTCCTTATAACATCAAGCCCTTCATGGATGAGGTATCCTATGATGTTGCTCCTCTTGAAGTTTGTGATGTATTATTAGGCCAACCATACTTGTGGAAGCATCATGCTGTATATGATTTGAGGCCTCACACCGTTATTATTTCTTTGGGTAATAAGTTATACAGGATACTAGAGGTAACCCCACCTACCACCATCTCTTTCATCTTTGCTAAGCAATGGAGTAAGATCATCTCCTAGAATGGGAGATTTTTTTCTTTCTGATTCGCTCTTAAAGCAAGGGGAAGATCGTGGCCACATATATGGCCCTTGGGAAGGCTTCCTCCATGCAAAAGAAGAAGGTGGATACAATTGTGGAAGAATAGAGGGACACCTTCTCCTCACCCACAGGGGTACTCTTGCACTATTAGGTCAAGCATTCGATCGATGTTACTCCTGGATCACATTTACCCAATAGGCCGATATATCATTAGTGCCTTTTGGAAAATAAATAGATCAAGTGGAAAATCCAAGAGTTGTTGCAAAAAGGGCACATATGACCAAGTTCCTCGCCTTGTGGGAGCTTGGTTGTACATGTACATAGGAAGGATGGGACTTGGACGCTCTGCATTGATTATCAAGCACTAAACACTATCACTATCGGGAGTAGGTATCCAATCCCACAGATTGATGACCTTTTGGAAAAAATCAAGGGGGCCAAGTATTTCAACAAGATCGATTTGTATTCTGGCTATCACCAGGTTCCAATAGGGCAAGCAATTGTATCGAAGACTGCATTCAAATCCAAGGAAGGTCTTTCTGAATGGCTGGTTATGCCATTCGGGTTGAAAAATGCCCCTGCTAATTTTATGAGGCTAATGGAAGACATATTGCAAGTCTTCACCAACTCATTTGTGGTTGTTTATCTAGGCAACATCCTAATCTTCAACAAGAGTTGGGAAGAACACTTGCAACATATTCGGTAGGTGCTTCAAATCATACGACAACACAAACTCTGTGCCAAATTGGATAAATTCATGTTTGGCATGAGTTAGGTCCAATATATGAGTTACATCATAGATGAGCGAGGCATGCATGTAGAACGACTAAGATCCAATTCATTCAGGATTGGCGAGCCTTGACCACTCTAATTGAGCTTCGCATATTTTTGGGGCTTGCAAATTTTTATTAGATGTCAGTGTCGGGATTCTCTCGTATCACTTAGCCTTTGAGTTAGATTACCAAGAGCGGGGTGAAAGAAAAATTTTCCTACTCTGAGTCCCAATAGAAGGCGTTCATTGAGTTGAAGCACCACCTCATCTTTCCACCAATACTCACATTTATAGACCTGTAACAGCCTTTTGGAATTGAGACGGACACCTCCGACTATGCTATTGGTGTAGTCCTCACCCAACATGGGCATCTAGTGGCCTATCATAGCAATACACTTTCTGATACAATTCATAAGTAGTCCACCTATGATAAATAGATGTATTCCATTGTGCAGGCTTGCCGAAAATGGAAGCATTACATTCTGGGGAAGGAGAAGTTCATCCACACCAATCACCGACCTTTGCAGTTTATAAAGACACAAGTGAAGTTGAAGAACAATCGCCATTAGAAGTGGTTTACATATGTGCAACAATTCCATTTGAATATTAAATAGAAAAAGGGCAACACCAATCATGTTGCAAACTGCCTCAGCCATCCCCTAGTTGCAGCACTGACTATTATTCTCAACTCTTGTGACCACGAGACCTCTAGATGGCCGCAACTATACTAAAATTATCCAGAGTTCACCTCCACATACTAGATGCTATTAGATGGAAAGAAAGTTCTTGATTTTCACTTCCATGATGCATTATTATGCTACCTAGAACACCTTTGCGTTCCTTCAAGCGAGCGTGCAAAGTTGATTTGAGAGGTGTACTACAGTCAGGTCACAAGTCACTTTGGTATGGAGAAAACTATGGTTGTACTACAAAAGTACTTTTATTCACCAAAACTCTAACACGATGTTGGGAAATATATCAGATATTGCATTGCTTGTGTGATCGCCAAGCCAACCATCAAAAAGCAAGGGTTGTACGCTCCTCTGCCTACTCCCATTCATCCTTGGGAATCCATATCCATGGACTATATGTCTAGCCTCCCTTCTATGAAGCATGGTAATCACTGTGTAATTGTAGTTGCGGATAGATTTTCTAAGATGGATATATCGACAGCCTACAAGAATACTATCACAGCAGAGGACACTGCCAAATTCTTCTTTGAATGAGTGTGGGTACATTTTTGGGTCTTGCAGACCATTATATCATATCAGGATAACAAGTTCTTGAGAACATTTTGTTCAAGCCTATGGACATTACTGGACAACAAGCTCACCAAATCGACCATATTCCATCCCCAGACTGATCACCAAAGAAAGGTCAACAACAGGATGATAGTGCACATACTCCGCATGTACAACTCTATGAATCCATGAACTTGGGATGAGAATCTTCCTTACGTGCAACACAGTTATAATAGATCTCTCCATATCTCGATTGGTTGCAGTCCCTTTCAAGTGAGTCTAGGATTTCAACCATTGTGTCTGATTGATGTTTCCATGCTTCATGTGACTACACAGAAAAAATCCACACATTTATTGTTTGAGGCTGATAAAGAAGCTAGATTTATTGATCACATCTAACATATCCAACAGCAGGTTCAATATATCTTAGAGAAGTCCAATGCCAAGTACAATCAGCAACATTATCAACATCAGGTGCCACACAAATTTCAGGTGGGCGACAAAGTTTAGTTACATTTGCAAAAGGAGCACCTCATTGGGCCCCAACGCCAACTTCACCTACTCTGATATGGGCCTAACACTATCACTAAGGTTTTAAGGGACAATTATTTCAACCTCATCATTCCACCATTCCTTGGCCTGCACCTAGTGTTCAATGTAAACGCCTTCGACCATACTTTCCACCATTACTGAACACTCATACATTACAGAACAAATCACACCAATAGAATTAAACCTAGACTGGGTGGAATAGGCCACAACTGATTATATCATGGACACACAGATAAAGATTAATCACCAACAACAAATACAACTGTATCGGGATGTCAAAGTTAGTGAACTCCTACACCAAGGCAAGTGGCTCACTAGGGACCAAGTTCAGTAGAAGTTTACCCATCTCATGGAGGCACTCAACACAATGGGGACCGTTGCTTCCTAAGGTGGGATGACCACCCACCTATTCCACTTGGAACCCCACCACTGTTTCTTTCATTTTTTTCAGTTTCCTTAATTGTAGCATCATTTACTATTTTTGGTAGTTTTTTGGTTCCTGAACGTCCAGATCCGTTTTGGGGCCCTAAACGACATTTTTTTCCCTTCGAAAAATACACAACCATGAGTGTTTTATTGATGTTTGCAATTGAAATTTTTAATCGTTTTATAGATCTTTCTAACAAGGTATTGTGCGTGTCAAATGGAGATCATATGCCAATGTTTTGACCCCAGGAAGTTGATGTACCAATTTTCCCAAACAAGGCCCATAGTTTTGGCGCTTCATCTCCTAGGGTTAGGGTTTTTTATGTTTAGGTGTTTCCGTTGTTTCTCAATAATAAATAGGCCTTCGAACCTTATTGTAACATAGTTTAGAGACATGTAGTTGCCACAGCCCTTCTCAGAGACAGGATGCCATCGCTTGAGCTAGTTTATCTCCATTCTGTATGTAAGCATATGTCAGTTCTGTGATATTAATGAAATGAATTTCTATTTTTGTTGCATCTCTATGTTATGTTTATATCTATATTTTGTTGCATTCCTACATAATTCTAGATCACAACTTCATATACTATTTAACCTATGCATGTAGACTTGATTTGACAATTTTTAGCCTTGAAAATTACATCATAGCCTTGATCACACATCCGAGACACACAAAGAATATTATGCTTCATCCAATCAACACACAATACATTCTCGGCTTTACCTCTGCCATGTGATAGACTGAAAACTAGTTTACTAACAATATTACTAGGTGCATTGTTACCAAAGGTTACATTTACCTTCTTTGACTAGTTTCCATGTCAAGAACTTGTTTCTCTCTCCTTACATGTGTCTGGAACAACTACTATCCACATACTAGTGACTATCTTCATTCTAATCATATAAAAAAAGATTACATTGCTCATTATTTTTATTTTCTTTCCAAAACTTGGGGTTTTGTCTAATCTGCTCAATAACTGGTTCATACCTCTTATCCTTAAGTCTGCAATCAACTGCTCTATGCCCAAAACTTTGACATTTAAAACATTGAATCAAATTGTTCAAAGGAGAAAAAAATTGTTGTACCTGGGTATGCAATTACTTTGTCTAATTAATTGATTTTGTTGTTTATTTTTTCTTCTTGCTCTGAGTTGCCTGTAGGATAAATTTAACTCTGCATTTTGCTGCTTTATGTTCATAATTAGTGCATGCAAAGCAATAGCCTAGAAATATACCAACATAACTGGAAAATTGTCTTCTAATGATTGGCTAGGTTGATTTTAGTGCATTTCAATTTTCCTTTCTAGTACTGTTCTTTTGTTGTGCCAAATTTCTCCCTTTAATTTATCGTTGTTGATCATTTTGTGATTGGGTATTGGGATTTGTGATGTCATTGCTTTTTGCTGCTACACAAACCCTTTTTTTGTTGCAAGTACAAAGGTGATTGATGTTTTTCCTTTTAATTCTTCTACTGAGATAGATTCAACCTCTATTCCAAGACCAACTTGATATATGGAAAATCTTTGTGCTTCCAAAAGAAGATTTAAATTACTAGTCCCCTTTCCAAGCTTATTATTGAAGCACACATGGATTTTTACCTTTCTTGTTATTTTCTCAACAAAACAATTTCACTTGCTAGCCTTTCACAAGCTTGATTCTTCTCATGTAGCTGATGATTTAAAGGTTCTTCAATATTTGTACCTTCTTCAATTTGGAGGAACAATGGCTAAACAACTTCAATGGTTTCCTTGTTTAATATCTCATTTTTGGCTTTATTTGTCTTTTTCAGCGTTTCAATTTCTTCAAGTACACTTACTAGTTATCCTTCTAGGTCAACTTCTAACTCATCCTCATCGAAATTAATGGCTTCAACTTATAGATTTTATATAGCCATAAGAATGAATTCCTTTGGATTGTCATCATCTCTTTCCTCATTTGAGGATTTCAGAAAAGTTAGGTTCTTGGATTTAGAAGCTCTTCTTATTGGACTTGTTCCCATCTTTTTATACTTTCCTAAATTTTTCTCTAGGATCATAGTCCTTCTTCTTTCGGGGAATTCTGATGTAAACTAACCAACATTGCCACTATTTAAGAACTTAAAAGTTAACTTACCTTTAGATTTTCTTGAGCCTCTCTTGAGGTTCCTCACAAACTTGGCTTCTTCTTCATCTAATTCATAACATGAAACATCATGCTCTTCCTTGGGCTTCTTATCTACTTTGAAGGTTAACTCTTTTATTGTAGGCTTTCCATTGGAGATTCTCATTTCATAATCAATAAGTGTGTCTAGTAGTTCATCAAGGAGTGAGAGTGTTTAAATTGGTCATCTCTTCAATGGCTGAAACCTTGGGATTAAATCTCCCAGGAAGAAATCTCAACATATTTCGAATTACTATAAATTATTCTAATTTCTCATCAAGGCCTCTTATGGTGTTCACAACATCATCAACTCTTAAGAAGTAATTTGCAATATTTTATCATCATGCATCTTCAAAGACTCGAATTGCATCCTAAAACCATAAATTTTAGCTTTCTTTACCTTTTTGTCACCTTCATAGGAGCTAGTCATTTTGTCTTGGATAGCTTTTGTAGATGTGTAGTCAAATACTTTGACAAGTAATGATTCAAGTAGGCCAACAAGCAGCGAATTCAGGGCTTTATCATTACATGTGAACTCCATGTTCTGATCTTTAGTAATCATTGTTGGAGGCTTTTGATATTCTTCTTCCACAACATCCCATACATCAACTCCAAGTGATTGAATATAAGTCTTTATCCTTACTCTCCATAATACATAGTTTGTTCCATTGAACATAGGTACCCTATTAGTAAATGCTCCTTCGTGTTTTTCCATAGCCCTTGATATTTTGGCCAATTATTAAATCGATTTGAAACAACTTGACACTGCTACCATTTTTTTGAAACTAACATAACAATGATAAGGGGGGCGTGAATTAGTATTGTAGGAATTTCACAAACTTGTTTTACTTTCAATGATACTAGGACACCAAGAAATACTTCAGTAATTAATTCAAATGAGCATGACAAGAACGAACATAACTAGCACAAATAGTACACATAAATTCTTCAAAATTTTCTACAATTTGTTCACAAAGGAAAGCTACTACTTTCTATTACAAAGTTTTATGGCTACAACCAAGAGGAAGCTAATACTCCTTGATTTATCAAATACAAATGAAAGGAGCTACAACCCTTGAATTTATCAGCTTCTACTAAAATGAGTTCCAACCCCTGATCTGCAAGCTACAACTTGCTTGACCTCAATGATTCATATTTCATATACTTTTCATACTCAAACCATGAAGGACAAATGCTTACATAAACAATTAAATTTGTCTACCATCACAAACACTTTCAACAATATTTCATTACTGAACACACCAACAACATAAATCCATATCTAAATGGAGACTTTTTTGAGTATATTTTTTTAGAAATCTATATTTTGGATCCATCACATAAAAGTATTAATTTCCAACACATTTCAAACCAACCAATTTGGTTCATCATCGGGATGAAAATATGAAGAAAGTAGGATCCAACAAGGGTATAAAAAGGGAGGGAGGAGTCAAATAGGTCAAAATATAAAGAAATTACTCGTTAGACAAGAAATAACAAAATTTGACCAAATAACGATTAAATAATAATGTAAATAAAAATTATAAAATTATAAAAATGTAAATAACTATTATATTCATATAAATAAAAAAAAATTATATATTTAAATATTTAAATAACTATTATAAATATATAAATAGTAAATTTAAAATATATAATAAAATAGAATCCCAAACAAAAAATCAAGAATAAAATAAATAAGGGTATAATAATAAATAAATATTTAAATAATTAAATAATTATTATAATTACTGGGGCCCATGGGGCTTTGGATTGACGATGAATATGTGCATTGTTAAGGCACTCTTTGTGATAGCTCACTGGTTCAAATCCCTCGTGGGTGCTTACCTACCAAAAAAAATAATTATTATAATTACTAGGAGAACATATATCATAGTAAAATAAATATAAATAAAAACTAGGAAAAGTGGTCCAAAAGACCAAGACTAACTATCTAATTTAAAAAAGGGGCCCTATATTGTAAAAGAAGTAAAGTTAGGCTAACTAAATAAACCAACCTAGATCCATATTAACTCTAGATCTACCAAGCAACAAGAGGGATCAAATCTCTTTGCAGTTTAAAGGAGGTTTTCATCTCAAGAAATTTGATCCCTCTCGATGCTTGGTAGATCAAAAGTTAAGATGGATCTAGGTTGGTTTAATTATTAATTTTATGTATTTTATTCTATTTTTACTGAGTCAAAATGTTAAAAATTACAACCTCTCTACCATACTAGGATCAAATGTTTACATAGGAGTTAAGTTTACTTATGAACTTCAAATATAATGAATTTTTTTAATAAAATGTGGATCAGGTGAGAGGAAATCTTGGATAAAATATAATATTATAGTATTATATTTTACCAATATTTATTACTACTCTCACCCAGTAAAACGTGGCCAGGGTTGGGGGAATTACTAATTAAAATGTAATATTATTACAATATACCTAATATTTATCATTACCCGCCATCCTAAATATTACATTTTACTCAATATTTCCCCTCGCCCTTGCTAATTTTATAGTTGAGTTTTTTTACTTTTAAACTTCAAATATAAAGAAAAATTATAATAAAAAGTGGACCAATTCACCGGAAATATTTGGTAAAATATAATATTGTAGTATCATATTTTACCTAATATTTCTCACAAGCTAGTAAAATGTGGATGAAGGGAGGCATAAATATTAGATAAAATGTAATAATTATATTTTACCTAATATTTCTCCCACCTCCTCCACTCACCCAGTCTCACTTTCATAGTTAAGCTTATTCATTTCTAAACTTACCATCCTAGATCTATCTTAGCTCTATTTCTATAGCACAA
Organism: Pinus tabuliformis; assembly: GCA_031772625.1. Taxonomy (NCBI): domain Eukaryota; kingdom Viridiplantae; phylum Streptophyta; class Pinopsida; order Pinales; family Pinaceae; genus Pinus; species Pinus tabuliformis. Next base: position 498,364,610 of record CM062812.1, on the reverse strand, counting down.
TATTACACATAAATTAAGAGAATATATTACATATATTATATTAAAGGGATTATCAAATAATCCATTAGAATGAAGAAGCAACTATTGTTCTATACTTTGTGCAATCATGTTTAAATTTACACTTCTTAGAAACACCTTCTTGAATCATCCAATATCCTCTATGAAGCTTTAAAGGTTCTACGTATATATACACATCATGTATTCATCCATTAAACGATAGAAAATAAACATACAAAAGGACATAGGACCACTGAAAAAATCCATACAAATGCCATGGGGGTTTCACTAGGGGGGAATATCATAGCATGTGGGTTCATATTGGGGGATATTTATTGAGGAAAAAATGACATAATATATTTGGGGATATATATGGGGTAGAGGGTTTTTATATTGATAGGCATAAAAAATAAAGACCAGAGTTAATGAAAAAATATAAAGGGGTATAAAAAATGTTAATGAAAAAATGGATACCTACATACCTAGTGAAAGTAGGGGTTTTTAAATTGGGAAGGTATATTGGGTTCGCATTGGTAGGGGGTTAAATAATGTGATTTATGGAGGTGTTTTTCAACATGTATTCAAATTAAGGGTATTGTTTAATATGCCATGAACACATGTGATATGTCAAAGGTTCATTGAGTGAAGCCCCCCTGACAAATGCCAAGTGTGAACATATTCATAAAAATGTTTTACCTTTATAGGCTACATGGATTCAACGACATCATTTTTTATAGCTAATTATGTATCTAAATATAAGATCAAACTAGGATGGATATAGGCTAGTTTAATTTTCCCCTTAAATAGGTTATATTCCACATGAGTACCATCGGTCAATACGATGGATCTTAATACCAGTGGTCATTTTTTTTTTTTTTTTATTAAATTTTATACGGTTATTTTTATTTTATTTTCACTAAGTTAAAATGTTTACATTACATTAAGTTACACCTCTACCATATTTTATTTTTATTTTTCCATGTCAAAATGTTTACATTAATGTTACACATTTGTAGCACCTTGGGCTAGAGAACACCCTTCAGCGCAACAAAAAATGAGTAATTTTATTTAAAAAATAAAAAATATTATATTATATTTTAAAATAAAAATATTATATTCAAAATCTAGAGTCCACCAATGTTAAATTAACTATTTTACTTCAATTATTTCACCCTTTCTCTCAAACATAATTCCACTCCACACTATCTGATGAAACCAATTCTACTTTTCTTTTCGTAAAAAAAATATTGAATTTATATTTTGTTTATACATAATAATTATATAGATTTTTTATTAGGGCTGACATTGACATTAGATTAAATTTTTTAAATGTTAAATGTTAAACATTTAAGCTTAACATCTACCCCCTACTTGCTTGTGGAGAACCGAGGTAAAAAAGCCATATATTGTAAAAGTAGATAAATGCCATCAATAAATATAAATAAAATATTATTAAAACGTCAAAGTAATCATTTAAATATTATAAGTAAATAACTATTTATAATAGAAAATAAAGGAATAAAGATATAAAAATTAAATAAAACTTAAATAAGTAAAAAAGTATATCCCTCTAACATAAAAGTATAAAATAACAAGGAAAAAAATTATTAGAATAGAAATTAACCAGGGGAAAAAATAAAATAAGCTTAGACAATTAATAAAAGAGAGAGAGAGAAAAAAAAAATCAAAATTGAATTAAGAATAGGAATTATTAGAGGAGAGAGCAGGAATCCAACTTTTACTAATTCTCTAGCCATCATCCATATTAAGATTGTTAGCAGCTCGCTTCTCTATCTCAATTGCTTCCTTGAACTTTCTATGGTGATAATGAGAAATATTAGCAACGACCTAAGCATCCTCAATACAAATATGATGCTTACTTTTTGTTGAATGCTTAGCAAGAGCCAAAGAATGAGAGTGGTTATGCCTAATTTCCACTGCACGCTCTTGAATTCTAAACTTGATAGAATGACATGTCTCACCTATATAAGGCTTCCCACATGAACATGGGATCATGTAAACCCCTTTAGTGTTAGAGGGGTCAATCCGATCCTTGCCACATTTGAGGGAAGACCAAATATTGTTAAGTGGTTTAAAGGTCATAGAGATATTACTCTTCTTAAGAATACGATCCAAATTGTTAGAGGTTCCATGAATTAAAGGAATATGACCAGTGGCAATAGGATTGCTAGGATCAGCCTTAGCTCATGGTATTTTTCCCGCATTTTGGAATGCTTTCAGGCCTTGATGCTTACTATTACCATTGGTCATTTAAACGTTTAAAATATGAGATTTTTCATCATTGATATGAAAACCATCAGATATCTTGAGAGATCTGGTAGAAAGGGTGTGTAAAACACTGAATTTCTAGGTCGGGTAATGATGAGAATTGACATGGAGATATTGCATGGTGTGAGTCTTCTTGTGAAAAACTTGATGGGAGATGGAGCCATTCTCTTGCTTGGTGATGAAAAAATCAAGAAAGGGAATGCTACCATCCACTTTGATCTCCATAGAGATTTTAATAAATTTTAAATGGCTTTGATTTTTTATTGCCATCATGGAATCTCCTGCCTAAAAGATGAATCTCAAGGTTGCCATCTAATTCTATTGTGATGCATATACTATATGATTCACATGAAATTTTGTTTGGACACCAAATGAATAACATGAATTTCTTTTATTATCCATAAGGGGTCATATGAAACATATTGTAACCGAACAAGTCACATGGAATTGTTTGTTATGCTCAAGTCATCGCAGTTATGTGATTAAGAGCATTCCATTTTCATGATAACTTAAATGCCTCAAGCTCATTTATATGAAAATCAGAAGGGCATTCCAAAGCCTTCGCTTGAGGATCTAGTAGTCTTCCATCTAATATCTAAAATCATCACTTTGAAGACTCGAAATACTACTTTAAACTATTAAGGGTTTCAACTTTGCAAGTCCAGGAATTCTATATTTTTGATCATTCGAGTAGGCACAGGAATATGTAAGAAGTTTTTTTGGTTGATTTATCTTTATGGGAAAGATTCAAATGGGTGTAATTGGAAAGAGTTCGTTACATCAATTCTTCCAACCTTTTGGTTTAGGGGATGATTGTAGTCCAAAAACAATGGGAAAGGGGAAAGTGATATCATCATAAAGTTGTTTGTACTACAACCTGACATGTGTAGTACTACACTTGTATTTGGTTTTCCTCTACCACTCATTGGAATGCACAGTTGGAAACGTCCATAGTTCTAGTTTCAAAGTTATTTATAGTTTTAAACAAGAGAAAGTGATTTTTCCAATCGACTTCGGGACCTCACTTTTCATAAACTCCAATTCGATGCTTTGTTGTAGGCTTGTATGTATAATTTATCAGGGTATACAAATATGGATTCTACTCTTCCAATACAATACTTTGTCAACAACATAGGCTCACAGGTCATCATTTTTCATGAAATCCATTTCCATGCTTCGTTGAAGCCTTTTATAGTGGTCTACGAGTCTTGACTCTTCTCTTCCAATACAACACATGTACCGATCTGTCAAGGAAATATCAACACTTGACTTTGTAAATGTTTAGCTATTTGAATTTTTATTTATCATGTATTTTTAATGATAATACTTTGTGATTTGTTTTATTGAATGGAAAATTTTACATATAACTTTTGAACTGTTTTCATAATATTTTTCTGATGGAGATATTTCTTTGGTACCTGGCTTAAATTAAATCTTCTTTCATAACATTTTTTATATTGAGATATTTCTTTTCTACTTTCGATCATGTAAATAAGAAGTAGAAAACAAAATTGAATCTTGACATCCATAAATGGCAGTGGAGATAAGCTTATTTGGGTTTGTTCTAGTGTATTTAAGTTCGTCAAAATATGATATCTAATGAGCAGAGTCTAGATAGACTTTCCAGTCTATGGAAGATATGTTGTAATGTAAATAAATTTAAATATGTTGTAATGTAATGTAATGTTAAGATATATAAATATTTTTACATGGTTAAAAAATAAATAAAATAAAAACATTGTAATAGATAAAAGGTTTTGTTTGATATTTACATTCTCCAAGTTTTAGCACCCAATATTTCTTTGAAGGTATTCTTCTCTAATATATCCTACGTAAAAAAATAAAATTAAAAGCACAAAATACCAACGTACCCAATCACAAGCGTTTAAACTCTCTATAAGATTTTCTAACATAAGCCCCCCATTCCTGCATATTAAAGACCATGCCCGGGTCCTTTGAGCTATTGAAATCCAAAGGAAGTAAGTTTGAGATTGTTTCAAATTCAATTTTAGCAGAGGGATTTGAGGTCTTTCTCAGACACTACATCTCACACCTATAACATTTGCTCACATTCGTCTTTGATTGTAACAAGAGTGACCATGATGAATCTAGAGGCGAGCCACTCGGAAAACTGCAACAATGGATTGAAATGGCCCTACGATGAAATAGACACAACCAAACTATGAGGCATGCTCATGTCCAATAACACCTCCAATGATACCATATTTCCTGGCTCCTGCAAAAAATAATTTTAAACAACCTTTGTGATCAGAATTTCATTCCTGCAAGCTCTTGGCCTCTCCCAAATATTGTGCAAATCACATTAGGGTCTTTAGTACATTAATGCACATGACAATAATTATCACTATGTATGTGTTTTGTGTGTTGTGTTGCCGATTATTTCAGCGGAAGGGTGGATTTTGTTTAAATAGCTCCTTCACTTATGTTCAATGCGGATTTCCAGAATATTCTAGAATCCGATGGACATGGCCATGTCAAACATCCTAAGTTTTCTTATACAAAAATATACCAAATACGAGTTTTGTTTATTTTAAGATTATTTATATCCATAGTTTTGATAAATTTTAAAATTTTATTTATTTAATTAAACTAAAAATAAAATAATAAATGGTGATATTGGTAAAATAAAGTATCATTATTTATTTTTAGGGTAAAATAGATTTTAAAATTAGAAAAAAAAATAAAAATAAAAAAATTTATAAAAAATTTTAAGAATTGAAATTTTATATTTTAATCATTTTTATTAAATTTTAATTAAAACTTATTAGAAAATATATTTTTAAAAATACCAAAAACATAAAATATATAGATTATACTATAAAACTCTAATTTATTAGAAAATTTGTTATAACAATTTAAGTAGGAATTAGCATTTTTTTCTCAGTAAAACTAATTCTATTAAGAGAACGTATGGTACAATCAGAAGTTACAACCAAGAGAGGCAAGAACACAGGCTGCCGGAAAGGATACGCTATCCACCTCGGCCCCTACAAGAAGAAGAGAGGAGAGTTGAACTGATCAAGAAGAAACAAGAAGAACAGAGAAGCAAGAGCAGAACAGAGGATTCTACCCAACATGTGTAGAATCAACTATTCGGCATTTTTTCCCTTTCTTTTTTCCAACTTTGACCCAATCCAGAGGACACTGCTGAACCGGCGTGATTTGCAAACTGCGTTGTTCTGGCGGGGAGGGCTCCTTGTCTGAATCCGAGGTGGAGGATTCATGATTTCTTTTCTGTGAGATTGGTTGGACAGATAAATCCTTGGGATCGGTCGAGGGCGGATCCTGTGCTAGCTTTGCTTCCATTCCTTTCTCATCCTCTTCCTCTTCATCCGAGCTGAAATCAAAGTCATCCATGGGGGGAGGATCATGAGGCTTCCAGCTTTTGGATTTCTGCTTAGGCTTGACTTTCTTCTTTTGGGCAGCCATCATGGGACAAGAACTCTGAAGGTGCCCTGTGAGATGGCAATTTCGACAGCGAAAGGCTGTGTTCTCGTAATCCAAGGTCTGAGTCCAATGGAAGTCTCCAATTTTGAGATTGATCTGGTCAGGGAGACCTTTTCTCATATCTATTTCTACACAGATTCTGGCGAAGGTATATAGGCCCTTTTCCCCTCTAGAAACGTCTGTGTCTAGAAGGCGGCCTAGAGTATTGCCGATCCCTTGGAATACAGCAAAATGCCATAGGTGTGCCGGTAGATTTGGAAGTCTGACCTAGATAGGGAGCTTGGTGATGATTGCTGTTGCAGGATCGAAGTCTGGGAACCAGGGGGTGAGGAATAAACCTGCTCAGCCCCAGAACCATGGGCCTGCAGTTAATGCCTGTTGGTAATCCTCCTCAAAGGCGAACACTACAATGAAGAAGCCTTTTGAGCATAACAGAACCTCGCAATTGTTGGTCCAGTTAGAGTGAAGCCATTGGTAGTGGTCTGCTATTCGTGGCCATAGCCCATTGAACCTACAAATGATGGCATGGTCTGCAAACTTTTGAGTTTGTTCATCTAGCGATGGATGCATGATTTCAATGGAGGGGGTTTCCTCCAGTTTGTCCACCAGAAAGGGCTTGGGAGCCTGAGCTGGTGGAGCTGTTTTCTTAGGCATTTGAGCATGGACGGTGTCTTTGTAAGAAAACGCCTTAGCTGAGGAAGACTGTCTTTCAGCTCCCCCTCTCAGACGAAGGGTAAGAGTAATGGTTGCATTTCTTAAAATGCTGTAAAAAGACAGGGGGAGCTGATCCTCGAGTGGTTTACATTCGTGGAGAATTCATTGAGCTGCAAAGGGTATACCCAACTTGAGATCCAGAGCATCCTTGAGGTCCTGCACAAGATCCAACGGGCTAACCCACTGTAGCATAGTTTTGCCAAAGATGAGCCTGATCTAGATCTGGAATGCGGCATGATCCGATTTCTGCTTTCCTCTGCAGATCTGAGATGTGAGGACACTGGTGCATGTACAGCTTGCTGAGAGCCTAACCTGTGCCTGTTTCTTTTTTTTTTCCTTCGCAGCGCCATCTTCTGCAGGACCGAGCAGGGGCTGGACGGCGTCTGAACACTGCCTCTCACGAGGGTTTCTCAAAGCCTCTCCAGAAGATCTATTTTGTGCGTGGCTTGAGTTCAGGCCTCTCCATGAGCCCAAATCTTGGTGATGCCTTTTGTCAAACGCTTGCCGCACATCCTCCCATCTCCCTAACCAAAAACGGTTTGGGTGAGAGCAGAGGATATTCACAAACTTTGAAAACGATGTCTCAAGCAGTGGAAGCCATTGCTTCTCCTTTAACCAGAAGGCGCATCCATTTGTGCCGTCGATTAAGTAAGCTTTCTGCACGCGGGGCGTGACCATGGCCTTAACCCTCCCACTGGCAGGCTGAAAGTCGTCGAGACAGGAGTCCTCGTTGGTGAGGGCCGCGCTCATCCACGTTTCCACGTTGCTCATCTGCGCCTTGAACGTGTTCCGCCTCAAGTGCTTCAGCTCCGCCAGAGATTGATGAATCTGGCCCGTGGTGTCCGGCTTCAGCAAGAAAATCCGGGCATCTGGGGTCATGGCCGCTTTGGCTAGGTCTGCTACACACAGCTTCCATTCATTTGCATAAAACCTCGCCTGTTCTGATGAAAACTGGGACGCAGCAGGCCGCATGGCCCATAAGCTCTCTCGCGCAGTCCAGTCCGGCCGTACTGTCTCTCCTTTGTCATTTAGCTTGTGGGTAGCTGGCTGATCTGATCGATGTAGAGTTTCATGATCCACCCATTTAGAATTCCCCTGATGCGGGAGGAGAGGGCACCCAGCTGTCGATTTTCCGTGCGGGCTTCCTGCGTAGCCCCCTTCTCTGGTGTACAGTGCGGCGACGGCATGGAAACCTGGTTCAGAAACCCTAGCCATCTCTCGTGTTCCCTTAATCTTCAAGTCAAGAATTAGCATTACCATAGCCACATTTAAGTAAAAATAATTACCAACCTAGATCCGTCTTAACTCCAGATGTATCAAGCATTGAGAGAGATCAAATCTCTCCAAGTGTAAACCTCTTTTTTAGTAAAAACCTTGAGAAAACATTTACATGTTTAATAGTGAGGAGAGGCATGCTTAAATTTTAATAGTTTCCATTTCCATTGATAAATTATTTTATTAAGTACTATGGCTTACCTGTTTAGGTTGAAAATAAATCATTTGAGTAGCAACCAAAAATTAAGCACATCTTAGGTTGTTTTATTTTTCCTGAATTATTTTCGTTATTAGAAGGTCTCATATGTTTCATATCAGTGCTAATTAGCGCACATGTTGTAGAAGCATTTGTCAATCCAATTTTATTACAGAGGTCCACATCTTCCCAGTGACATTGACTTAATTTTTTTTGGCAATTAGTTTCCTACGTATGAGTCTATTACATCTTAGGCATCTAGAATAAATTATGGTCAAGATTTAATTTTTTTTGGCAATTAGTTTCCTACGTATGAGTCTATTACATCTTAGGCATCTAGAATAAATTATGGTCAAGATTTTCACAGAGATCTACCATAAGAGTTTGATGTACTTGCATATTTTAATAAAAATTTGACATTTGGAAATCTTTTTATTCAGGATACATATCTAACCTTTTATTATTGATTGTTTGAAACTTATGTGCAAATTTGATGGTGTATGTTGTTGACACTGTGAATTGAATTGTGTATGTTTTAGTTTTATTTATGTTATGTTCTGGCCACTCATATATACTTATAAATTTGTTTATTATTCTACAAACTTGGTCATATATATATATATATATATATATATAGATATATATATATATATATATATATATATATATATATATATATAGATATATATATATATATATATATATATATATATATATTATACCTACTGTGAAAATTATCTCTATTTTCATTTACTTCTTGTACATGTTTCTTTTGTTTTGTTTTAGTTTATTGTACATAATTAGAATTAGCACACAAAGGGAATTAAACAACAAGCTCATCCCCATTATCTCACCTACCCTGTGAGATTCAAGTGTATTGTTAGCAAATCATATAAACTTTTCTCATCAACAATTATCTTCTTCTTCAAGTTCACAAATGATTTCATGCCTCCTACTATCTATTGGAAATATCCTTTCTTCATACATTTTGTAAGTGGTGCACAATTATCATTGAATTTCACATAAATTTCTTCTAGAAGTTTACTAAACCAAGAAAGATTTTCCCAATCCAAAATTCCCTTTACCATTCCAGGATCCATTTTCAAACCTTCCTTGGAAATTACAAATCACACATACACTAACTCCTTTTAAAACATGCACTTCTTAAAAGTTATCAATACTTTCTCTTCCTTCAACCATTTTAGCAACTTTTTCACATGATTTAGGTGTTCTTTCTTGCGCTTACAAAATAATAGAATGTGATATATGTAGACGATAATAAAATTTCCCAGAAATGGTTTCAAGACTTCATTCACAAGTCTCAAGAATTTCTTAGGAGCATTGGTTAATCCAAATGGCATAAACAATCATTTACACAATACATCCTTTGTCTTCCACTCACCACTTTCTATCATTTGAATCCAATGATGCACACTTTTCAAATCACTCTTTCAAGTGTACCTGGCCCCACTCAAACAATCCATGAAGTCATCCAACCTAGGTAAGGGATATATATACTTAATTTAGATATTATTAGTATCTTATGGATTATACACACTCACCACTCACATTCTTTTGTGGGTGCTAACACTATTTGTACAACACTAAGGCTTGAAAATTATCCACAACAATCTCCTTGATCAAATTCCTTCTACAATGGTTCAATTTCTAGTGGTATAAAGTTTCTCTTCTCACCTTCCTAGAATTGCTTCGACATTATGGCCAAAACAAAATGAATTTTTTTTCTTCAAAATATCATCAGTTAAACATGGCATAATTTGGCTACTGTTGTTGCCCACATCTTCATTTCTATTGTTTCCTATTTCTATCACTGTACTCAACATTGGATCCAACTTGTGTTCTTTTATATACTTTGTAAATTCATAATTATTCTTCCTACCATCATGGAAAAAATTCCTACAAAACGACCATGGTATTCCAATTAGTACATGGCATGCATTCATTTTTACCACATCACATAAGACCTGTTCACTGAAGCTTCCAATCTGAAAATTTAACAAGCACTAATCCATCAAGTTCACTGACATTGTCCCAATTGTAATCATGAAACCCAATATACATTGGAATGGGGAATACAATGTAACTTCAACTTCTCTATGACTTCTAAATATATGATTTTTTTTTGTACTTCCACCATCTATAACTAGTTTATGACATTTTCCCTAAGCCTTACATTTAGTCTTTAAAATATTCCTTCTCTATTCAGGTTCCTCTACTATCTTATTTGCAAGTTTATGAAACGCTCATATTTAACATCAATTTCTCACAATATTTATGATGAAGGATCATTACATTTTCTCCAACAATGGTTTCCACACCTTCCTTGATGAACTTTTTTCATGCTTCACCTCATCTTCCTACATTGTGATTTTATAGACATTCAAATTCCTTATACCCCTCTACTCCATATTTATATCAAGTAATAATTTACTTAATTTTCCCTCCTCTAAATCCTCTACCTATTGTAGTGTCATTTCCTTTATTTACATGGCTACTAATATATTCATTTTCATTTTAACTTTTTCTAGCATTGCTTTCCCCACCTCTTCCTTTGGGTCCTTTTCTATAAGATTTCTATTGTTCTTTTGTACCACTATTCTCTTCCACCTTCAAGGAAACTTTATAGGACTCATCCAAATTTCAAAATAAATGTATGATTATATCAACTTAAATTTAATATTTTAGTCCTTTCATGTATCTCTCCATCCTCTAATATTTTGGTTCTTTAATCGCTGACCTATGTGATAGTTTGGGAAATTCCTTAGTGTCCTACTAAATATTCAACTCTTTATGCCTCATTTTTTATAATTTCGTACATAAACTTTGTTGGTAACTAGGAGGTAGGAATTTCTCCTTGATTTTGTTGACCATTTTTTTTATGAAACCATCTCACAAAAAAGAGGATAGATCAATGACTAAAAAATAGCCTCTTTGAGGAGGAAACCTCCTTTACATTACATAAATGAACAATTCTTGGATGATACAAATAATAATACCTCCTTGGTGTATATAGGAGTCGAATGGGTCATGATATAATTTGATCCTACATAATAATAATAATGTAAGGGAAGAACAATAAAAATATTGAGTTTCTATGGGGTACAACGATAATAACATGGGGGATTCGTGAGCACAACAATAACAATAATAGGTTACACTAATAATAACAATAAGGGGAATACACTAGTATTATAGGGACCTAACATGCCCCTCTCCTTCAAAAAAATGTTCTCCTCAATTCTTGAGTAGTTCTAGATGCTTCTGTATTAAATTCTAAGCCCCATGTAGATACTTCAGTGGGTAAGTTCTTCCACTTAATAAGATACTCTGTAATTAATCAATTACCTAGTTGTCAAGTTCTTGTTTCCGTGACTGCATCAAGCTCAAATATGATTTTTTTCTTCTTCATCAAGTTTTGGAAACACTACTTAAACTGGGAGCTTGTCACCAATAACGTTATTTAATCATTAAGCATGGAAAACTAGGTGTAATAGGGAAGATGGAGGAAACTCCAATTTATATTCCATAGTACCAATCTTTTGCAACACCTTGTAAGGAAAATAGTTCTTGGGTAATAATTTATTATCCTTCATAGCTTGCTTGAGGGAAATTTGTTTGCATGGTTGCAGCCGTAAAAAATCCCAATGGCCTACATCAAAAATCCTTTCACTACAATGTTGATCTTCCTATTGTTTCATTCGATTATACACAAGAGTGAGGTTATCCTTTAAGAGTTGGAGAACTTGTTGTTAATGCTCAATTTGATCTTCCACTACTTGAACCTTATAATTTACCCTTAAATAAGATGTGATGGATGGTGGATCATATCCATAAAGTTCCATAAATGGGGTTATTTTTGCTGCAATATTGAAGGAAGTGTTATACCACCATTCAACTAGAGGTAACCACTTGACCCATTCCATTTTATTATTAGATAAAAATAAATGAAGATATCCTTCCAAATATGTGTTCACTATCTTAGTTTTCCCATCATGTTGAGGATGATAAGATGAGTAATGGGCTAATTGAGTACCAAGACAATAAAATAATTTTGTCCAAAAATTTCCAATGAAAATGGGATCTTTATCACGTACAATAATCTTTGGATTTCCATGTAGCTTTTGAATTGTTTCCAAAAATGTTGTAGCAATTGTACTAGTTTTAAAAGGATGAGATAATGCACAAAAGTGTGCATACTTGGAAAGTCTATTAACTACCACCATGATGAAACTATTTCCTTCAGACTTGGGTAAAATTGTGATAAAATCCATTGGGACCTCCCCCCAACATTGACTTGAAATTACTAAAGGTTGTAATAGACTCGAGGTCTTAATTGTGTCAACTTTATTTGCTGGAAAACCAAACATTCTGCGACACACTTCTAAATATCATATTTAAGGCCATCCCAAAAACCTTCTTGACGTTATGGTAAGTTTTTAAAAATCCTTAGTGTCCTCATAAGGTGGAGGTGTGCAAGTCCAAAAGAATATTTTGTTTGAGTTGGGAATTATTACAAAAATATAAATGATATGTGTACAATAATGAGTCATTTTTCCAACTAAATGTATCAAATGTACTAGGATCTTGCTTCAACTTCTAACTAAGTGTCCACGCTACTTCATCATTCTTCCATTCATCTCTTGGTTCATTTATCTAAACATGTTGGATAATATAAATGGCACAAAGAAATGCTTCCACATCATCTTCCTTTCTTAAGAGTGCATCTACAACAAAATTTTTCTTCCCTTTTTTGTAGATGATTTCAAAGTCATAACCCAACATCTTTGTGACCCTGTTTTTCTTCTCTTTAGAAGATAATCTTTGTTCCAAAATTTTTTTAAGGCTATCATGATCTTTTTTTACCTTGAGATGTCTTCCCATTAGGTAAGGTCTCCATTTCTTTAGTGCGTGTACTATTGCCAACATTTTCTTCTCATAAAAAGGTTTATGTAAATAATTTCCTTTGATTTGAAGACTTTCAAAAGAAATTGCTCTTCCTTATTGGATTAAAACAACGCCAATTCCATTTCGTGAGGCATCACATTCCATAATAAATATTTTGGTGAAGTCATGAGTAGCTAAAACCGGTAATTGGCACATTGCCTCTTTAAGATGTTCAAAGGCCTTAGTTGCCTCTCGAGTCCAAGGAAATGCATCTTTCTTCAGTAATGTGGTTAGAGGTTCTACCATTCTCCCATAATTCTTAAAAAACTTGCGATAATACCCTGTCAACCTGAGAAATCCTCAAAAACGCTTTATGGTTTTGGGGATTTTCTGTTTCTTAATGGCTTTAATTTTGTTAGGGTCTACCTTAACACCCTCATGAGATACAATATGACCAAAATATTCCATCTCTTAAACTCCAAAGAAAAATTTGGATGGTTTTTCATATAATTGTTTCTCATCCAATAGTTTGAGCACCCTATCAACATGATGAACATGATCCTTCAAAGACTTGATGTAGATTATTATGTGATCCAAAACTACTAAAAAAAATTCTAAGGAAGGGTTTGAAAATGGAATTCATCAAACATTGAAATTTCGAAGGTGGATTAATAAGGCCAAAATGCATGACCAAAAATTCATAATGACCCTCATGAGTTGTGATTGTTTTTTTGGAACGTCTTCAGTCTTCATTCTAATTTAATGATATCCTGAATGAAGATCCAACTTAGTGAAGTAAATTTCTCCATGTAATTCATCTAACTATTCATCAATGGTAGGAATGGGATATTTATCTTTAATAGTAATCTTGTTGAGATCCCTTTAAATTGGACACATATGCCATGATCCAACCTTCTTGTGCACCAATACCACTGGAGCATAGAACTAACTTTGACTAGGTTGAATTATACCAGCCTCTAGAATTTTTGCAACCATACGTTCAATTTCACTCTTTTGAGCATATGGATATCTGTAAGGTCTGATGTTTGGTGGAACACTTCCTAGAATCAAATGAATAGCATGATCATGATCATGAATAGGTGGGAGGCCTTCGGGAGTCTCAAATTCCTTGTAATGACTGTCGATGACTTTTTGGAGATATGGAGAAATAAATGATTTTAATGTTTGAAACTCTAGTGAGCATAATTGTGCAATTACGCCCCATTGTTCTTTCTTCATAATTTTAGTCATGCCATTAGAGATGATTATATTTCCTCATTTCCCTATGATACCCCTTAATTCAAGTTCCTTTACTTCCCAAAGAAAATTCAAGAAACATTCTTAAAAATTAAAAGATATCATCCCCAAAGATTGTAACCATTGGACTTCTAGTACAACATCAGCACCACCAATTAGAATGGAAAGCATAAGAATATTCAATACATATTCCCCCATGGTTAGCCTGATATTATGGCACTTTCTAGAGAAATTTATTGTTCCTCCATTTGGAACCATCACTTGACATTTTGGTGCTTGATATAGGAATCAATTCAATTCCTTGGCTATCTTACAATGAATGAAATTATGAGTGCTACCTGAATCAATCAACACTATTACCTTTTTCTTCTTAGTATAGCCTTATATCTTAAGTGTTTGAGGTGTGGTGATTCCTACCAATGCATTGCAAGATATGGTGAGATTCATTTCTTGTTTCTAAGGGGTTGGTTCCTATTGTATATCCTCCTATTTTTATGTTTCTTTTTCCTTTTCTTCCTCCTCTTCACAATCTATTTTGAATAATTAGTTCTCAACATACTTATGACATTTAGTGTATTTTCTATGCCCTTTTTCTCTCTTTTCCTCCAACTGTTATGGCATACACCTTGTAGGTTGTGGAAGGCTAGGAGAAACAACACTTCCATTTTTATAGTGGTCAGTGGAAGACTTCCCTATTCCCATAATTTTTCTTACAACTTTTCTTGCCACCCTAAATCCCTTTTCCAATGAATTAGGTTCCCAAAGGAAAACCTTATGTTGAATGTTATCCTTCAAATTCCCTACGAAGACATCAATCCTATGCCCCTCTTGAATATCAGTTACCCTAATATTCAATTTTTGGAAGTCCTCAATGTGCTCCACCATTGAACCCTTTTGTTTGAGATTTATCAATTGGATAAAGGATGTGTTTCTCTTTGTATCCTCATAGTGTGATATCATTTTTTCCATAAAAATTGACCAAGTAATAAGTGGTTTATGAGAACAAAGCCATTGATACAATAAAAACTTATTTGGTTCTAGATATAAAGTTGCATTCATACCTTTTGTGTGTGTTTGGACATCATGGAGATCAAAATATTGCCCTGTCTGTAGTATTCATGTTACCATATCCTTGCCATCACACTTCCTCATATCGATCTTTGGAATGTGGTGATTCTTAAAGCCAAAAATGGAATAAATTTTTTCCATTAGGAAGTATTTCTTGTAGAAAATTTGTCAAAGCTTCCTTCAAACCTTCCATGTATGCTTTTAATCCATCCTTCAAACCTTCAATGTCTGCCTTTAATCCATCATTTAAAATTTCCATGTCTGATTTTAAACCATTCTTCAAAACATCCATGTCCCTTTTTATACCATATATCTTATCATTCATCATGGCTTCCAATTCATGTTTTTGAGAGCGAAATTTGTTGCACTTGGTCTTGTAATTTTGATATATCACGTTGCATTTCTTCCTCTTCTTCATGTGTCATGGAAGATCTCTCTGAATCCTTATTAAGTGTTTCCATTTTTTTGTTTCGAGGCATTTTGGAATAAAACAATAATATCTATGGTTCAATGCGCCCTTTGAATAACTTCAAACTGATTTTTCAAACAAACATTATGCAAAAAAATTTAAAAATACACACATTTTTCTTTGTTTTTAGGAGCTCGATATTGAAACTGTTGTATCTTTGTAATTTCAAATCTCCAATATCTAACCTTTTGTTCCACGATATCCCTTTGAGTATTCTTTCCAACCTTATGAGTCAAATTGAGACTAAATTTTTCAAGAAAGAGGTATGCCCAATCTCCCACAATGGCATGATTATAATTTTATGGAGTTCCATGTGTCATTGTTTCGACCTTCAACCCTAAAAATGATACCGAAAACACTATTCCTTCCAATTTTAGTCACTTTTAACAAAATTCAAATATGATACTAATAGAGAAATTTGTGATGGTTTTCCCTAGGTCATCTGTTTACGATAGAATTTTTGGAGCCTGCAAAAACCCTAAGTTAGTCGGATCATATCTTTGAAAATATAGTGAACCAAGATCTGAAATTCGTATATAAGGTTCACCAATATTTCCACTCAACGTGGTTGGAATTTCATGTTTTGAAACTTCATAGAAAATAAGTTATAGTGAAAATTCCAAGTGACATGTTTGAAGAAGCGAAATCCTATAATCCAAAGCTCTGATACCAAGTGTTATGCAACAAACTTACAAAATAAAAGATAGATCAACGACTTAAAAATTAGCCTCTTCAAGGGGAAAAACTCATTTACATTACATAAATGAACAATTATTGGATGATACAAATGATAAGGCCTCCTTAGTATATATAGGAGTCTAAGGGGTCACAATATAATTAGAGCCTACATAACAATAATAATGTAAGTGCACAACAATAAAAATAGTGGGCTTCTATGGGGCACAAAAATAACAACATGGGGGATACATGGGCACAACAATAACAACATGGGGAATACATGGGCAAAACAATAACAATAGGGGGCTACACTAACAATAAAAATAAACCGAATACACTAGTATATAGGGACCTAACAATTTTCCTCTAGGTTATAATTGTCTCATTCCAATTGTCTACCTATCCTTAAATAAGAAATCCCATCAAAGTGCACCATTTCCCTTTAACTTTTCCATGTAAAATCATATATAATTGGGTTCTTGAACATTCTCATACTCAATTTACCTTTTGAGCTCCCATATCAAATCAATGAGAGCCTAAACCTTTAAAATTGAATCATATCATGAACCTTCCACATTTGTGCTACCTCTATCTTTTGGAAAGGAAACTAAAGATAGTACTAGGTCGACTTCTTCGCAATTTATCTCTTCTTCAACACCGTATTTAAAATTTGAGCCTCCTATAGCATCCTCATTCTTCTATTTTCCAAATATTTATCCTTCTTCTCAATTCCTCCATTCTCTATTTTTGGCACTTGCTCATGTTGTTCCTTCTTTATGTGGTGGCATTCCTACAATTTTTATAGTCACCCTCAACCTGACTACCATTCATAGGTATTATCTAGGCTTGGTTTTTAAAAACTCACCCTCTGACAATTGCAGTGAAAAAACACTCATGGGTCCAACCACAACCACACACTACATAAACATAAATATCAAAATAACTCACCTATCACAAGGGACCTAAGGAATATACATAATAATTATATGAACCTAATATTTGTGCATATAGCACACAACTATTATATGATAGGTTAGTAAACTTAGAATATAACACATATATTAATGAAATTGAGAAATAATTCATAGGAGACAAAACAAGAGATGATAACAAATTTTCATTCTTATTCCCATAGAGAAAAAATTATTCTTACAATTAGTGTACAAATCTATTTTATGTTATGCCTCATCATACACACCATTGATTTCACACTAGACTCAACCAACTATTTCATTTTGCAACTACAAAAGCTCTTTCTTCTTTCTTTCCTTTAACAAATTCTAGGTTTTCGATCTTCTTATCTCTTCTCATACTCATCTCGTTTTAATCCCTCCTTCTTAATTCACTTTATACTTTAAAACGTTGGTTAAAAGCCTAAACCATCACAACATTTTGTCTTCCTCAACCATTTCCTAGTACAATTATCATTCTTTGATGCTATAATAAATAATGGTTATTCAAATCCTATGATCATCATTATTTTGTTACATAGGTAGTCCAATGAATCACCCATGAAAACCTTGTGACACCTGGAATCACTTTAAATTCATGATCTACAATTTTGAAATATAGGTGTAGTCTAAAAACAAGATAATGTTCACAAAAACATAAACCTAGTGTGGTGTTGCAATAGAGGTCTTGCACTAACACTACTGCAACTAAGGTGTTGTAGCAACATAATGGAAAGGTGGTGTTCTGGCATAGGTGTTGTAGCAATGATGTTGGAACAATTTAATAAGAAGGTAGTGTTGTAGCAACTCAATAGTAGAATGGTATCATAACATGCTTACCTCATCACCTAGGCTACTAAGTGAAATAAATCAATGTAGATTTATTTTGACCATAAATGCTCTTGCATGAACAACGAGCCCCCAATATATACTAAAGTGACTGATTACATTTATAATTATGATTAAAAAAAATAAAAGATATGTTATAATCTAATATAATGAAATTATTAAAATTATTTTATGTAATATTTATTAAAAAAGATAAACCATTTTTATTTTTTTAAATAGTTATTAATTTTAATCTTTTAAATATGGGTTATTTTTTAATTCCTATATTTGAAATTTTGAAATAAATTAAATGTGTAGGAAGCTTGTTTCATTAAATGCAATGTCATTTTGGTTTCTATCTAATTCGATATGAAGCTATGACTAAAATCAATTAATACTTTGGATATATCTCCTTGGATCTAAGACATTGGCATCTCATACTACATTTATATGAATAATATATTAACCTGATGCAACAATGAGGATTGTTTTTTGATTGGCACCAAGGGAAATTGTATCCAAAAGGTGTTCTGATGCATTCGTCCATGGATTGATGCAACATTGAACGACAATTATTAATTGGCATGATGGAATCTCTGGATCGAAAGATGCTCCAATGCATCTTTTTGCCGATCCAAGATGCCATCTATTTCTATTTTGATGGATATATGACACCAGTCACATGAAATTCCATTTTGACAACAAATGAATAGCATGCATTGCTTTTGTTATCCTTAACAAGTCACATGAAACGTATTGTACCAAACAAGTCACATGGAATTCTTTGTTATCCTCCTATCATGGAAGTTTTTTTTTTTTTTCTGGATAAAGGCTGATCTATTGTATTAAGAAAAGAGAAAATATTTACAAAGAGGCCGAGGCCTCTGAAGATGCAGAGGAGCATCCTCTATCAGAGAAGACTACAGGTGCTCAAGGCAACCTGGATTACATATATGGAGAAAGTAGCAGAGAGCATATCCGACCATACATAAACGACCATACAAAAGGGCAACATTTGATTTGAGAAGTTTGCCTTTCCAGTGTGGCTTGCTGCAGAGACCAACGTACTAAACTGTGGTGTGAAGTCCATATTCTTCAAAAGACTGGGAGTGCTGAGATTTCTTGAGAGCTCCCTACTATTAAACCGACGACTGGACCCTTCTATACCAGAATGAGTCCCCTCAAAATTCCAAAACATTTTCATTAAACAACAGAGAAAGCATGAACTAAGCCTTTGATGGCTCACCTTGATCAATTCCTGATTTGTATATTTCCTCATTCGGCTCCAGATTGCCGGAATAAGCAGGAAGCTGAGGTGAACCAAGAGCCGGAAACTGAGACAAACCTTGAGTTGGTTGCTGAGGCGCTCTCAGTCCCGGAGGAGGCTCCATCACAGTGATATCAACAGCAAATTCATTTTCAGTATTGTCCTTCATTGCCTGTGCCCGAGCAGGGTTCAATTGTTCCAGCTCCCCATGACTGGACGAGTCGTCCTCTTCCTCAGTTGCAAGGACAGTGATAAGCAGTGAGAGACGGGTCTGATTTCTCCGGCAGCGAAAGGTGCAGCGAGAAGTGTGGACTTGACTGTCCAACTGGTCGGACTCTTCAGAGGGAGAGGATTGAGGCTCCAACATG
Source organism: Pinus tabuliformis (assembly GCA_031772625.1). Classification (NCBI taxonomy): domain Eukaryota; kingdom Viridiplantae; phylum Streptophyta; class Pinopsida; order Pinales; family Pinaceae; genus Pinus; species Pinus tabuliformis. The sequence goes on along the minus strand of CM062812.1, from coordinate 498,344,881 downwards.
GCCACTGGCTGAATTGCCTGGGCCTCTTGCCTTCCACGAATACCCCAAACCCCTCCACGTCTTGGGATTCCCCTTTGTCGTGGCGCCATTGTCCCTGGAGAGCACACTTTGCAAGCAAAAAACAGTGAAAAAGCAGGACTGTAATTATCTAGCCGGTTCTCCTTAATAGCACTTACCCAATTCTGGTGCCTCACTGAGCGTTCCTCCAGCGGAAGCGTAGAACACACAGTTGAAACAGAGTGCCCAGAACACGCGAATGGAACAGAGGTTAGGCTATGGCCTTTCCCCCTTCCGCCGGTATTCGTCTTACTCTTACATCCAAACCACTGAACATAACTATGTCTCGAATCACTGGACTGATTCATATACCTCATTTTATAGGACCTGGAACTGAACTGTATGGCGGCAATGGAGCCAAGACTCCATAGAACTGCGTACAAGGCAATCAATTCGCCTCGCTTGAGGCCACCCCCCTTCTGCATGGCCATCTTTTCCACCGCTATCTGCGTTAATGTTTGGCAGGGGCTAGTTAATGTAGCGTCCGGCCAGACGGTCTTATAACTACAGCTGCCCTTCATTGCATGTACTCATGCGTATACAAGTGTCACCCGCATCCGGGTGTGAAACAATCTGTGGCTGCCTATCTTCATCAAGTAATGCCTGTAGCTTGGGAAGATGGTGCTTCGAGATTGTTTCATGAAGAGGTCCAGCTGAGAAGTCTTTATCATTATCCACACCTAGATTAGCTAGGAAGTCCGCAGGCTTGTTCCCTTCCCTTTTTATGTGCTTGAAAGAGACTGCTCTGTTCTCTTGCAGCCAAAGCTGAACCTGATCCAGTCTGGATGCTAATCTCCAACTTCTACTAATCTTGTGAACTGAGGATCCCTGTTGTAGTTTTATAGCCATGTTTATAAGAATCTGTGAATCTCCTTCTACTATCAAGGGAAAACTCTTGCTCTGCTGCGCCAGAATGAGGCCTTTCCAAAGGCCTTCCAGCTCCGCTGCATTATTTGTATTCCAGCCAATAGTACCGAAGAAAGTTACCAAAGGATTACCTCGATGGTCTCTTATAACACCTCCATAACCTGTCTGGCCCGGATTTCCCTTCGATGCACCATCGAAGTTCAATTGAAATGTATTGACAGGCGGTGATGTCCATTTTGCTGTGTGGGATCGATGTTGCCCTGAGTGTGGATTGACCAGAATCTTATCTTGTATCTTTATTTGCCAATTATTCCATATTGCCCATTCCTGAGGTTGCTTCGGAAGATCCTCTTTGGACCATGCTTTTGTTGAGAGAGTTTCGCTGATGTTATTATGAAATCCTTCCCAGACTTGCTCTAGAGTTAATGATTGTTTCTTGAAGATCCTCCTGTTACGTTCTTTCCAAATATTCCACATGAGGAATCCTGGGATAATTTGCCATAGGATATTAAGAATTGTGCATTGGTAAGGTTCCTGAGGCCATTGTCGGATTGTTTCTCTTATATCCCCTCGAATTCGCCCTTCCTTCTGACAGCGGAATGCCACCTTCTCCCATATTTTTTGGCTCATATGGCAAGTCTGCATTAAGTGGAGCACAGATTCTTCTTCCTTGTTGCAGTTGAGACAGATAGAGGGTCCTAGGAAGCCTCTTTTCCTGAGATTATCCCAGGTTAGGATTCTATTGTAAGATAGAAGCCATAAGAAGGTGGAAACTTTCGGCCAGATAGGGGATTTCCAAATTTTGCTCCATATTTGGTCCTTGTTCATCCTGTCCCTGATTATGATTCTGTATGCTTCCTTTGTGGTGAAGGTACCCCTCTCTTCATACCCCCATCTTAAAGTATCTTTCCCTGCTTGCTTTAATATCCTGCGGTTTTTTAGTTCTGAGTGGAGAGCTAGTTGGTTATCATTTGAGCTATGAGGTAAGATCAAGTCTGTTTGTTTCCACTCTCTCTGCTCTTGATTGTTTGGATCTTTCCAAAATTTATTTATTTTTTCTTGAGGAGTTATCTCCCTTTCTGGGATGGCTGGCAGAGTGTCTAAGAGTTTGGGTAATTGCTGCCATGAGTCTTCCCAGAACCTAGCAGTTTGGCCATCTTTTATCTCCCAAAAGCTATGTTTTTGAATTAGATCTCTGTGCTGGATGGCTGAGTTCCAAATCAATGATCCCTTACTGGTTTCCGTCATTCTGATCCTTTCTTCTAAGGGGAGATTCCTTGTGTATTTTGCAGTCCAAAGACGTGTCCACAAGTTGTTGAATTCTGAAAGCCACCTCCACCATACTTTCGCCCCCATTGTCTTATTACTTTGTTCGGGATCCCTGAGCCCTATACCTCCTGCCAATCTGGGAAGGCAGGCTTTGTCCCATCTAATGAGGGCCCATTTTCTGTTTAGGCCGGAGCTTCCCCACAAGAACTTCCTTTGCAAATTTTTGATTGTTCTTAGAACCCATTTTGGCGCAGCTAAAATGGAAAATAAATATAACGGCATTGATTGCAAAACAGCTTTTATTAGAACCACTCTGCTGGCCATATTCAGGGATCTGTATGTCCAGAGAGACAACTTTGCTTCCAATTTCTCTAATAGAAGAGACCAAGAAGAGTGTTTAAGGGCAGACTCAGTAAGAGGTGCACCTAGGTACGAAGAAGGGAGCGAAGCTTTTGAGAAGCCGAGAATGCGCGTAATAGCTCTTTGGGTATATAATGGAGTGTTGAAAAAGAATATTTGGGATTTAACATTATTAATGCATGCTCCAGAAGCTTTAGAGAAGGAGTCAAGGATTGATTTGAAAGTGCGGGCTTCTTGAACAGAAGGGTGGCCGAATAACATATTATCATCAACAAATTGTTGATGAAAAATTGCCGGAAGGTTATGAACAGCAATTCCTTTAAGCTTTTGCGAGAGGATGGCAGCCCTAATACATCTGCCCAGACCTTCGGCTAGGATGACAAATAGGAAGGGAGACAAGGGATATCCCTGTCTGATGCCACGAGAGGGACGAAAGGTGGAAGAGGGGATACCATTGATGAGAATGGAGAAAAAAGAGGATGAGATAAGGCTGCTGACCCATCTGACCCAAGGGGGAGTGAAACCAAAAGCTAGGAGGGTTTTTTGCAGGTAGGTCCAGCTTATGCTGTCAAATGCTTTGGATAGATCAATTTTGAGAAGCATCCCAGGCTTTTTTAAAATCTTGAGAGAATGGATAATTTCGTGTGTAAGGATAATCCCATCAGTGATTTGGCGTCCCTCAACATACCCGGATTGTTCAGGAGAAATGATTAAGGGAAGCAAGGGTTTCAATCTTAAAGCAATGACCTTTGAAACAATTTTATAAATAATGTTACATAAAGCAATGGGACGATACTTATCTGGAGTATTTGATTCTGAGGACTTGGGGATCAAAGCCAGAAATGTAGCATTCATTGCTGGATACATCCATCTGAGGGATCTAGACTCCTCCACCACCTGCCAGACTTCCCATTTTATCAATTCCCAGAAGTGATGGAAGAAATTTGATGTAAAGCCATCAGGACCAGGGGCTTTCCCTGCTTTCAGTTGGTTGACAGCCAATTCAACCTCTTGGAGACTGATCGGTTTGAGAAGCAGCGCGTTCTGGTCTTCATTAATGATTTTGGGGATATGCTTTGTAATGTTGTCAATGGCAGCAGATCTGTTTATGTCTGGTTCTTGACTCATCCTTTTGAAGTACTCTACGAACTCCTTTTCAATAGCTTCATGATCCTCTATTTTGCATCCTTGCTCATTATTTACAAAGGAAATTTGATTGATCATACGCCTTTGTACTGTTGTTCTATGAAAGAATTTTGTGTTTTTTTCGCCTTCCTTGAGCCATCTTACCCGGGATTTCTGCCTCCACAGTATTTCTTCCTGCCTATCTCTGTCCAGAATTTGCTTCTCTATTTCCTGCTCCTGTTGCGTCAACTCCTCGGATCGGCCTTGAGAAATGATTTTTTGTTGAGTATCCTTCATTTTTTGGATGAGAATTTCTTTTGATTTAAAAATGTCACCAAAGGTGGTTTTATTCCAGCGCTTTATTTCCCCTTTGAGATACTTCAGCTTCTTTTGGAATTGGGCCATTCTTGAGCCTTCTGTATCTCTGAATTGTGTCCAGGTATTCTTTATAAAATCATGGAATTCCGGATGTGATAGCCAGAAGGATTCGAATCTGAATGGTCTTTTTAGATTAACGCCTGGTCTATTCCAATTTAAGACTATGGGCCAGTGGTATGATCCTGAATAAGGAAGGATAGAAGCAGTGAAGTCTCCCCCCAAATGTACTGCATTATCATAGACCAGGAAACGATCCAGGCGCGAGGACACTTGCGACAGTTCTGTTCTCTTATTGCTCCAGGTGTAAATGTCGTTATCAGTTGGAATGTCAATCATCCAATTATTCTGTATGAACTCTTTGAGGCAGTTACCATCTCTGTTGATTCCGCTGCGTCCTCCTTTCTTTTCATCCAGGGTAGCTATCATGTTGTAATCCCCACCTGAGATCCATAGCAGATGTGATCTGGTTGCATTCAGTTGTGTTAATGCCTCCAGTATATTGGCTTTTTGTTGTATTTCTTGCGGAAAATAGACATTTGTAATGTGCCCATTAATATTTGTGCCATTTAAATGAAACTTGGCTTGGATGAAGTTTCTGTTGGCGTGTATATTATCTAGCTGTATTGTTCTAGAGTCCCAAAGGATTGCCAAGCCGCCAGAGGCACCTTGAGCTTCCACCGCCGAGACCTGCCCTGCAGGCCACGCCTTGGCTGCTACCTTTTCTAGAACTATATTCTTACATTTGGTTTCTTGCAGAAAAATAATTGCTGGTTTTTCTGCCATTATCATGTTTTTTAATAATCTACCCTTCTTCTGGCCGTTAAGCCCTCTAATGTTCCAAGATATCAATTTCATTGGGAAGATTTAGGGTTGATGTTAAAATACCTTGATAGCTGGGCATATCTCCCTGAATCTACCATGACTTCTCCGACTTTTATCGTTCTTTCTAGCGCGGATTTCCGTCCTCTCTTCTTGATGTCTTTTGCAATAAACTTTCCATCCCATTGGCTGCCGGTTTGAACACCAAGCGAATACTTCTTCTGGGCTTTGTGCAGTACCTCCTCGAGTTTGTGCAGTTGCATTTCAGTTATTTTGTCGAAGTTTTTGGTTTTACATGCAGTTTCCAGACCAATAATATCCAATTCACCTATATCAAATGTTTCTGTGTCTTCATCCATATTCTCGGTTTCTTGATGTCTTTCCACCTCTTTCTGTGCTTTGTCTGGGCCTGATTCAGTTGAATCCATTTCCACATCTGGTTGACTCCAGAACTTCTCTTTAGTGGTCTGAAGATTTCCTCCATGATCCTGACTTTTTCCTTTGGATTTTTCTTTAGTTTCCTCAGACGTTTCCGGATTCTGGATATGCTTGGCTGACAGGGGATCTTGCATTTGTTGTTCTTCCTCTGCTAGAACCCCAAAGCTGTTGCTGGTTGAAGGTTTTGAGGAATCCTTCAAGGCCTGCTTATTCTGGAGTGTTGATTTCTTATTCCCTCTTCTACGATTGGCTACTTTGATGAAACCATCATTGGATTGCTTGTCCTGATCTTGTTCATTGTTTGTCTTATTTAATGGGCAATCGCGGAACAGGTGCCCTAATGCATGGCATTTACGACACCTGAAGGGCACATGTTCATAGTCTATTAACTGTAGCCATTCTACATCCTCATGAGAGAGACTTATCTTGTCAGGCAGGGGTTCTTTCAAGTCCATATATACGCAAATCCGGGCATAGGAGGTATACTTCTTCATTTTGGTTTCTTCTGATACCTTGACAAAATCCCCCAAGGCTTTCCCAATATCTTGAAGCGATTCTTCCTCCCAGTACTCCCATGGTAGAGAATACAGCCTAATCCAGACGGGCGCGCAGCTCAGATCCTCCTTGTCTGGGTTGAAGCATTCTACCCATTCTTTGAGAAATAGACCCGCTGAGTTGAAAAAATAAGGTCCATTCTCGAAAACTCTGTTTCTGTCCTCCAAGCAGTTAAAGACTGCTGTAAAGAAACCTTTTGGACCCAAATGGAGGGATATGTGTCCTTTTGGGTGCCATTTATTGTTAATCCAAGTCCTCAAAGCTTTCTCATTTGGCCAGATGCCTATAAACTTACCTATGAGGGCATGATCCCTCATATATTGGATTCTTGCATTGATTCTGTGGCTGGGGAACTCCACTTTGGGTGTATCCTTTGCTACAGGCTTGCATGTGGAAGATCTCACCTTTTGATTTTCTGGCATAGCTTGATCTCTCTGCCCTTCTGGCATATCCTCAGTCTCCGGTTCATTTGTACTCTGATTCTTTCCCTCATCTTTCTGATTTGCGTTCTGCTTCGCAGTCTTTGGAGGGTCCCCTCCAGCCCCCTGTCGGGGGTCCATTGCCGTGGCCGTCAGTCTTTTTTGTCGTTTGTAAGCAGCGTAGCCGTGAAGGGTGAGCCTCTGCTCCTGCAGTCCGCCTGCCAATGCAGGTCTGCAGCTACCCTAGCTGCTGAGCGCTGCCTCCATGATCGCCTTAGGGTTTTCGCTCTTGACATGCAGAGAATGTAATGTTATTTTGTTCCTCCTATCATGGAAGTTATGTGATGTAGAGCATTCCATTTTCATGGCAACTTAAATGCTTGACCTCACTTATATGAAACTCAAAAAGGAATTCGAAATCCTTTGCTCAAGGATCTACAAGTAGTCTTCAATCTGATATATAAAATGATCACTTTGAAGACTAAAATTATTGCTTTAAATTGTTCAGGGTTTGGCCTCTATATGCCCCAGAATTTTGTGCTTGTGATCATTCTAGTAGGAAAATGAATATGTGAAAATGATTTTTTTTGTTGTTATATCTATATTTTGTTACATTCCTTCATAAGTATGGATCAGTGGTATCAGAGCGAGTCTTCTCTTTCTTTGTTTTTATCTTCATGTCCCCAACGAGGTCAAGCTCTAAAGAGTTAGGGCTCAAACTAGTTGAACCTTTGCATGACCAACCTCGTCAAACCCGATAGCATCCCATGGTGGAAGAAAATAAAAAAGAGGGAGTAGGAGATCCATTCAAAATATTGATCAAAGAAGCTCTCGAGCGACAAAGGAACACGATGACGGAAAACATTGCCTAGATCCTTCGATTGATTCCCACAGGCAATGCATCTTCATTTGGCAGCCACTCTGGAGGAAACACTCCCTTCAAGGTATAAGTTAACTTTGATATTCCCATATCTGAAGGCCAGATAGATGCAAACGTCGTAGATAGAGGGTTAAATCTATTGGAAGATTATTTTTCAGTTCATGATTTTTCCTGTAGGGAAAATATTACTTTTTCACTCCTCAAGGTTGCCCCCCATGTCAAGGACTAGTGGGAAACTGACTGTGAGTAGAAGGATGAGAGGGAACCTTCATTGTTTTCAGTTGCACCCACCTAGAAATCTTTCTGAGACACCATCAAGGAGTAGTATTACCCTATCGGGAGCTATGAAGATAAGTACATAAAGTGGACCACCCTACAGTGGGGAAGAGACCAAGATGTGCCAGAGTTCACAAATATTTTTCGTACCCTTCGCATGAAGTTGGGTATCAAGGATATTGAGCGGCATATGGTACTCAAGTATGATGGTTGTCTGCAAAAATACATCCAAGATGAGATGGAGTTTCTAGGAATCTCCTCACTTGGCATCGCATATCAATACACTATCAAGATCGAGTAGAATTTTATAAAGAAGAAGTGAGGCTTTGGATCTGTGAATCTAAAGTAAGGGAAAGGCACCCCCAAACCGCAGAACAAAGGACAAATGTAATGCAGGTTGACCTAGTATAGCCCATTGAAGATTGAAGAAAACAAAAACACATCGAAGACAAAGAAGGACACAAGAAAGTGGTGTGAGTTCCGTAAGATCCCCACTCACAACACAATTGACTGTCGAGCCAAGCAGTCACTGGTGGGTGAGCTAAAGGCATCAGAATTAGATGTATGCTCCGACTTTGAGTCATAACCCGATATAGGGAATGACAAAGGAAAGCAAATTATTTATGCAGAGCCCAACACCGTTGTTGCCACCATCAAGATCCAGAAGATTGAGCCCAAAAATCCAGAGGAGGGGGAGCATCTCTTCCAATCACAGATGTGGTTGAAGGGTTCACCACCGCAATTCATTTTCGACAACGATAGCCAAAATAACCTCATTTCAGCAGAGGTCATGAAGTAGTTTGGCCTACTGACCACACCACACCACATCCATACATCATCGAGTGGTTGCACCATGGACGAGATCTTTGCATCAACCAACAGTTTTTCCTTCCCTACCTCATAAAACCCTTCATGTATGAGGTATTGTGTGATGTTTCTCCTCTTGAAGTTCGTGATGTATTATTAGGCCAACCATACTTGTGGAAGTGTCAGGTTGTATATGAGTCTAGGCATCACACTATTATTATTTCTTTGGTTAATAAGTTATATAGGATACTAGAGGTAGCCTTACCTACCACCATCTCTTTGATCTCTACTAAGAAATGTAGTTGATCATCTCCCAGATTGGGAATTTTTTTCTTTCTAGTTCTACATATTTATTTGCTTTTGTTTTAGTTTGTTGTACATAATTAGAATTAGTACACATAGGGCACTAAACAACAAGCTCTATCCCATTATCTCACCTACCTTGTGAGATTCAAGGGTATTGTTAGCAAAGCATATAAAATTTTGTTGTCAACAATTATCTTCTTCTTCAATTTCTCAAATGATTTCATGGCTCTTACTATCTATTGGAAATATCCTTTCTTCATACGTTTTGTAAGTGGTGCGCAATTCTCATTTAATTTCGCATAAATTTTTTCTGGAAATTTTCTAAACTAAGAATGTTTTTCCCAATCCAAAATTCCCTTTACCTTTCTAGGATCCATTTTCAAACCTTCCTTGGAAATTGCAAATCCCACATACACTAACTCCTTTTAAAACATGCACTTTTTAAAATTTACTACCACTTTCTCTTCCTTCAACCATTGTAACAACTTTCTCATGTGCTTTAGGTGTTCTTTCTCGAGCTTACAAAAGAATAGAATGTCATATATGTACGCAACAGTAAAATTTCTCAAAAATGGTTTCAAGGCTTCATTCACAAGTCTCATGAATTTTTTAGGATCATTGCTTAAACCAAATGGCATGACCAGTCATTTACACAATACATCATTGGTCTTCCATTCACCACTTTCTATCATTTGAATCCAATGACACCGACTCTTCAAATCAATCTTTCAAGTGTACTTGGCCCCACTCAAACAATCCATGAGGTCATCCAACCTAGGTAAGCGATTAATATACTTAATGGATATATTATCAGTATCTTATGGATCTATACACATTCACCACTCACCTTCTTTTGTGGGTGATAACAATATTTTTACAACAATAAGACTTGAAACTTATCCATAAATATATCCTTGATCAAATTCCTTCTACAATCGTCGAATTGCTAGTGGTGAGCCACTTGCCTTGGTGAAGGAATTGGCCAACTTTGACAACTCGATATAGTTGGATATTCTACTGCCGAGTGTTCTTGATCACTGTGTCCATGATCCGACCAATTGTGGCATGTTCCATGCATTCTGGGTTTAGCTATGTTGGTGTGAGTTGTTATGCAACATCAGATGTTTCCAGCAATGGTGGAAAGTATGGTTGGAGGTAGTCTACATTGAACATTGGGTGCAGACCAAGGAACGATGAAATGCTATGCTCAAAGGCATTGTCCCCTATAGCCTTGGTGGTGGTGTACGACCCATATCGTAGCGAGCGAAGCTTGCGGTGGGATCTAGCAAGGCGCTCCTTCTGCAAATGTAGCCAAACATTGTTTCCCAACTGTAACTTGTGAGGCACCAGATATTGATCATGACACTTCTTGTACTTAGCATTGGCTTTGTCCAATATGTCATGGACCTACTCGTGGATGTGTTGAATGTGTTGAATGAAGTTGTTTGCATTGTCAGCTTTGAACTGAACATGAATCGAATCTGCCTAACTAGCGGTAAATGGTATGACCACATCAATGGGACATAATGGCTAAAATCTAAGCCCTACCTAAATGGGGTTGTGGAGAGATTTATTGTAGTTGTGTTAGACATAAGGGAGGCTTTCATCCCATGTGTATGGATGCTTCGATTTGTACATGTGCATAATGTGTATGATCATCTTGTTGATGACTTCTGTTTGGCCACTATTTTGGGGATGGAAAGCCATGGACTTAGTGAGTTTTGTATCCAGCAACGACCAAAGACTTGACCAAAATGCACTTAGGAATCTGTTGTCCCGATTATAGACAATGGATTGTGGGATCCCAAAGTGTACCCACACTCACTCAAATAAGGGCTTAGCAGTGGCCTCTACTATGATACTCTTCTTGAAGCCCGCTATAATGGTCATCTTAGAGAATCTGTCAGCGACCACGAAAACACAATCATTTTCATGCTTAGTAGAAGTAAGTTCCAACATGTAATCCATGGAGATGGATTCCAAGGTCGACTAGGAGTTGGCAGAGGAGTATATAGGCATTGCTTCTTGATGGTTTGTTTGGCAATGGCATATGAAGTGCACAATTTAATGTACCTCCTAACATTCTAACAAAGGTTCGTCCAATAAAAATACTTATGCAGTACTGCCACTATTTTCTCTACTCTAAAATGTCCAATGACTCAACTGTAGTGCCCCTCCCAAATCATCTTGTCACGCTCGGTTGAAGGAACACATATGTGTCCAAGGTGGCATAACAGTACATCCTGGAGGTGAAAATCTTGAAATTTCTTACCTTCTAGGAGTGTCTGGTATGTGTTGGAAAATTTTGGATCGATCTCATAAAGATGCGGCCACCTTGAAGTCTCGTGCCCACAGGAGTTGAGCACAGTGATAGTTCCATGACTGCTGGTTAGCTGAGACAGTCTGCAACATTATTGGTGCTACCCTTCTTATACTTAATGTTCAAATGGAATTACTGCAAGTATGTGGACCATTTCTGATGGAAATTTTTCTACAATTTCCCTTGTGTCTGTATGAACTGCAGGGGTCAGTGGTCTGTGTGGATGACCATTTTCTTCCCTAGAATGTAATGCTTCCATTAACGACAAGCCTGCGAAATGGAATACATTTCTTTGTTGTAAGTGGGATACTTTTGGAATTTGTCTAAAAGTGTCTCACTATGGTAAGCCACTAGATGCCCCTACTAAGTAAGAACTACACCAATAGCATAGTCGGAGGATTTTTCCTCAATCTCAAATGGTTGTTGCCATCCTGGTAATGTGAGCACTAGTGTAGAGAAGAGGTGATGCTTCAACTCCAAAAACATCTTCTCTTGGGTTTTAGACCACTTTTTTTTTCACTCTTCCCTTAGTGACTTGACTTAAAGGCCAAGTGATATGAGATAACCACAACACGAACCTGCAATATAAACTGGCAAGACCCAGAAAGCTACGAAGCTCTATTAGAGTAGTTGGGGTTGGTCAATCCTGAATGACTTGTATCTTGGCTGGGTCCACATGCACACCCTACTCATCAATGATTTACCCCTGATATTGAACCTAGGTCATGCCAAAAGTGCATTTCTCCAAATTGGCACATAACTTGTGTTGTCAGAGAGTTTGAAGGACCTGTCGAATATGGAGGAGGTGCTCTACCCATCACTCATTGAAGATAAAGATGTCATCTAAATAGACCACAATGAATGCATTGGTGAAGGATCGCAACATGTCATCCATTAATCTCATGAACGTTGCGAGAGAATTCATCAACCCGAAAGGTATGACCAACCATCCAAAAAGGCCCTCCTTGGATTTGAAGGAAGTCTTCCACACATTAGAGGGTTCGATAGGCACCTGGTAATAACCAGACTTCAAGTCAATCTTTCTAAAATATTTGGCCCCCTTGATTTGGTCCATAATGTCATCAATTTGTGGGATTGGGTACCTATTCTAGACAATGATCTTGCTCAACGCCCGATAGTCAATACAAAGTCTCCAGGTCATGTCCTTCTTCTATACCAATACAACCGAGCTCCCACAGGGTGATGATTTTGTCTATATGTTCCCTTTCTGCAATAGATCCTCAATCTACCTATTGATCTCATTGTTCTCCATAATAGAGCATCGATAAATCAGTCCATTGGGTAGTGGCACACCCGGAGTTAGATCGAGGGAGTGCTTGACCTAATAGTTCAGAGGTACCCCTGTAGGTGAGATGAAAATGTCCCTATACTCATCCATGATCTTGTCCATCTGTTGTTGTTGTACGAAAGAGCCCTGTCTGGAAGTCATGGCCACAAACTTCTTCTTAGCCTGAGTGCGAATCACAAGGAAAACAAATCTCCTAGTTTGGTAAATGATATTACTGCATTTCTTTGTAGTTATCAAAGAGATGGTAGTAGACGGGGCTACCTCCGGTATCCTATACAACTTATTGCCTAAAGTAATAATGACAGAGCGAGGTCTAAACTCATATACAATATGTCGCTTCCACAAGTATGGTTGTCCTAATAATACATCACAAACTTCAAGAGCAACACCATCACAAAGTACCTCATTTGTGAAGGGTTTCATGTTGTAAAGAAGGTGACACTAGTGGATAATGTAGAGATCTCGTCCTTGGTGAAGCCACCCTATGGTGTATGGATGCAGATGTATTACTGTCGGTGGGCCCAACCGCTTCACGACCACTTCTGAAAAGAGGTTCTTTTGGCTTCCACTATCGATAATGAACCACAACGAAGAACCTTTCACCCACATCTATGACGAGAAGAGGTATTCCCCCTCCTCTGTATCTTCAGGCTCATTCTTTTGGACTTGGTGGTGGTCAATATGCCACTAGGCTCCACACCAATGTTCTGATTCCCTTTGTCATTCACCTTCTCAAGTTCCTACTGATTGTCGGAATGTGCGTCTCATTCAGAAGCCTTCAGCTCGGCCAGCAATGACTGCTTGGCCTGGCACTCACTTGTGTTGTGAGTGTAGCTCTTATGGAACTCACAACATTTTCCTGTGTCCTTCTTTGTCATCGTGGTCCTGTTATTTTCTTATGTCTTTAGTGGGTTGTCCTAGCTCACTCTACGTTGGCTTTGGCCTTTTCTCTGTGGTTTGGGGGCGCCTTTTCCTTACTTCAGATTCATAGATCCAAAGCATCGCTTCTTCTGTTTAAACTTCTGCTCAATCTTGACACCGTATCAATATGTCGTGCCAAGCGAGGATATGTCTAGGAACTCCATCTCATCCTAGATGTAATTGTGTAGACAGCTGTGGTACTTGAGTACCAAATTCTGCTCACAATCCTTAATACCCAACTTCGTGCAGAGGGTATGGAAAACATTTGTGTACTCTGACACATCTCGGTCCCTTCCCTGTTGTAGCATTGTCCACTTTATGTATTTATCTTCATAGTTCCTGATAGGGTAATATTGTTCCTTGATGGCATCTTGGAAAGAATCCCAAGTGGGTGTAGTTGAAAATAGTGAGGATGTTAGCTCTTCATTTTGCTTGGAGTAGGTTTCCCGCTAGTCCTTGACATGTGGGGCGACTTTGAGAAGTGAAAAATTAATCTTTTCCCAATTGGAAAAGTCATGAACTGAAAAATATCCTTCCAATAGATGCAACCATTTATCTGCAATGTATCCATCTATCTAGCCCTCAAATATGAGAATATCGAAGTTAACCTGTACCTTAAAAGGATTGGCACCTCTAGAGTGGCTACTAGATGAAGATGTGTTGCCTTTGGGTAGTCGTCGAAGGATCTGGGAAAATTTTCCATCATCGTGTTCCTCGATCGCTCGAGGGATTCCTTGAGATATACTTTGAAAGGATCTCCTGCCCCTTTGACTTTCTTTTATTCCGCCATGGGAGGCTATCAGGGTTTGCGAGGCTGGCCTTGCAAAGGTTCAACTAGATCTAGCCCTAACTCCTTATACCCTGACCTCATTGGGGACATGCAAAGAAAAATAGAGAAAGAGTAGACCACTCTGATACCACTGATCTGAACTTAAATAGGAACACAATAAATTACACATATAAACATAAATACAGAAATGCAGCAGAAATAACACTTCATTTCATTAATATCATAATACTGAAATATGCTTACAAACAGAATGGAAATTAACTAGCTCGGGCGATGCTAGCTTATCTCTGAGAAGAGATGTGGTGGCTACATCCCTCTGAACTGTGTTACAATGAGGCTCAAAGGCCTATTTATTATTGAGAAACAATGGAAAACCGTAAACATCCAAAAACCTAACCCTAAGAGATGAAGTGTCGAAATTGTGGGCCTCATTTGGGTAAATTGGTACATTAACTTCTGGAAGTTGTAACTTGGCATACGATCTCTATTTGGCTATCATAATACACCGTTTCGAAGATATCGAAGAGGAGGCCAAAAGAAATAGTACTTAGCATGGGACGTTTTTGGTCTCTCCGTTTTCCCTAAAAACGTCGTTTAGGGCCTCAAAACGGCTCCGAAATTCAAGACCTGAAAAATTGCCCAAAATAGTAAATTGTGCTACAATTAAGGAAAATAAAAAACTGAAAGAGAAATTTTTGGGGGTCCAAGTGGAATAGGCGGGTGGCCACCAATATTCACATTGATCATTTGGTATTCTTGTTGCTTCATTCAATGTTGCGCCAAAGTGAGGTTATCCTTTAAGAATTGGAGAAATCATTGTTGATGCTCAATGTGATATTACGCTACTTGAACCCTTTAATTTACTCTTAAAGATGATTTGATGGATGATGGATGATATCCATAAAGTTGCATAAATGGGGTCATTTTTGTTGTAGTATGGAAGGAAGTTTTATACAACCATTCAGCTAGAGGTAACCACTTGACCAATTGTGTTTTCTTATTATATACAAAGCAACGAATGTATCCTTCTAAACATGTGTTCACTATCTCAGTTTTCCTATCATAGTAAGGATGATAAGATGAGTTATGAGCTAATTGAGTACTAATACAAGAAAATAATTTTGTCCAAAATAATCCAATGAAAATGGGATCTCTGTCACTTACAATAATCTTTGGATTTTCATGTAGCTTTTGAATTGTTTCCATAAATGCAATAGCAATTGTAATGTCTTTAAAAGGATGAGATAATGCCCAAAATATTCATACTTGGTAATTCTCTAAACTACCACCGAGATGACACTCTTTCCTTCAGGCTTGGGTAAAGCTTTGATAAAATCCATTGAGACCTACTCCCAGCATTGACTTGCAATTACTAAAGGTTTGAGTAGACCCGAGGTTTTAATTTTCTCAACTTTATTTTGTTGGGAAACTAAACATTCTGCCACAAACTTTTGAATGTGAGATTTAAGGCCATCCAAAAAAATTCTTTCTTGACCTTGCGGTAAGTTTTTTAAAATCGTGAGTGACCTCCTAAGGAGGAGGTGTGCAATTCCAAAAGAATATTTTGCTTGAGTTGGGAATTATTACAAATATATAAATGATCTTTGTACCGTAGTGAGTCATTTCTCCAGCTAAATGTATTAGATGTACTAGGATATTGGTACAACTTTTGACTGAGTGTCCACACCTCTTCATCATTCTTCCATTCATCCCTTACTTCCTTTATCCAATCGGGTTGGATAATACAAATGGCACAAAGCAATGCTTTCACATCCTCATCATTTCTTGAGAGTGCATTTGCAACAATATTTTTCTTCCCTTTTTTGTAGATGGTTTCAAAGTCATAACCCAACATCTTTGTGACCCATTTTTTCTACTCTTCTGAACACAATCTTTGTTCCAAAAAGTATTTAAGACTATCATGATCTACTTTTACCTTGAAGTGTCTTCCCATTAGGTAAGGTATTCATTGTTTTAGTGCATGTAGTATTGCCAACATTTCCTTCTTATAAATAGGTTTGTGTAAATACTTTCCTTTGATTGGACTACTTTCAAAATAAATTGGTCTTCCATCATGGATTAAAACAACACCAATTCCATTTCCTGAGGCATCACATTCCATAATAAAGGTTTTTTTGAAGTCAGGAGTAACTAAGACCAGTGTTTGGCATATTGCCTCTTTTATATTTTCAAAGGCCTTAGTTGCTTCTCGAGTCCAAGAAAATGCATCTTTCTTTAGTAATGTTGTTATAGGTGCTGCTATTCTCCCATAATTCTTAACAAACTTGCAATAATATTTGTCAACCCTAGAGATCCTCGAATATGATTTACGGTTGTGGGGATTTTTCATTTGTTAATGTATTTAATGTTGTTAGGGTCTACCTTAACACCCTCATGAGATACAATATGACCCAAATATTCCACCTATTGTACTCCAAAGAAACATTGGGAGGTTTTTTCATATAATTGTTTCTCCTCCAATAGTTTGAGCACCCCGTCAACATGATGAACATGATCCTTCCAAGACTTGATGTAGATAATTATGTCATCAAAAAATACTAGCACAAATTTTATGAGGAAGGGTTTGAAAATGGAATTCAACAAACCTTGAAATGTCAGAGGTGCATTAGTAAGGCCAAAAGGCATGACTAAAAATTCATAATGGCCCTCATCAATTTTGAATGTTGTTTTTAGAATGTCTTCAATCCTCATTCTAACTTGATGATATCCTGAATGAAGATCCAACTTGTGAAGTAAATTTCTCCATGTAATTCATCCAACAATTCATCAAAGATAGGAATGAGAACTTCATCTTTGATAGTGATCCTATTGATCTCCGTATAATCTGGGCACATACTGTAGGTTTTAACCCCGTACAGAAATTACCTGCATACGAATTCTAAAAAATAGAAAATAAAAAATGTGAGAGAATAACACATATACACAGAGATTTTCCACTGGATCCCAAAATGGGACTATCAGCTTCATTTTTCATTATGTTCCTTTCAATGTAACAATACATATTTATACATGCCGAAGCATCCAATACCATGGACCGAAAAACCATCGCATCCAATACCATGGAACGAAAACCATCGCGTCCAAAAACATATGCGAAAATCATGCACAAAATCATAGGTGGGTCTGCCCATCCTAACATAGGGTCCAAAACTAAAATTTTCCAGGGCACTACCCTGGACCCCATAAAGTGGGGTTACGGGTATCCCTCAAACCCCCTGCTAACTACGTGGAAAGAATATAACACAACCCAACATTCTCCATCTTGTTGTTTTCTTTCCACAGGGGGCCACAAGAGAGCTTAGTAATTTTTCTAGCCTGGAAATGCCCATTATTTCTCTACACCAAGAGAACTTCTAAGAGCCCACAGATTTTGTCAATGCATCTGCAATATTCTTCAAAGTGTCCACCTTTACCAGCAACACCTTTTTTCTTCTATCATATCCCTCACAAAGTGATATTGAACATCAATGTGCTTTGTCTTTGAATGATATGCGGGGTTATTTGCCAAGAAAATTTCACTTTGGCTGTCACAGTCTATCCTTATAGCTTCCTGTACTAACCCCATACTTGAACACAATCTCTACAACCAAACTGCTTCCTTGCTTGCATGAGTGGCTGCCATGTATCCTTCCTCTGTAGTTGATAGTGCCACTACAAATTGTTTCTTATTCATCTAACTGACTACATATCCAAATACGTTAAACACATACCCACTTGTAGATCTTCTCTGATCCAGATCTCCAGCCCAGTCTGCATCAAAAAAGCCATGAATATCCAACACTCTATCCAATCCTGGTCTTCCTTGGTAGCACAAACCATAATCACTACTGCCACGCAAATACCTAAAACCCCGCTTCATTGTTGTCTAGTGCTCCTTCCCTAGTTTTGACATAAACCTGCTCAATACTCCCACTACATGTGCAATGTCTGGTCTAGTATAGACCATTGCATACATCAGGCTACCAACTGCACTTGCATATGGAACATGGGACATGTCCTCTTCCTCTTCTTGTGTCTTGGGACACTGTTCAGAAAATAACCTCACACCTACAGAAATAGGAACCTTCACCAGTTTACTATCCTGCATATTAAACCTCTGTAATATTGTCTCGACATACTTCCTCTGGTTTAACTAGAGCTTCCTCTTTGCCCGATCTCTTTTAATTTCCATGCCCAAAATATAGTTTGCAGCACCAAGATCTTTCATGTCGAATTTGGAGGACAATTGGGTCTTCAAATCTTGGATAACTTCTTTGTCATTTCCAACCAACAACATATCATCAACATACAAGACTAGATAAATAACATGGTCACCAATTAATTTAAAATACACACAGTGATCTTCTTTGCTTCTGGTGAAGCCAAGTCCCCATATAAATGTATCAAATTTCTGATACCACATCCTTGGTGACTGTTTTAACCCATATAGAGACTTCTTTAACTTACATACCAGTTCTTTCTTACCCTTCAACGCAAAGCCTTCTGGTTGCTTCATGTAGATATCCTCTTCCAGATCCCCGTGAAGAAATGTTGTCTTCACATCCATCTGTTCTACCTCAAAATCAAAAGCAGCAACAATAGATAAAAGTAATATAATAGAAGTTACCTTGGCAAGAGGAAAAAAAATATCACCAAAATCAATTCCCGGCACCTGGGAATAACCTTTTGCTATCAACAGAGCTTTGTATTTCTCCACTTTTCCTTCTGCATTTGTCTTCTTATTGAACACCCATTTGCTGCCAATGGGTTTCCTTCCAGCCGGCAACTCCACTAGATCCCAAGCCTCATTTTTGTGCAAAGATGCCATTTCATCAACCATGGCCTCTTTCCAGAGTTTTCCATCCTCTGAATCCAATGCTTCCTTCACAGATCTGGGATCATCATCAGTAACAAAAAAAGCAAAATTGGAACAGAAAGCAGATGGACTATACCTTTTGGCTGCCTTCTTTCTCGAACTGATCTTCTCATAGCCGGAGTTTGTGGCTCTTCATCTTCTGATTACTCCTCTGCTATAGAGTCTGATTCTTCCTCATTTAGCTCAAACTCTATCTTCTCAGGTTCCTTTGGTAGGACTTCATGTTTAATAACATCTTTCACCTCTTTGAACGCCACATCTTGGCTGTACATAACCTTCCTTGTTACTGGGTTCCAAAGCTTATAACCTTTTAAACCATCCTTATACCCAATAAAGATGTACTTTTCAGATTTACTATCCAACTTTGTTATTTTTTCCTTTGGAACATGTACATATGCATCACATCCAAATACCCATAGATGTGAAAGAGAGGGTTCCTTACCAGTCCATACCTCTTGTGGAGTCTTATCCTCCAACGCTGATAAAGGTGACCTGTTGACCAGGTAACATGTAGTATCCACCACCTCTGCCCAGAATTCCTATCCTAACTCGGCACCACTAAGCATACTTCTTTCCCTTTCCATCAACGTCTTGTTCATTCTTTCTGCAACTCCATTTTGCTGAGGTGTATATGGAGTAGTCCTCTGCCATGCTATACCACACTTCTTGCAGAATTCTTCAAATTCCTTACTGCAAAACTCTCCACCATTATCTTTCCTTAGCCCCTTTATCTTCTTCTTTGTCTAGTTTTCCACTAGAGCCTTAAATTCTTTAAACCTATCAAAGACTTTAGATTTCTTCTTAAGTAAATATATCCATGTATTCCTTGAGAAGTCACCTATAAATGATACATAATACATAGACTTGCCTAGTGATGGAACCTTCACAGGTCCAAACACATCACTGTGCACAAGCTCTCATATACGTTTCGCTCTCTTACCACCAGAAGGGAAGCTCACCCGATTCTGCTTCCTGTATACACAATTTTCACAGAAATCAAAATCTAGAGAGCTATTACTCATACCTTTACCATGAAGTATTCGAAGGCCCTTCTCTCTAATATGTCCAAGCCTTTGATTCCACAACATGGTCTTTTCTCCAGAGACCACTAGATTTTCTACTCCACTTTCAGGAACCATGGAACTGTTACACCCATCAACAACAGTGCTACCTTGCAGCTTGTACAAAGTTTGAATTCGAACTTTCGCATCAATACCAGTGCTCCCCGAACCATCTTGTAGATATCGTTCTCGAAAACCATTTTTACACCTACATCATCCATTTTACTAATAGAAATTAGATATTTGGTTAATGCAGGAGTATGCAGAACACCGGGAAGTGTTCTAACCTTTCCACCTTGCAGCTTCAACTTTACTTTTCGACGATCAATGATTCTAGCCTTCCTGTCATCCCCCAAGAAGACATCACCACCATCATATTTCTCATACTCAGAGAACCACTCTCTATGGGGAGTGAAGTGAAAGGATGCACCTGAGTCAGTCAACCATGCCTCATGATCTACATGTGTACTTGAAGAAGCCAAGTACACATCCCCACCTTCATCTGAGGTGGTTTTCGCCTCTGCGGAAGGAGCCTCATCAGATCCCTTTCCTTTGTCAAGAGCTTTAGATTTATAGTCCCTTTTGAAGTGGCCTTCCTTTACGCATTTCCAGCACACCACCTTTACAGGTTTTCCTGCATGTTTAGATCTCCCTCTAGATTTAGATCTCCCACTCGATGACTTATTTTTGTTTCTGTTCTGGGATCGTCTTCGTATAGAAAATGCAACACCATTTTGTCCCTCCATATTTTTCTGTCTCATCTCCTCCATCAGCAAGGCCGAGACTATTTCATCAAACTGCAAGGTAGTTGCATTGCCACCTATTGCAATAACCAGACTATCCCACGAATCTGGTAGAGAACACAACAAACTGATGCACTTATCTTCATCTGAAATTTTAATATCAACAGATGATAACTGACTTACCACAGTATTAAATTCATTTAGATGCTCTGTCATTAATTCTCCATCTTTCATCCTCAGGTTATACAGCTTTTTCCATAGGAACAGTTTATTCACTAGAGACTTAGATTAGTACAAAGTCCCTAACTTGTCCCACAAAGCCTTTGTCGTAGCTTCTCCTGATACATTTAGCAATATTGAATCTGAGACACACAATCGTATTGTGCTCTTTTCCTTCCGATCTAACTTCTTCCATTATTCATTGGACACTCCTGTTGGTTTAGTACTCAAATATACCATGATCCACTGATCTTTATCCACCGACAGATCCTCCATCTTGAGATTCCACAGCTCAAAACTTTGACCATTAAATTTCTCGATCTCTATCTTTCCGCTTCTCACCATCTTCTTTCACCACCAAAATCGATCTCGTAGATCTCCCACTGAACAGGGTCTACCATAGTCCCGAGCGAAACCCCTCAGCAACAAAGGCGTCCCGTACAGGAGTTACCTGCATACAAATTCTAAAACATAGAAAATAAACAATGCAAGAGAATAACACATAAAACACATATACATAGAGATTTTCCCCTAGATCCCAAAACGGGACTACCAACTTGATTTTTCATTATGTTCCTTTCAATGTTACAATACATATTTATACATTCCGAAGCATCTAATACCATGGACCGAAAGAACACGCGTCCAATACCATGGACCAAAAACCATCGCGTCCAATACCATGGACCGAAACCATCACATCCAAAAACATGTGCAAAAATCATGCACAAAACCATAGGTGGGTCCACCCATCCTAACATAGGGTCCAAAACCAAAATTTTCCATGGTGTTGCCCCGAACCCCATAAAGCGGGGTTACAGGTACCCCTAAAACCCCCTGTTAACTACGTGGAAAGAATATAACACAACCCAACACATACGCCATGATCCATCCTTCTTGTGCACCAATACTACTGGAGCATATAAGTAACTTTAACTAGGTTGAACTATACCAACCTGTAACATTTATGTGACCATGTGTTCAATTTCACTCTTTTGGGCATATGGATATCTGTAAGGTTTGATGTTTGGAGGAAAAATTCCTGGAATCAAATTAATAGCATGATCATGATCACGAATAGGTGGGAGGCCTTTGGGAGTCTCAAATACCTTGTAATGATTGTCTAAGACTTTTTGGAGATCTGAAGAAATATATTATTTTGATGTTTGAAACTCTAGTGAGCACAATCTGCAATTACACCCCATTGTTATTTCTTCATAACTTTTTTCATGCCATTAGAGTTGATTATCTTTCCTCGCTTACTTGTGATGCCCCTAAAGTCAACTTCCTTTCCTTCCCAAAAAAAATTCAAGAAATGTTCTTGGAAATTAGAATCTGTCATCCCCAAAGATTGTAACCATTAGACTCCTAGTACAACATCAACACCACCCAATGGAATGGAAAGCATTGAACTATTCAATACATATTCCCCATAGTTAGCTTTATATTATGGCACTTTCCAGAGAAATTTATAATTCCTCCATTTGCAACCATCACTTGACATTATGGTACAGGATATAGGAAGAAATTCAATTCCTTGGTGATCTTACAATGAGTGAAATTATGAGTACTACCTGAATCAAGCAGTACTATTACATTTTTCTTCTTGATATATCCTTCTATCTTGAATGTTTGAGGAGTGGTAATTCCTGGAAACGCATTGCAAGATATGGTCAGATTCATTTCTTCTTTCTTAGGGGTTGTTTCCTCATGTATATCCTCCTCTTTTGATGTTTCTTGTTCCTTTTCTTCCTCCTCTTCACAATCTGTGTAGAATAATTTGTTCTTAGCCAATTTATGGCCTTTAGTGTATTTCCTATCCCAACTATAACAAATCTCTTTTTCTCTTTTTTGCTCCAATTTTTGTGACATTAACCTTGTAGGTTGTGGAAGGCTAGGAGCAACAACACTTCCACCTATATAGTTGTGAGTGGTAGAATTCTTTGTTGCCATAATTTTTCTTCAACTTTTCTTGCCACCCTAAATGCCTTCTCCAATGAATCAGGTTCCCAAAGGCAAACCTCATGTTGGATGTTATCCTTTAAATTCCCTATGAAGACATCAATTCTACGCTCCTCTCAAATATCACTTACCCTCCAATTCAATTTTTGGAAATCCTCAATGTGCTCCACCATTGAACCCCTCTGTTTGAGATTTATCAATTGGCTAAATAATGTGTTTCTCTTTGTATCCTCATAATGTGATATCATTTCCTTTGCTGACCAAGTAACAAGTGGTTTACAAGGAAAAAAGCCATCGATACCATACAAAGTGATTGGGTTCTAATATAAATTTGCAATAAGTACCTTTTGTGTGTGTTTGCACATCATGGAGATAAAAATATTGCTCCATCTTTAGTATCCATGTTACTAGATCCTTTCCATCATACTTCCTCATATCGATCTTTGGAATGTGGTGATTCTTAAACCCAAAATTGGAGTATCTAAAATCATAATTAACATTCTTTTTGTTCTCATCATGAGTTTCATGGAATACCTTTTTGCCGTTAGGAAGAATTTCTTGTAGCAACTTTGTCAAACCTTGCTTCAAACCTTCCATGTATGCCTTTAATCTATCCTTCAAACCTTTCATGTCTACCTTTAATCCATCCTTAAAACTTTCCATGTCTAACTTTAAACCATTATTTAGAGCTCCCATGTCCCTTTTTATACCATATATCTTATCATTCATTATGGCTTCCAAATATTTTTGTTACTTTTTGCAAGAGCGAAATTTGTTGCACTTGGTCTCGTAATTTTGATATATCATGTTGCATTTCTTCCTCTTCTTCATGCATCATAGGATATATCTCTGAATTCTTACTAGGTGTACTTTTTTTTTATTTAAGTCATTTTGGAATAAAATAATAGTAATATACTTCACTATGCCCTTTCAATCACTTCAAACTGATTTTTCAAACAAATGTTATGCAAAAATTTTAAAAACTACACACACTTTTCTTGTTTTTTAGGAACTTGATATTGAAACTATTGGATCTCTGTAATTTTGGATCTCTAAGATCTGAAATTTTGTCCGTAGATATCAATTTGAGTCTTCTTTCCAACCCTACAAGTCGGATTGAGATTGGATTTTCAAGAAATAGTTATGCCCAATCTCCCACGATGACCTGATTATAGACTAGTTCAGTAGAGAAAACTTTTACACACTGCCATGTGTCACTGTTTTGACCTTCAGCCCTAAAAATTATACCCAAAACACTAAATTCCGTCCAATTTTAATTTCTTCTACAAAATTTATATCTGATATTCAGAGAGAAATTTATGTCGGTTTTCCCTAGGTCACCTATTTGTGATGGAATTATGGAGCCTGCAAAAACCCTAACTTCCTCAGATCATATCTCCACAAATATAATGAACCAAAATCTGAAATTTGTACACAAGGTTCAACAATATTTCCACCCCACGTGGTTGCAATTCCATCTTTTGAAAATTCGTAGAAAAAAAGTTGTAGTGAAAATTCCAAGATGGCATGTTTGAAGAAGTGAGATCCTAGAATCCAAAGCTCTGATACCAAACTTTATGCAACCATCTCACAAAAAAAAAGATATATCAACGAATTAAAAATTAGCCTCTTTGAGGGGGGAACTTCTTTACATTACATAAAAGGAACAATTCTTGGATGATACAAATGATAATACCTCCTTGGTGTATATAGGAGTCTAAGGGGTAACAATATAATTAGAGCTTACATAACAATAATAATGTAAGGGAACAACGATAACAATAGTGGGCTTCTATGGGGCACAACAATAAAAACATGGGGGATACGTGCGCACAAAAATAACAATAGGGGGCTACACTGACAATAAAAATAAAGGGAATACACTAGTATTATAGGGACCTAACAATTTTCCTCCAAGTTCTAATCATATCATTGCAATTGTCTACCTATCCTTAAATAACACATCCCATCAAAGTGCATCATGTCCCTTTAACGTTTCCATGGAAAATCAAATATAATGTGGTTCTTGAACATTCTCATACTCAAAGTACCTTTTGAGCTCCCATGTCAAATCAATGAGAGCCTCAACCTTTAAAATTCCATCATATTGTGAACCTTCCACATTTGTGCTACCTCTATCTTTTGGAAAGGAAACTAAAGATAGTACTAGGTCCACTTCTTTATAATGTCTCTCTTCTTCAACCTCTTATTTCAACTTTGAGCCTCCTCTAGCATCCTCATTCTTCTATTTTCCAAATTTTCTACCCTTCTTCTCAATTCCCCCAATTCTCTATTTACAGCACCTGCTCATGTTGCTCCTTCTTTATGTGGTGACATTCCTACAATTTTTTTAGTTGCCCTCAACCTAAATAACATTCATAGGTATTATCTAGGCTTGGATTTTGAAAACTCATCCTCTGACAATTACAGTGAAAAAAACCCTCATGGGTCCAACCACAACCACACACTACATAAACATAAACATCAAAATAAATCACCTATCACAAGGGACCTGAGGCATATACATAACCATTACAAGAACCTAATATATGTCCACATAGGGCACAACTATTATATGCTATCATTATTGAACTTCAAATATAACACATATATTAATGAAATTGAGAAATAATTCATATGACACAAAACAAGAGATGACAAAAAATTTTCATTCTTATTCCCATACACAACAAATTATTCTTAGAATTAGTGTGCAACTATATTTTGCGTTATGCCTTAGCATACACACCATTGACTTCACACTATACTCAACCAACTATTTCATTTTCCAACTACACAAGCTATTTCTTATTTCTTTCCTTCAAGATATTCTAGGTTTTTTATGTTTTTATCTCTTCTCCTACTCATCTCGTTTTAATCTCTCCTTCTTCTCAATTCACTTCCTACTTGAAAGTGTTAGTTAAAAGGCTAAACCATCACAACATTTTGTCTTCCTCAACCATTCCCTAGTACAATCATCATTCATTGATGCAATAAAAAATTACGGATGTTCAAATCCTATAATCATGATTATTTTGTCTAGATCATCATTATTTTGTTTGGTTCATCATTATTTTGTTACATAGGTAGTCCAATGACTCACCCATGAACACCTTGTGACACATGGAATCACTTCAATGTCATGATCTACAATTTTAGAATATAGGTGTAGTGCAAAGACAACATAATGTTCACGACAACATAACCCTAGTATGATGTTGCAATAGAGGTGTTGCACTAGCAGTGCTACAAGTGATGTGTTGTAGCAACATAATGAAAAGGTGGTGTTCTAGAATAGGTGTTGTAGCAATGATGTTGCAACAATGTAATATGTTAGTGTTGTAGAAACTCAATAGTAGAATGGTATCACAACATGCTTACCTCATCACCTACGTTATTATCTAAAATAAATCAATCTAGATTTTTTTTTACTATGGATGCTTTTGGATGCCAACAACAGAGTGTCAAAAATATGAAAAGTCAACTTTATTAATCAACTAAGCATCTTATAGGTGTGAAACACCAGCCCTAATACTTCCTCTACAGTACACTGCTCTGCCTCATTCATTACTTGAGGAATATATATATATATATATATATATATATAACAAACACACATTTGGGGAAGTTGAACAAAATCCTAATCTAGGGTTCGGTTTGAATTGTTTCTACATTAATCTCCACACTCCCCTTTAATGGAGAAATGGATTCACAGATATACCTAAGACTTCCCTAAACAAATCAAACTTGATTCTACCAAGAGGTTTGGTAAAAATATCAGCAGCATTGTCACAACTATTACAATACTCAATATGGATTTATTTTGACTGATTCTCCCTGACAAAATGAAACTCTGTATCAATATGGTTGGTGTTCTTATGAAATACTGGATTATTTACAAGTTTGATGAAGCTATGGTTGTCACATTTGATCACTATTGCAACCTTATGTTCTTCTCTAGCATCAAAGAGAAGTCTCCTCAACTAAACTACTTCACATGTTGCTGCACACATAGCTTGATATTCAGCTTCTACAAAATACAAGGATATTGTGTTCTACTTTTTGCTACTACATGTAATGACCCCAGATCCAATGCTAAATGCATAGCCTATTATGGATCGTCTGTCATCTACATTTCCAGCCCAATCAGACTTTGAAAAACTTGTCAATCTAACATCACACGAATCAATATAAACAATACCAAAATCTAAGGTTCCCTGGAGATACCTTAAAACACCTTTAGCTACAACCCAGTGGCTCTCAAGGGCCTTTGACATAAATTGGCTCAATGCACTGACTGCATAAGCCAAATCATGTCTAGTTGTAGTAAAGTAGATTAGACTCCCAACCAGTTGTCTATACAATGTCACATTTGCCTCCTTAGATCCATCATCATTCTGAAGTTTTAAATTCTATTGTAAAGGTACTGCTACAACTTTGCATTGATCCATTCTGAACTTTTCCAGTAAGCTCCTTACATACTTACTTTGTGACAGAAAATTTTGTCCAAAATCCCTCCAGACATCCAAACCTAAACAATAGTGTAGCTCTCCAAGGTCTTTCATCTCAAAAACTTATGACATATTCTCTTTGATCTCTTTAATAAGATCATCAACATTTCCTATAATGATTAGATCATCTACATATAAAGAAATCAAAACCATCCGTCCCTCTTTATCAAACACGGTATAAAGACTAGGGTCATTTTTGCTCCTTTTATAACCATGGTGTAGGAAAAATGAATCAATTTTGTCATATCATGACCTGGGTGCCTGTTTTAGTCCATAGAGTGCTTTTTTCAACCTGCAAACTAAATTATCTTCCCCCTGTTTGACAAACCCCTCCGGTTGCACTAGGTAGACTTCTTCTTTCAAGCCCCCATTTAAAAATGCAGATTTAACATCTAGTTGTTGAATCATCCAATGGTGTTTGGTAGCTAAAGAAATTATCATTTTGATTGTGTTAAGTTTAGCTACAGGGGCAAATGTTTCATCATAATCTATGCCTTCTTGCTGTGAATACCCCTTTGCAACCAGCCTAGCTTTATACTTATCTATGCTCCCATCTTCTTTAAATTTAGGCTTATACATCCATTTGCATCCTATGGATTGTTTGCCTTTAGGTAGTTTAACTAAATCCCAAGTTTTGTTTCTGAGAATTGATTCATATTCCTCTTCCATAGCAGCCCTACATTCACTATATTGACTGGCTTCTTTATAACTAGTGGGTTCGACAACATTCATCATACTAGTTATAAAAGCATTTTCCCTGTATCTTGCTGGCAACTGAGCTTTCCTACTTGATCTTCTGAGTGGTGGGGTAGCTTCAAACCTTGTCTGATCATCATTTTCTAGACTTGCCTTGAAAACTACATCATCTTCTTTCACTTCCTCTTGCTGCTACTACTGCTCATTGCTCTCACTTGATTCATCAGTACCTTCTTCTACCAACAAGGGCATGTGCCAGTCTTCATTAGCACTCTCGTGGTTTCCTTCATTAACCTACTCATGAAACATTACATCTCTGCTCGCAAACACTTTATGAGTAGAGGGATTAAACAGTTTGTAAGCCTTAAATTCTATACAATACCCAACAAAGATACATTTGATGGCCTTTGAATCAAGTTTCTTTCTATCTTCCTTTGGGATATGGGCAAAGTCTTTGCTGCCAAAGACTCTGAAATCCTTAACTGCAGGCTTATAACCAAATAAAGCTTCAAAAGGAGTTTTAAAATCTAAACTTCTTATTGGACTCCTATTCTTTAGATATACTGCAGTATTAATCGCTTCACCTCAAAAATCGTTAAAAAGATTCTTACCTTTTAACATACTGTGAGCACACTCCACAAAGGTTTTGTTTTTCCTCTCTGCAACCCTATTTTGTTGAGGAGTGTGGGGTACTATAAACTGCTATTGTATCCCATTATCCTTGTAGTATTTGAGTACACAATCTTTCTTGTACTTTCCCCCTTGATCCGAGCGGAGAATCCTGATGCATTTACCTGCCTGGTTTTCAACCATACTTCTGAACTCCTTGAAGTATTCAAAAGTGTTGCTCTTCTTCCTGAGGAAATACACCCAAGTAAATCTAGTATAGTCATCAATAAACAATCAAAAATTGTATGCATCGCCTAATGATCTTTTCTGCATAGGCCCGCATAGATCTGTGTGTACCAGCTCTAGTATATCTCTCTTCTTTCTATCAGGATTCACAAGCAATTCATCTTTGTGCAACTTTCCCAGTGCACATGCATCACAACCACTATGAGCAGATTCTAAAAGAGGAAGACCTTCGACCATACCTCTTTTCTGTAAAAGAAGCAGATCATTTAAGTTAATATGGTTGAACCTCTGGTGCCATAAGTCCACTGTAGTCATGGCAGATGATGCCAATGCCTGATGTGGTGCGCTTTTGACATTTATCTTGTACACTCCTCCCACACGAATACCTGATGCAATAGGCGTCATACAATCCAACAAGTCTTTAATGACACAATATGATTTATAAAACTCTACCTTGAGATTATGATCAGTTATAGTAGAAACAAAGATCAGATTCTTTTTTATCCCTAGTACATACATCACATTATGGATATGTCTAATATTTCCATCAAGAAAAACAACATGAACATTACCATAACCTTTGATTTGTTACCCTCTATCATCGCCACGATAGATGTTTTCTCCACTGCTGGTTTCTTTAAAGTCTTCAAACCACTATCTGTTCCCTATCATGTGGATGGGTGCACCTAAGTAGACAAACTAGGTATCTACTTCATCCTCCTTAGCCGAAAGTGCAAAGTCAGATATGAACAGTCTGATGTTCTGACTCTCCTCCTCATTATCAAAATGACTTGCATGTTGCTTATGTCCCTTCCCACTTGTTGGAGATCAGATGCACAGCAAACATAAAAACATATACACAGCCATAAAGAAATCATGCACAGGCAACACAGGAATTAACGTGGTTCACCCAACCAATCTGGGCTACGTCCACACAACTAAGGCATCGACAATATTATTAATCAAAAAACAGGAGATTACATAAACCAAACTCTCACACACCTCACAGCAAACAATCCGAATGGTTGCCTGTTATATAGCAAAGAGAATCTAACCACCTCATTAACTCACTCACATCAAATATAGGAGGCATTAATCATCTCCCAACACCCTGGAGCTAATCTAGGAACTGAATTTCTATTGTTGTCACCTACAGAGATTTTTACCTACTTTACTCCAAACAGAAAATCTCAACAATCTCCACCTTGACAACAATTAGCCTGATGCCCTGATATTATTATTTTATCTTTTCTGCAAGCCAAGAGAAGCCAAACACCAGCGTAGCTTCTCTAACAAAACTGGTTTCGTGAACATGTCTGCACAGTTTTCCTTTGTATGCACCTTTTCAAGAGAGGCTCCCCTTTCAGTGATAATATGTCTTACAAAATGGTACTTAATTGGAATATGCTTTGATTTACTATGATAGGTCAGATTCTTAGCCAAATGTATTGCACTTTGACTATCACAAAGTAACCTGATGTTGTCCTGTAACCTACCAAACTCACCAAGCAAACCTTTCAACCAAGCCGCCTCTTTGCAAGCATGCGAAGCAGCAAATGTATTCTGCTTCAGTAGTGGACAAAGCAACAATGTTCTGTAGCTTTGACATCCAACTTATAGCTCCACCTGCAAGAGTAAAGACATACCCTGAAGTTGACCTTCTCTTATCCAAATCACCTGCAAAATTGGAATCAACATATCCGCAAACAAATTCACTACTCTTATTGTAAGTGATACAATAACTACTTGTGCCTCTCAGATACCGAAGCACCCATTTCACTGCTGACCAGTGTTCTTTACCCGGATTTGCCATGTACCTGCTGACAACCCCAACTGCATGTGAAATATCTGGTTGAGTACAAACCATCGCATACATTAAACACCCTACTACATTGGCATATGGAATTCGAGACATATAATCCTTTTCTTCATCTGTATTAGGACATAAACTGGAAGAAAGCTTGAAATGGGAAGCTAAAGGGACTGACACGGGCTTCACATTATTCATACCAAACCTCAAAAGTATTTTCTCAACATACTTCTGTTGTGATAGCCACAGCTTACCATTACTCCTGTCTCTGAAAATCTCCATGCCCAAAATCTGTCTTGCTGCTCCTAGATCTTTCATATCAAATGTCCTTGCCATCTGAGCCTTCAACCTGTTCATTTCTTCTATGCTTTTGCTTGCTAAAATCATATCGTCAACATACAATACCAAGATAATGAATATGCCATTATTCAACTGTTTAAAATAAATACAATGATCATATTCACTTCTAACATATTTCTGACTCAACATGAAAGAATCAAACTTCTTATACCACTGCCGAGGCGACTGCTTCAGGCCATATAATGACTTCTTGAGCCTGCAGAAAAATTTCTCATTGCGATGGTGAACAAACCCTTCCGGTTGTTCCATATATATTTCCTCATCTAAGTCACCATGTAGAAATGCAGTCTTAACATCTAACTGCTGCAACTCTAAATCAAGCAGAGCCACTAATGCTAACACAATTCTAATTGAAACAATTTTAACCACTAGTGAAAAAATCTCATGAAAGTCAATACCGGCTTTCTGAGAAAACCCTTTTGCAACCAGTCGTGCTTTGTACCTGTCTTCCGTATCATTCACACCCCGTTTCAGCTTGAAAACCCATTTACACCCCACAGTTTTCCTGCCTTTTGGAAGCTCAACCAGATCCCATGTACCATTCTTACTTAAGGCCATCATTTCGTCCTTCATGGCTGCTTTCCACTTGTCACTATTTGAACCTTCTACAGCTTCCTGTTAACACAAAGGTTCATCATCATTGGCGATCAAAGCAACTGAAGTAACATGATCATCATACCTTCTTGGAGGGCATTTGATCCTTGTAGACCTCCTTAAGAATGTTTCTGGTGCTTCCACAATTGGCTGTCTATCATCTGTAGGAACTTCTTCATGATCGCCATCTGAGACCTGTTCATGACCTCCATCTGAACCCTGTTCATAATCTGATTCTGAAACCTGTTCATGACTTGAATCTGAACTATGGACGTTATGACTATCATTAGAAATGCTGTCAAACCGAATGTGCTGGAAATCAAATACATCATCATGTTTCAATCTACTATCTACATCTAACTGTACAAGAGAGGATTCATTAAACTTTACATCTCTGTTGATGATGATTTTGCGTGTAGTAGGATCCCACAATCTATATCCCTTTGTTCCATCACCATACCCAACAAAGATATACCTTTTATACTTTGGATCTAATTTAGTTCGCTGATGTTTAGGCACTAGAGCATATGCTTCACAACCAAACACTCTGAGTTTAGAATAGTCACAAGGGTGTCCTTTCCATACCTCTTACGGAACCTTGCAGCCTATCGCCATTGATGGAGATCGGTTTATCACATAACAAGTTGTTGCCACTGCTTCCGTCCACAACTCCTTCTGCAACCCGGCGTTACTCAGCATACACCTTGCTCTCTCTAGAAGAGTCATGTTCATGCGTTCAACAACTCCATTCTGCTGAGGGGTATAAACTGTGGTCTTATGTCTCTCGATCCCTGGATCCTTGCAATAGCTGTCAAACTCCTTGGAAGTAAACTCACCACCATTGTCAGTTCTTAAACATTTTATAGTTCTACCAGTGTTGTTTTCTACCAATGCTCTAAACTGCTTGAAAACTGTAAAAACATCAGACTTCCTTTTCAACATGTAGACCCACACTTTCCTAGAAAATTCATCAATAAACGATACAAAATATGACGAGCCACCATATGACGCTGTAGGGGATGGACCCCAAACATCTGAATGGATATAATCAAGTATTCCTTTACTAGTATGTTTGCCTGTTTTAAATTTTTGTTTAATTTCTTTTCCAAACAAGCAATGTTTACAGAAATCTAACTTTCCAGATCTTAGATTAGGAAGTAACTTGCGATCAGCCAAAATTTTCAACCCTCGTTCGCTCATATGGCCCAACCTTTGATGCCATAGGCGAATGGAACTACTGTCCTGTTCAGACACCGACACATGATCTGACCCAGTTCTACCTTCTAATTGAAAAAGATTTCCTACCTTCTTAGCCTTCATCACTAGTAAAATACCTTTATAGATTTTCATAACTCCACCTTGAATTACAGTTTTATATCCATTCTTATCCCGTGCTCCTAATGAAATTAGATTTTTCCTTAGATCTGGTACATGTCTCACATCAGTTAACAATTTGGTTGTGCCATCTAACATTTGCAGTTGTATACTTCCTATTCCAACAATACTACAAGTGACATCATTACCCATGTACACGACTCCATCATCAATTGATCTATATGTCTTAAACCAATCTTTATGAATACACATGTGGTTAGATGCCCTAGAATCTAACAACCAATGTTGATCATGTTTTGAAACATTAACAGACAATACCTCATCACTCATACCTGAACCAGATACTGAACCTGTATCTGTGGTGTTGGCTTCCTTCTTTTCTGTCAAAGAGCCTTCTTTAGCAACCTACTTTCGCTTCCAGCAATCCTTTTTCAGATGTCCAGCCTTGCCACAATGCCAGCACTTCACCTTTGTCTTCTTTCCTTTGGACTTTGAACGAGAGTCGCTATGCTTTCCCCCGGAGTGTCTCTCTCTTGAGCGACCTCTGGCCATCATTACCTCTGACATAGAGGTGTCTGCATTCGACCTCTTTCTCATCTCCTCAGACAACAAGGCTCCAACAACATCGTCAAACTCAAGAATGTCTATTGTACTAAAGCTTATGGAAGTAACAAAGTGATCCCAGGATTCGGGCAATGAACACAATAGAGTTATTGCCTTATCCTCTGAATCAAATTTCACATCTAGATTGTCTAATTGCACCAGTAAGGTATTAAAAACATTCAGGTGATCAGTAATCGAGGTACCTTCTTTCATCCGAAAACCGTAAAGTTGTCGTTCCAGGAGAATCCGGTTTGTCAAGGATTTTGTCATATACAGCTTCTCCAACTTCGTCCACAAACGAGCTGCACTCTTCTCTGACACGATGTTAAATAAAACATCATCAGCCAAACACAACCGAATTCCGCTCAAGGCTCGTCCATCCAATTCATTCCACTCATCATCTGTCACGGGGGAATGCAATTTGGACCTGCCCAACAATGCCTTTGCCACGCCCTGCTGTACCAGCAGATCATGCATTTTTACCTTCCAGATCTCGAAATTATTTTTCCCATTAAACTTCTCGATTTCGAACCGGGCACTTTGAGTTTTCGCCATTTGTATCAACAAAAAACACAATAATCTCCAATATCCAAGTTTAAATGAAGTTTGTGATTAAATACCAGCAATTAGCAAAACCAACTGCCTATGCCTTTAAAAAACAAGCAACTATCTGCCCTTTGTACGTCACATACATATATCTGCCATATGCCTATGCTTTTTCTTTAAACAAAAGAACTCTGCCCACGTGACAATTATTTTCTTTGTAAACAATGTGTTTCACCGAGTTTCCAAGCTTATTCAAAATAACGCCCCGTTATCAGCACTTATCTTTCATGGTTTTTACTACAACTGTATGCAAGGCCCGTAAGCACTCCAATCTGCGCCTTTATTTAATTTAACAATGCGCATATAAACTAAACATTTGCTGTTCTATGCAACAAAAAATTCTTGTTTTATATGTACCGCATCCAACAAACATTATACTTCTTTTCGCGCATTCATTTATACACATCGGAGCAGGCCATAAAAGGGAAAAACAGTTACGGAATTGAAAACACGCATTCAGCATGTAAACGCAGGTAGAGCAGTACCTCGATCATCGAGAAGCCGATCTTCACGTCGGGTTCACCAAAGGTTATGTCAGCGCAGGTATATCAGGAGGCAACCAGAGATATTCCTCCATATAAATGGTGTAAACCGTGCCGCGCAGCTCCTCCAGCAACGTGCCACGCCTGTTTCAGGTCCAACCACTCCTCCGCTGCGCTAAGATGCCGTTGTTTGCAATTCAATTATGTGCCAACAGCACCTTGGAATTGATATGTATTGCCATGAGAAAGTTTGTCCACGCAGATGCTGGTAATTCTCCACACAGGTCCACGCTGATCTGGTGTGCACAACGCTGTGTCAATGCTTCACATAGGTTAAAAAACGACCTCCACGCACCAGCGCGATCGCCTCTGCCTTCTTGAGGATCCAGGTTTGGGACCCGCGGCACAACGGCGACCTCGTCCTTGGCTTTGTGGACGACTGAGCTTAAATCCGCTTGGAAACTTTTGCTCCAGCTAACAGAAGCCACATTACCACAGCGCTCCACCTTCAGCATGCTCATGAGTTGCGCCACGCCTCCAAATGCTCTGATACCAATTGTTGGAGATCAGATGCACAGCAAACATAAAAACATATACACAGCCATAAAAAATCATGCACAGGCAACACAGGAATTAACGTGGTTCACCCAACCAATCTGGGCTACGTCCACACAACTAAGGCATCGGCAATATTATTAATCAAAAAACAGGAGATTACATAAACCAAACTCTCACACACCTCACAGCAAAAAATCCGAATGGTTGCCTGTTATATAGCAAAGAGAATCTAACCACCTCATTAACTCACTCACATCAAATATAGGAGGCATTAATCATCTCCCAACAACCTAGAGCTAATCTAGGAACTGAATTTCTATTGTTGTCACCTATAGAGATTTTTGCCTACTTTACTCCAAACAGAAAATCTCAACACCACCTTCATCAAACTTATCTTTCATGCAATATCTAGCTATATGGCCAGTTCTACCACAATAAAAACATTTGGTCGCAGAGTCATTTCTATTGAAAATGTACCTTGGGGTGAGGGCATCTTTTTCTATGGGATTGCGCTACTCTTCTGTGCTACATTTGGCTTTCCTTTGAAGGGATTCTTCTTCGCCATTAAGGCTAAATCTAAACTCTGAGGTTTATGAGTCAGTCGTCTTTCCTCCTCTTGCATGAGGATCCCTACCAATTCTTCAAATACAGGGTCTTTTTCTCTTGCATTCAAGCCAGTGATGAACATTTGATACTCATCAGTCATACCATTCATGGTAATTGTGACCAGATCTGTATCTGACATAACTTCACTAATATCACTCAGCTTGTTCTTGAGCTCCTTGATCTGCGAAATCAATGCTACAACTATCTCATTCTCCTCCATCTTGATGGAGAGAATCTTGCTCTTCAAGAACAACAACCAATTGGTGTTCTTGACCTCACAAAGATCCTTGAGTGTCTTTCAGATCTCTGGTGCAGTCTTGCAATCACAGATAGGGGGAATAATGCAATCTTTGACTGACAACTTCAGGAGCATTCTCGCCTTAGTCTCCCACTTGTCTCAGTCTTGGATTGTTGTTGTTGTTCCTCCTGCAACAAGTTTTGGCTTCACCTCATCATTGTTCACAAGCGTCCATGCATTATGTCCCTCAAGGAGGCTCTGCAGCTTGAATTTCCAACTAAAGTAATTGGATCCATCCAGCTTGTTGTTTTCATTGAATTAAGCTTAAGCTAACTCGTTATTCATCTTAAATGTATAAAAAACTTGGACCCCGACAATTTAAAAAAAGAAAACGACCCCAAATCTTCAAAACTACTGCAAATACCGAATGCAAATACCAAATCCAAACAAAACTGAGCCCAAATCACTTCAATTCTTTCTTTTAAAACATAATTGCCCCTCCATTAAAGAGTTAAAGAGCCCCTCCATATTCAAATAAAAAACCCTTTTTTTTTTCAATCGCCCCTTTCCTTTCTCTTTTTAAAAGGATTACTTAAATTCTTTCCTTTTAAAAACAATCGCCCCTTTAAATTAAAAAACCCTTCCTTTTTTCTTTAATTAAAAAACATAGCCATGGAATTCGAAATCGTGAAATAAGGTTTTTTTTTTTAATTCTAAATCATGGAATGGAAATATAAGAACAGGAAGGAATTCAAAATCATGAAATTTTAAATGGACTTCGACGTTTCTTTAATCATGATATTATGTGGCACAAATTTTCAAATTTAAAATCACCATAATCACCAGCGCATCCGTGTCCAAGCCTTCGATCTTTGCGTGCCCCAATTGACAGCTCTGCCTCAAGCTCTCACGCTGCCAGCGTTCACCCAAAACGCAGTCCCGCAGAGATGGCAGTCTCCCTTCTTCAGAAAACACATGAAGCAGCAACTTACAGGCAACAAATCTTGGCCTTTGCGTAGTCGAGATCTCATACGAGCGATCTCATTTTTCGCCAGAGGTCCATTTGCGAAAACCGAGGACCAACGCAGCCCCTTCCAACAGGCAGATTATTGCGCGACCTCCTCCAGCACGCAACAGTGGGTCTCCAACACGCAGTTCACTGAGCGGCTTCGTCCACGGAACTTCGATCCACTGTCTTTCACCGTGGCAGCCTCCACGCACTTCTGATCTCAACATTCCTGCAGCAATCCAAACGACCTTGTCACCGCAGAATTCACCGTGGCCTCCTCTTCACTGTAGACTCCTCATCAAAGAGCGCTTCTTCTACAATGCGCAGTGGAGCTATACGCTGTGGTAAAAAATGCACTGCCTATCGGCAGCCAAGAAATCCAGAGAAATCCAGAGCTCTTTTCAGAGAAATCCTTGCAGTCAGACTTCACCGCAAACTCTACGAACACGGTCGGTGCGATTATCACTGCTCCACTCGCGTCGCTCTGACTAATAAAAAATTTGCAAGGCGAGAAGTGAAATCGGCGCGACCATACCGCCAAATGCTGTGCTGATTTCGCCTCAAACGCGCCGGTCTCACTCTCCACTCAGGGTACAGGCCGAGTGCCGGTCTCACTTTGATACCATGTCAAAAATACGCCGAATCAACTCTATAATCAATTGAGCAATTGAGCAGCTTACAGGTATGAAACACTACTTGTAAGATTGCCTATGTAGTATACCACTCTGTTTCATTCGTACATACCACTCTGTTTCATTCATTACACGAGGAATATATATAACAAACAGACATTTAGTAATCTCAACATGTAGCGCCTAAATATGTAGGGAATTGAATGATTACATTTATAATTATTATTAAGAAAAATTAAATAATTTTAAAATCTAATATAATCAAATTTTCAAAAAAAATTATATTTATTTTTAAAAAATCATATATATGAAATCAATCCATCAAAAAAAGAAATTCGAAACCATTTTTATTTTTCTTAAATAGTTATTAATTTTAATCTTTTAAATATGGGTTATTTTTTAATTCCTATATTTGAAATTTTGAAATAAATTAATTGTGTAGGATGCTTGTTTCATTAAATGCAATGTCAGTTGATGTCTATCTAATTCGATACTAAGGAAGGACTAAACACCATTTATATTTTTTTTATATCTCCTTGGATCTAAGGCATATGCATTCATACTACATTTCTATGAATAACATATTAACCCGATGCAACATTGAGGATTGATTCTTGATTGGCACCTTGGGAAATCGTGTCCAAAAGGTGTTTGCAGCATTGAAGGACGATTAATGATTGGCATGATGGAATCTCCCGCCCCAAAGATGCTCCAATGCATCCGTTCACCCAGCAAAGCCACCACCTATTTCTGTCTTGATGGATATATATGACACGAGTCACATGACATTCCGTTTTCACACCAAATGAATGGCCTGAATTGCTTTTGCTATCCTTAAGGGGTTACATGAAACGTATTGTACCAAATGAGTCATGGAATTGTTTGTTATGCTCCAGTCATGGCAGTTATGTGATGCAGACCATTCCATTTTCGTGATAACTTCAATTCGTGAGGCTCATTTATATGAAACTAGAAAGGCATTCCAAAGCCTTGGCTCGAGGTTCTGCAAGTAGTCTTCCATCTGATATCTAAAATGATCACTTTGAAAACTAGAAATCCCGCTTTAAACTGTTCAGGGTTTGGGCTCTACACGTCCCGGAATTCTGTGTTTGCGATCATTCCAGCAGGCAAGGAATGTGTGAAAAGGATTTTTTGTTATTTTATTTTTATGGGCAGGATTGAAATGGGCAGAATTGGAAAGAGTTTGTTATATCAATTCTTCTAATTTTAGGTTTGGAGTGTGATTGTGTTCCAAAACCAAGAGAAGTGGTTGAGTTTAGAGGTTTATTTTATAACTCAATATGATGTGTAACGTTATGAATTCATAATGAAATTTACAAATAATATCCTTATTAAGAAGTTGGATCTCTCTTCTCTGAAACTCCATTTGGATGGCATAGAATGACCAGCAGCACGATCTCCAAAGAGTTTGAGGAGAAGAGAAAGTAAGACCTAGCATGAGCCATGATCAAGAAGTTGGATCTCTCTTCTCATAAACTCCATTTGGATGTTTTGTTGCAGGCATGTATGTAGAGTTCATCAAAGTATACAAATCTGGATTCTACTCCTCCAATACTACACTTTGCCAAGAACGTAGACTCGCAGATCTTCGTTTTTTCATGAAATCCATTTCCATGCTTCGACGTTGGAGGCATAATTTAGGGCGGTCTAAAAATCTGGACTTTCTCTTCCAATACGGCATATTGTCAAGAATATACCTCCTGTCAACAAAATATCAGCACTTACGCTTTGTAAATGTTAAGCTATTTGAAATTTTATTTATAGTGTATTTTGCATAATAATACTTTGTGATTTGTTTTATTGAATGGAAAATTTTACATATAACTTCTTGGAACTTCTTTCGTAAGATTTTTGAGATGAAGATATTTCTTTGGTACCTGAATTATCTTAAAACTTTTTTCAGAACTTTTTTTTAAGGATGTAGGTATTTCTTTGTTACTTTCGAATCTCGATCACGTAAATGATAAGTGGAAAACAAAATTGAAACTTGATGTCCATCGATTGGAGTGAGCTAAGCTTATTTGGGTTCGTTCGAGTGTATTTAATTTTATTAAGCATTTTCTAGTTTCTAGTTTGGTACAGAAGATATGTGGTATTTTTGTATGTGATATTTTTGAGTTTAATATAGATGATACGTTGTAATGTAATGTAAAATTAAGGTTCAAGATTTTATACAATCTAGGCTATCACAATGGTTCAAGAAGAAAAAATAATAAAGAGTGAAAAAATAATAAAGAGTGAATACTTTTCTGAATTGTTATTTTACTTGAATGATATATTTAAAAAATATTAATAATTAAAAATTAAGTGTGTTAAAATTAGGTTTACAATATAATTTTCTTTTATCTAAACAATTTCTTTTAATTATTTTACAATTATTTTACATTGAATGTGAAAATGATATACATAACATATCAAATAATTTACATTTTAATATATCATGGTTTTTATTTTAACTAGCAACTATAAAACATAGTATACCTTCATGTTAATATAATGTTTAATTAGTTATGAAGTGTTTCCCTCTTTTATGGCAAAAAAATTGCATTTCACATACTTTCACACATTCATTAGTTGAGAAAGTAATGTGCAATAAAGTAAAATCCAAACATACCAATATTTTTATACTAAGTTATAACCATCAGAATAGTATCCTATTAATATTATGGATGTTTCCTTTCTCTTTTCTCTTTTTTTTTCGGTTTATAATAAAAAAAACATATTAATATGAAAAGACTTTTAAAGTATCCAAACCAAACAAAATACAAAATATTAAATAGAATGCACTCCTGTTATGTTAACTAACTTAACTTTGTAATAAGTTTTTTTGGTTAATTTTATAATAATATTTTTTGAATTATTATAATTTGGAAATAAATTTAATGAAATTTTAAAATATTGTTTTTCCCTATTTAAAATTAATTTCAAACTTTTTATCAAATATATAAAATAAAATCTAAATTTCAAACTTTTATCGAATTAACATACTCTCACTATTTCTTACTATTAACAGAAATATCATAGCAAAACCTATTAAATGCGTAATGGCCTTTCTCTACTCATTTAACATAAACATCCCTCTAGAAATCATGTATCACCAACCCTGTGAATGTCAGTGGAGAGGGCAGCTTGGATAGAAAGGCAACAAAATAGTACTTACCGTTTGGAATGAAAAAAGCCAAATGATAGAGAGGATGGGGATTTGAATGGCGCGAGCTGATTTGGCACTGGGTATATAGGGAGGGGCTTTTTTCATCTCACCACGTCTCTGATCTTTGTCTCTTTGGCTTTTTTCCCTGTTCTGGCCAGCGCTTCATCTTGCAATTTTCTTTGTTGTCTGCAAGGTTCTTTTTTGCATTTTGTTTTTTTGGTGTGGCTATTTCTCTTTTTGCTTTTTATTTTTTGGTGTGGCTATTTTTCTGTTTTGGCACTTTTTGTACTGGATCCAGGCTTCTCTCCTTGAAGATTTGGTCCATTGTCTCAGACTCCCCTTTTTCGCTTCTACAGGAATTTCTTCTCTCTCAGTATTTGAAGTTAATTGGGGCTAATTGATGCACTCAGAATTTAGCAAATGTAACTTCTTCTTTTTTTCTAATGAAAGAAGTTTTTTTTCCTGTTTGAAAAATATAGGTAGGAGGGAAGAGTTTTGTTTTGTTTCCTGGTCGCTGCTCTTCTCCTCTGTTCTGTCCATCTCATTTGTTTCCAATTGCCTTAGTTATG
Source organism: Pinus tabuliformis (assembly GCA_031772625.1). Classification (NCBI taxonomy): domain Eukaryota; kingdom Viridiplantae; phylum Streptophyta; class Pinopsida; order Pinales; family Pinaceae; genus Pinus; species Pinus tabuliformis. Next base: position 498,303,488 of record CM062812.1, on the reverse strand, counting down.
TTTTGATTAGGGATTCCATGCTTGTTTTTAGTTGATTGAGCATGGCCATGCTCTGCTTTGGCTTGGTTGGAGTTTGTTGTGGTTGGTTTTATTATGCTCACCATTCCTTCTTTGTGTGAATGTTTATTTAGATTTCTAGTTTGGAATTGAAAATGAAAATGCGGGACAAAAGAAGAAACACGATGCTCTGTAATCGGGTTTTAACGGCTCCCTCAAATTGTCCATATTGCACCCAGCCATGGTTACTTACAATTAGAGTTGAATTTCAAAATAGACTGATTTGTTGAATTTGTCGATTTTCACATCTCTCTGAGTTTTCACAGAGCTTAATTTTTTTTCACAATTTTAAGCAAAAATCTAGACAGTCTCTTAAATTTATAAAAGACAAATCATTTCCTCACAAGTTTTTTTTGCATCGAAAGTTATGGAAATTCTTGTTATATTTTGAAAAAATTTGATAGAAATTTTTATAAATTAAAGTAAAAATTGTTAAATTTCATAATTTTAGGTACCCTAAAAGTTTTTGATGGTCCTGAATCTATTTTCACCATTAAAAACATTTTTATAAATTAAAGTAAAAATTGTTAAATTTCATAATTTTAAGTACCCTAGATGGTCCTGAATCTATTTTCACCATTAAAAACATGATTCAAATACTGCCTCTATAAATTTTTTAAATTGTTTTACCCAAATTCCAATAACTTTCCACCATTTCCAACATAAACAACTCCCAAACATTCCATTTCCATTGCCATACAATCTCTGCAGACCACGCCACTGCACCTCTGGATGTTCCCAGATACATCAACTGCCTCTCCCCGTAAGATTTTATTCAGCCGCATCTTTCATTCTTCTTAAAAATTTCCATATTTTACCTATGAAAAGATAAATGAAAATTTAGAAGCAACATGTGAAGGAAGGAATTGAATAACACCATGAAACAATTGAAATAACATATCCCAATAAGGATATAAATTAAAATTAGGTTGACTGGAAATGTATGAAATATAAAAATTGGGAATGTATGGAATATAAAAATTAATTAATATTTTTTTCACTTGCTTAAGAATATGTTATCATATGTTATAGATTTTAAATTCAAGAGGATAGAGTATTTACATTTTGTAAATTATAATAGTTAAATACTGTTTCAAGGGTATGTTGTAACAAAATAATATACTAAATCAATTTAGTATTTAATATTACTAATAATTCAAAATTAAAATTAAATTAAATTATTATAATATTTTTTGAATTTAAAAAATTAAAAAATCAATTATATTATTACTAAATAATAAAATAAATTAATATACATATACATATAAAATATGAAACAAGATTTTAACTATATAGATTTATTTTTATTTTATCAGGTAATTTTTTAATATATAAATATCTTTCGTTATAATATAGTGGGACCAAAGCCATGAGTTATCAAATATCACATGCTAAAAAAACCGTAACCTATTTTATATGACATTTATTTATTAGACAAGTTTTGCTAAACAATTTAATTAAAATGACAAAAAAACATAATTACTTTTGAGATAAATTAAAATTCTATTTTTATATATTATTATGAATATTTTGAAATATTTAATAGAAATTAAGATTGAAATTTTAAAAACCCTATTTCAAAATAAACACACTTATTTACATAATTATTATTATTCCGAACTCTTACAACATATCCATTAACCAAAATCACTACTATTGAAAATTACAAATTCAACTCACTTTTATTTTAATAAACTTATTTTAACATTTTCAACCATCATCCTTATATATTTCACAGCTTAACATTATACCACGGTTATCAAAAATATAGTAACTGGAATGTTACTCTAGTTATTATTATACCAACCATAATAAAAATCATGAACCTATAAAGGTTGCACTAATTTTATTGAATAAAATAATAAAATACAATAAGACGATAATGGATGGAAAAATGTGAAAGAAATCCATATGGGATGTAATCACATAATAAAAATGATTATAGGAATATGGAAAGATTTCGCAAGGTAGTATAACACCAAAGGCACCGCATTCGAAGCATTTTTTTTTTTGAAATTCGAAAGTTACGGAATGTGAAGGGTTGTCAAACAAATTCGGCCTAACTTCAGTTCAGTTAATCTCAAATCCATCCCAAGTATCATCTCGCACCGTATCTCCAAGGCGAATAAATTTGCTTGTAATTGTGCGGGTTTGTTGAAATTCCTGCGACGCTAGATTATATTTCATTTGAATTTCCTCAGCGCCACTTGGAGATTCCGAGTTAACTGCCGGGTACATAGGAAATATAGTTTTTACCAAACTCACCATATTGCAATAAAAAGGTGATGTCGCAAGGACAGTTATGAAATGAAAAAAATTGCAAGCTAGCATTGTGCTTGAAAGGGAACAAATTGCTATAATTACATGTTTATGGGTTAAAGTTGTATATAAGGAACACAATCTAGATCCATAGTTTAAAAAATTATGGATAAAGCTAAACAAGATTAGTATAAAATATCACGGATAAAGTTAGACAAAAGGGAAAAGAATGTATAATTTAATCTTACTAATTCTTCCCAAATGGTACTTGAGATAGAGATGTATTTTTTTTTATTTTTATTTTTTTAAATTGAATAATAGAAGAGATGGAAATAGTTATACATGAATTGGATGGAGAAGAGGAGAATTTGGTCGATGAGGAAATACCAAATATATTTTTACCAACCATAATTGACATTACTTAACCACAAGCATGAAAGTAAAAAGGCACGCAAAAAAAATATGTTATTGTTTTAGTGGATCTAGGTAGTCTATATTGTCAAACTTACATGACACTTTTAGATAGTCAACCATGTCACAGTTGAAAGTCTCTTCTTTCAGACTAGTGTTTTCTCTCCTTCTAGACTAGTGTTTTCTAGTCTCTAGGGGGTGTCCCTAGATGATGTATGCTATTATCCACTTAATATTCTTGCGTAAAACTTCAATTTGATTAGCATACAACAAAGCTTCACTTTTGACTTGCCGATAAGAAACCAAAAGTGAAGTAGTTCTTGAGAATGAAATTTATAATGGTTGAAATTAGATTTGAAAGTAATAGTAGCAACAAAATCGAAGAGTGAGAAAATGATGTGCGTCTCCATTGAAATAATCCAAAACAAATGCACTTCACAATTACCCAAGATGTTGGTTGCACTGTAATAAGTATTGAGTGATAGGCTACCATGAGTTCTTTTGCTAGTGGTGGAGCATCTACCCAACCCTTGTACTAATGCTCCAATATATAGTAAAAACATTTCCTCCCTCAAACTAGTTGATTCAATGGCTCAAAGCAAGGAAAAGTTGGAAAGGCTAAAAACTTGGTAAGAACAACTAACCTTTCTTACACTTCCACTTTCAATTATTTTGGAAAAAACACAAAATATGCTTTGTTTGCTCCACTTTATGAGTAGAAACACCAATTCTAAATATGCTTTCTTTGCTTCACTTCATGAGTAGAAACATCAACAAAATATGCTATCTTTGCTCCACTTCTTGAGTAGCAACATCAAAAAATATGTTTTCTTTGCTTCACTTCTCAATGAGTGGAAACATCAAATAAATCAAATTTTTACATCTCGTCATTGAATTCGAAAACACTCACATTTCTCCTAGGTTTACTCATGAAGGAATTTAGTAAAGGCTCTCATTATCTCATTAAAACATTTGACACATTTTCCATGTGATTAAATAATTAAAAAAATAATTATTTAATTATTTCACAACTTATAACTCTGAAGTCATAATCCTTGAAATTGATCTTGGTGGATATCAATGGCCACCCACCTATTCCATTGGCTCACAACACAATATTTCTATTTTGGCAGCTTTCTATTTTCGACAGGTTTTAGGTCTCAAACTTCTGGAGTAGTTTCGAGGCTTGAACAACTATTTTTTGGGAAACATACAACAATTGTCAAACTTTGTCAGTAGTCAGAAAATGTATTTCTCGGATAGAACTTACCAAAGAGCTATCACACACACCAAATGGAGATCGTATCTTAAAGTTACGACTTCGGGAAGTTGACATTCTAACTTACCCCATCGGGGCCCAAAAATCTTTCGCACCTCATTTCCTAGGTTTAGGTTTTTAGATGTTTAGAATTTCTCATTACTTCTTTATGATAAAAATGCCTCTAAGCCTTATTGTAACATAGTTCGACTAAGATGTGTAGCCGTCACATCTCTTTCAAAGATAAGTTACCACCATTCGAGCTAGTTTGTTTTCATTCTACACTTATACAGTTTCAACATTTTCCATTTATTAATAGAAGTCCAATTTCACTATATCTTTGTGTTTTGGTTATAAATTTGTGTATTATTTTGTTCCCTTCATAAATTTGGATAAGTGGTACCATAATGGTTTGCTCTTTATCTCTTTTTTTGTCCATGTCTCCAATGAGGTCGGGTAGAAGGAGTTGTGAATCAAACTACTTGAGCCGTTGGAGGATTGTCTTTGTTGACCTTGATGGCCTCCCATGGTGAAATAAAAAGAATGATGATGGAGCAGGAGATCCTATTAAATTGTTACTCAAAGAAGCCCTTGAGAAACAAAGGAACAAGATGATGGACAATTATTCCTAAATCCTTTGATGGATTCCAATATGCAACACATCTTCATCCAATGGCCACTTTGTAGGTGCCACCCTCTTTAAGGTATAAGTTAATTTTGATATTCCTATATTTGAAGGCTAGATAGATGTAGCTAGTCTAGATAAATGGTTAAATTTGCTTGAAGGGTATTGTTTAGTCCACAATTCTTCCAATAGAGAAAATATTATCTTTGAACTCGTTAGGGATGCCCACCATGTCAAGGATTGGTAGGAAACTTACTGTGAGTAGAGGGCCACAGAAGAGTCAACACTGTTTTTAGTTGCACCCACTTAGGACTCTTTTAGCAACGACAATATTAACCTGTTGGAAGCTACAAAGGCTAGTACATGAGATGGACCACACTATATGGCAGGAAAGGGACCAAGTAGTGCCAGAGTTCACAAATATATTTTATATCTTACGCACCAAGCAGGGTATCAAAGACTTTGAGTGACATTTGGTGTTGAAGTACCATTGTTGTCTACACATATACATTTGGACTGAAATTGAGCTCTTAGACATCTCCTCACTTGGCATAGCATAATACTGATATTCTGTCAAAATAAAGAAAAAATTTATATAGAATAAGTGAGACATTGGATCTGCAAATTCTTCACACCAAAACCAGGGCAAGGGCATCCTCAAATCGTAGAACAAAGGACAGATCCAAGGTGGACTGCCGTAGGAAAATCCATCTAAGCCATAAACAAATAATGGTAAAAGGAAAACAAAGAAAGACATAGAAAGTGGTATGAGTTAGACAAGATCCCCAATCATAACACCAATGAATGTCACATAAGGAAGTCCCTAGTGGTTGAGCTAAAAGCCTCAAATTAAGACATAGGTTTCGACTCTAAACTAGACCTAGACAAGAGGAAATAGATCATTGATGCAGAACCCAGTGCCATTGTCGCCACCACCAAGGTCCAACAAAGTGAGCCCAATGAGTCAAAAAAATATGAGTTTCTCTTTCATGTTAGTTTTGTAGCATAATATAGGTGTTCTAGTCTCGAATTTTGTCTAAGATACGAAGGAACACAAGATCTTCAAAACCTAGAAAAGGTTTTGCAAGATATGCTTACGAAATGACTTAATTAAATCAATTAGCCATCATTTAAATTTTTCGTAAGTCTAACTTAGGAAAAAGGTTAATTAATGGTAATTATTTAAGAAAAGGTGAGAAATCTCTAGAAACTCACACACATTGAGTTTGAGATGATCATAGTTGTTGATGATGATCTAATCACGGAAATTGGTGAGAAAACAAGAGATTATAAGAGCAGGATGATGGTGATGGAGATAAAAAGATAAAGTGAGAAGGAGAGCGAGTTGTTTGGGAAGATCAAGCTATCTAGTTGCACAAGTTGAGGAATGAAGAAGAGTTTGAGCTAGAAGTGAGATTGAGGGAGCAGTAATAGAGTATTCCAACAGAGATTCCTAGCAACAGAGTACGGAGGCCGAATAACTAGTGCGAGTTGACAGAAGCCTACTACGAGAAGTCAAAAGAGGGCTTGCAGTGTTGCTAGAGGTCAGATCAAGCTCCAAAATGCCAAGAAAATTTCTTCCAGTGGCATAGGGAGGCAAGAAGTCTCACTTGGAGCCAACTAGCAGGTCATTTGATTTTCCAAGCCCAAGAAATGTGAGTTCCTGGAGGTCGATTTTCTTAGTGGGGTTTGAGCAGGTCAGAGGGAGGCCCATATAATTTGCAGAAGGGAGAAATTTTCTCTAAATTATTTGGCTGAGATTATTGCTAGAGGATTGCTAGGTTGGGCATCCAGATATTGTACTCAGATTTTGTTGTTGCATAATAAAATAAACCATCATCTGGTACACTAGTTTTCCTAGTTGGGTTTTTTTAGGGACTTTTGTCCAAAAATATTGGTGTCATTTTTATTGTATGTGTATGCATCTATTTTCTCAGTTCTAGTTTATTTTCCACAACATAATTTTATTGTGAACAATTGCAGTGTCATTTATTTGTTATTTGTCTTAACAAATAAACTGCATAATTAATCAGGTAGAAGAATAATTTTCTAGTTGTTGCAATTTCAAGGAATTTTCGCATGGTATCAAATCATTGAAGATCATATCGGAGACTCAGTAGTGAGAGGGAGAAATTTTGCAATTTATAAGGGAGTTATGAGAATAATTTCTTAGATCTGTGCAAGCCACCAGGAAGTGCTAATTGCAGAACCAGAGGGTTTGATTTTCAGTTGCAACCAACAAATAAAATCGATCAACCTTAGAAACAGAAATTTGCAGGTGTGGGTTTGTTGGATGGATGGTTCTGGTGAGCAGATCAATCACTTCGATTTGGGTGCAATTGATTTGCAGCAGGTTTTGCAGTAGCAGATCATTGTTGGGTGGAAGAGAAAAGCTCATAGAGAAAGAGGAATTTCCACAATTTCTCAAGGGGTTTTCAGATCCAGTTTTAAGGAGGAAATCCATAATTTCTAGTTGCAGAAGGTCGTAATAGTTTTGTCAGTCAACCAATGAAAGCTTCAAGAGCAGCAGATTGTGTGCTAGATTCCAGAGAAGGAATTCTAGAAGGTTGAGTGAGTTTCCCAATTGAGGTAGCAAGCAATGTGAGTATCAGAGGACTTCCGGAGCCAGATAGTAGTATATGTGTGCATTCCATAGAGGAGTGAAGGTAGCAAAGAGTGAGGTCAAGTAGGAAAGGGATGAGATTCCTATTTATTTCCTAGTTTTTGAGTTTTGTAGGGATGACAACAACAGGTCTCAAAGATCATGATAGACTTGATGGAGCCTCGAACTTTGGTATCTGGAAGGTTAGAATGTTATTCCCGTTGGATGAGCATGGCCTAAAAGAGTTTGTGACAAGAATCATAATTGTATCAGCAAACCCTATCCAATTCCACAAATATAGGAAGGATTAGGCCAAAGCAAAGAGGATTGTCTTGGATGGAGTCCGAGATCAGATTTTTCCACACATTGTAGAGAAAAATATAATAAAGGAAATGTGGGATGTCATTATGAAGTTATACCAAGATCCATCTGAGAACAAGAAAATGGTTCTCAAGGAGAAGCTAAGGACCACAAAGGTGATGAAGAGTGAGGGCGTAACTCCATATCTCCCCAGAATTCAAGATGTCTGAGATGAGCTAGTAGCTATTGTTACACAGTAATTTGTCACCATTGATCACCGTCCCTGTTACCCCTTTCCCGCACTTTGGAGGACTCATTCCGGGACTTGTGAGCAGTGACATAACTTGAAAACACTTGCATTATGTTCCCCTAGGTATGGACTTCATATGCCTTGAAGACATCTCCTGCAAAATATCCTTAAAAAGTCCCATTTTTCCATTAGCGTGGATCCACAGTGTCTCACCCGCGCCAACCAAGTTTGGAAAAGTTTGTTCACAAACGCACGCCCGAGAGTTTTTTCCTTTCGACTCATGTGGCTTTTCAGGGATAATGTCAATCTCATGGATGTCGAGAATCATCATCCGCAATAGCTTTTCGAGGATAATGCTTATCCCATGAATGTCTAGATTCATTGTATATCTTCCTCCTCCTCCATCTATAAAAGCTTGTTCTGGTGCATTTGACAAGCTAGTTTTGAATATAGGGAGAATGATACTGTTAGAAGTCTGAGAGATTGTTGTTGAGTCTTCTTTGCATTCATAGTCAAAGAGAGAGAGAGGCTTGTTCCTGATCCCGACAAGATTTGCGAGACATGTGTAGCTGATCACCTAGGCAAAGGAGGATTTGACGTCAGAACTTCGGTTGTATACTCCTTTGTTGATTATCAATAATAGATGATTATCATTATGGTTCCATTCTTGTTGTTCATTATAATGATGATTGAATTATATCTTTTCTGACCGATATATAATTGCATCTATTGGATTTTATGCTTGTATTCGCATCGTTCTTTGCATGTGCAGGTGTCCATTCACGGAGATCGTGAGGATCGTGACCGGCCGGAGCAGAGGAATGGGAGCATCAACTCTCCTACAACACTAGCGTTGGAATCTAAGTAGGTTCTCGTAATCCACCTTTAATTTGCAATTAGGAACCTGCATGATAGTGTTGTTTGATTGTTGCTAGACCCATTTTGGGCTAGTGGGATCGCCTCTGTCTGTAGAGGGGATTTACCTCTCCAACAATTTGGCGACTCCACGAGGGATGTTATTTGTTGTTTGATTCGTAAACTTTGGACGGAGCCTGAAGTACGGCCAGGTAGCCTTCGAAACGCTATTGCTCTGCATTAGTGAAGTAGATCAATGCCACTTCAGTCAATCTCCGGTTTGGTTTACGAACCGAACAGCCTGGAGTTTGTCTTGCACTTTGGTTTTCTCTTGTTTGCTTGCTTAGATAAGCTTTCTGGGTTGGATTTTTAAATTGTTTCTTGCTGCTTGGTCTGTCTGGATACTGTCGATCAGACCTTGGACTGCTTGATTTATTTTTAAGCCAGCAAACTTTATTAGCACGTTTTTTTACCTGACAGTCGCGCCAGTGGGCGCAGGTTGCATGAAAGCAACTCACGCTAATCCCTTAATAGTGCGAGTTACAGACTGACAGTCACGCCAGTCCTGTGAACTTTGCCAGTTTGCTTGTTTGGAAGCCTTTTGAACTCGGATTTCTTTCTTTTCACATCTTTTTCAGCAATTGGAGTGTGTCAGAGATCTGTTTGACTAGTTTTTGACCTTCATCCTTCGGGTGTTTGCCTCTTTCCATCGATCTCATATCCTAGCCCTAGAGCATCTAGTGGCTTTGTACATTGAGCCTTCCGTAGGAGTTTTTGGTTCTTTGATTGTCCAGTCGACTTCTTGGCTATTTTTGCACTTGTCTAGTGGTTGTCAAAACTTTTTATTGTGTGCTTCGAGCAATCTACCTCTTGTTCATTTGGATTTCGCTTGGCTTCGTTTGGGCTTAGATCACATAGCTCATTGAGGTATTTGTGATTCTTCTTGGCTTGACAGATTGTCTTGGTGTTTCAGACTTGATTCTATTTTCATTAAGTGAAGTTTGTATGTTTACTCATTGTTATCATCTCTCAAAATTTGTTTAAGTGCATTATGCCATTAAAAAAAAAACAAACGATCTTTTTGCATTGCATTAGTTAATGGAAGTTAGCATTTTTCACTGTTATTAGCAATTAGTCACTTTTAAAAAAGAAAAAGAAAAAGTTTTGTTTATTGCCATTAGCTGCATTAGAATATTTGTTGATTGTTTGATGATCATTTTGTTTGTTTGGAAGATCTCAACTCTTCTGTAGTTAGCATTCATCGAATGGAATGATACATTTTGGCATATAGCTTGCATTTAGGAAATTGTGAGAGATCGCATACGATAGGACCTGAAAACTGAAACCTAATAAAAGATCAACTGTACAATGAACTGAATGAATCTAAAAACGCATTGGAACTTAACGCATGCATTCTAGAGGTCTAGGCTAGAGATGTGTTCCGGCGTCGTTAAACCTAGTCACTGTTGTTTCACATTATGGTTGGGTGATTCCTCCTTTTGTGACTCGATAGTGGTGTAGCACGGATTTGTGCTCCCACGTACCATCAAGTATATGTGGAGACCCCACTAGGTTATCATCCTTTATCCGCAGGAAGCCGTGTCTGCCACCTTACAAGCCGTAATTCACTGAACACAGCATTCGGGAAGACTGACTGCCGTACGGGAAGTCCTTGGTTTTCATCTGATTGCCAAGGTGTATAAGCAGTTTTATGGATTGTTTGGTAAACCTTTTGCGTAGTTCTCAAGAGTAGTCACTTTTGACCCTTTTCGGACTCCCTAAAATAAAAGGTTCGCCTGAGCATTTGTCACTTCGGGCTCACTAAATATTCGAAGGAGACTAGAGTCATCTTTTTGTCCTTTTCTCGACTCTTAAAACATGAAAAGGTCAAGTTCAGTTCCTTTGTCTTAAAATTTATTCGGCCACGATTCACATTTACCCGGTTAGATCTTGTTTGCATTTGTTTGGGTAGGGTCCTATCTCGTTAGATTCCCTAGGATTTTGTGAAGTTTTCATCCTGGCGGAATTACCAATTTCGTCTCCTTCCTTTGTCGAGATACTGGTTGTGAGTGAAACTCTTCCTGTTATTCTGAGTATACAACCGATTAATTCTCGTGCTCCAGGCGACGAGACTTACAAATTTCATTGGAACCCCGTTTGGGAACCTTCTGAGGACGGTATCCCTTTTTGGGAATACACTTCCCCTCGTGTTTCAACCCCACTATTTTCTTCCGACATGGAGGACATATCCCCTACTTCGACTGAAGAATCCGTTGCGATGAGCGGTGAAATTCCCACCGCAACGGAACCTATACTTGTTAGTAGCACCCCTACTACTAGGAGACTACCTCCATGCTATAAAGCAATAAAGGATGTTATGTCCTTTGGAACTCCCTTCACGAGTTCTATTTGGTCACAACTCGCTTTTCCCACCATGGAGCCTTTTATTCCACAAAGTCGCAGTACGACCTGTTACCTCAATCCCAACCATTCCAACGGTATGTGTAGCTTCTTCGACTCCTATTTTCAGTCGTCCTTCGGCCTCTATATTCGGAGTCTTTGATCCTACGTCAAACGTCCCAGCAAAGGGGCCATATGATCATTATTTACCACATCTTGGTAGGCCTTTGTCGTCTCAACCGACTGTTGAGATTTCAGTTCCGCTGTCAATTGATTGGGGCCCCACCTCTTATCATGGTGGCCAAGTATCGTCTGCGCAATCCCAAAGACCACTTCATCAAGACCAACAAGGACAACCCTTCCAGGGACAACCTTTCGCCTCTAGTGGTCCGTCTTTCACCTCTCATGCTCAACCTTCTGGTAACTTAGGTCAATCTTCTGTTCAACAAGGCCAACCTGGTATCTAGCAAGGTTATCCTACTGAACAAATTGGTCAATCGTATGTTCACCCAAACCAACCTAATGTTCAGTATGGTCCAACATCTAGACAAGATGGTCAACCATATGGTCAGCCTACCATCCAGTATAGTCAACCCTCTGGGCAAGTCGGCCAGCATCAAATCCAATCAGGCCAACCAACTGCCTAGCCCTTTCGGCCATCTGGTCCGTTAGGACAACCCTCAGTTGTGCAACAACAACTCCACCCCCAACAAGTACAACCTTCTAGGCAGGTGGGCCAACCTCAATATCAACAAGGTCATCCTTCCGGCCAGATAGCCCAACCTACAGGACATCCTTCTGGCGCTGCTCAACCCGGTTTTTTGCCCCAGGTTGGACCCCAGGCTCCATCCGGTCTTCAAATGCAAGTTGGAATTCAATCCCAACCAGTCTATCAAACTCAACCTGTTTCTCAAACTCAGTTTGGAGTCCAGCCACCGTATGGTTACCAGCAACCTCAAGGGCAACCTTCGTTTGCCCCATATCAAAATTATCAACAACTGCAGGCAAATCCTTATCAGAATTATCCGCAATCGTATGGTGCTCCTGCAGGACAGTTTGGTAATCCATGGAACGCTGGGGGGCAGAACCAAAATCCCTATGGGCAAAACCCTATGGGGCCAAATCCGTCTGGACCAAGCCCATGGGGGCAACCGCCAGTTGGTTGGAACCCTCTTGCTCCATCATACTAGCAGCCCCAGATGTCTTTCAATCCTCAGTTACCTTTCTTAGCGACTTTGGAATTACCGGATGTGTCCAAACTGACCACGATCCCATTCTCCATAATCCGTATTGGCCTTCGGTTCCAACGAAAATTCCCGGTGACTGTCCAAAATTCGATGGTAAAGCTAATGAAGATCCACAAGCTCATGTCATGACCTATCACTTGTGGTGTTCATCCAATTCGTGGCTTGATGATTCGATTCGGCTTCGCCATTTTCAAAGGACCCTCACTCGCTCTGCAGCTAAGTGGTATATTGAGCTCACTCGCGGATCCTTTCAGGATTTCAACTCATTGGCTATGGCATTCCTCACTCATTTTCAGTTGCCCATTCGATATGAAACGGGTACACACCTCCTGACATCCTTAAGACAGACAACGGCTACGCATATCTCTGATCATATCCATGAATGGAGACGACGTAGACGTATGATCAAATTTTGGATTCCTGACCAACTCCTTACCGATTGATTTACGAATTCGTTCGTTCCTCCAATAGCTCGGGACATTGCCATGGGGGCGTGTGTCACTGAAGAGCAAGCTATCGCGTGCGCTCAGTACCTTGACTTGGTTTATTCTCAGTTTGGTACATTGTATGATTATTTGCCTGATGCCCCGAGACCAGGAACATCCAAAGCCCCGCCAACACCAACTGTTGACGGTATTATTGGTTCTGTTAACTCGTCCTCGAAGAAAAATTTCACGAACCCTGGGAAGCAAAAATCAAATGCTTCGAATGAACACACTTCTCAGGTAACACCCACTTCGAATATTACTTCCGAGGTCAATGCTGTCCAGTCCACCACGGCAGAAAAAGCCTCAAAAGGAAAGAAGAAAGGAAAAGGGAAGAATAAGCCAGATCAACCTAAACAGGACTCCCCTAAACCTCCGCCCGAGGAAGGTGCCAAGCGCAAACCCAAGTATCCTTGTCTTATCTGTGATGAAGATCACTATACCAAAGACTGCCCTAGGCGGTCCGAAGTTAGTCGTTTGTTGAAAGGCACTCCCGGGACTCCTGCGGTGCTCAAAGAACCCTTTCCCTCGCAACAAACTCAAATGGTGGATGACCCCTCTCAACCTCCCTCTTCCTTCGGTTCTCAAGTATTTATGGCTGGAACGATATCTGTCCACATCAATACTCGAACAAAAGATTATCCGTCATCTGACGGGAAAGAGCCTGAGCTCCCCTCTAGTGCTCCTCCGTTCAGTTCAGGTCCGCTCAACATCGAGAGACCTAGTACTGAAACGCCTATTCGACCCCCTCCAAAAGGAGTACTCCGGAAATCTTCTTACAACCCAAATGCTCGTGCTGCACAACACTACAATATCGTTGAGGACTTAGCTCAGACTCCATCGGCTATGTCTGCTTTAGAAGTTCTCCAGAGCTGCCCTTCTTAGAGGAAGTCCTTGCTATCGGCTATCGGTGGCATAGACCCGGCCGACTCAGATTTGATTACTTTTGACTTGGAACGCCATACGCAGAGACTGCCTCCCCAAATCGCATTCCTCATACAGGTTATTATTAATTCCAAAACGATTCATTGTATAGTCATTGATGAAGGTGCTTCAACTTGCATTATGTCTGTTGCCTGTTGCCTGTTGGAAAGCTATTAGATCTCCGACCCTGAGCTAGTCTCCCACAACCTTGGAAGCTTTTGACTGAAGAGCATCCCGTCCTTATGGTATACTCCAACGTTTTCCCATCTCTTTGGAAGGGAAGACAGTCGAGATGGAAGTTGAAGTGGTTGATGCTAGTCTTACCTACAACCTTCTTCTCGGACGTAGTTGGATATACGCGATGCAAGCTGTAGCTTCATCTTTGTTTCGTATCATCCGTTTCCCTCATCAAGGGAAGATTGTTACCGTAGACCAACTGTCATTCTTCGCTTCCTCTTCTGAGGGCAACATCCCTTTTGTGGAGCATACCTCCAAATCATCTGAGAGTCTGGGATCCGGGCTTTTCAAAGATCCTGCCCTCATGGGTGTTTTTCCGGTCCCACCTCCTAACTTCTCTTCCGTCAATATGATTACTACTTGTTCTGATCCGTGGATCCTCCCTCCCACCGATCAAGTAGATTCTTGGGGCGATCAGATGTCGTTGAGTCCTTCCGAGCTCAACTATGTCGAAATCATTGCTGCATCAGCTCCCTCTTCTGAACTTGCTCCTTCGAGCAAGGTTCTCGACTCGTTCGCTCTATCCTCATGGCTTGTAGATGAGACTTCTTCAGACCCTTTAAAAGAAACATTCCCTTCTGACGAAGCCTTCATTGAGACTATGTCTCTCGAGGAACCTCCTTGGCATGATTCTCACCATCATTCCTCGTTTCTCCCTGCCCATCAGGATATGCTTACTTGTCTCGAGCGGTTTTCTCCTTGTCTCCCATTTCAAACCCTTCAAACACCTATCCAAGTTTATCAAGTGTCCTCTGAAGGAAATATGGTGAACATTACGCAAACCCAACCCATCGACATCTCTGTGAAACCAGGGATTGCTGAACATCTTCACATTGGAGTCACTTGTACTCCGGAGGAGATTCGACTCTATACCAATCTTTTTCACGAATTTCGTGACGTCTTTGCATGGCCCTACGAAGAAATGCCCGGCATTGATCCTAGCATAGTGGTGCATGAGATAATCACGTACCCGGGTGCTAAGCCTGTTCGTCAACGTTTACGCCCTGTACACCCTCGCAAGGCTACAGCTATTAAGGCGGAAGTAGAGAAGCTTCTTAAAGCTGGTTTTATTTACCCTATCCCACTCACAGATTGAGTCTCCAATATCGTACCTGTGAATAAAAAACAGGGTACCATCCGTGTTTGTGTCGATTATCATGATATTAATCGGGCCTGTCCTAAAGATAATTTCCCCACACCATTCATTGATCAAATTATTGACGAGTGTGCCGGAAGCGAAATGTACTCTTTTATGGATGGTTTTTCTGGATATAACCAGATCAATATTGCTCCCACTGATCAACACAAGACCGCTTTTATCTGTCCATGTGCACTTTTGCCTATAAGAAGCTCCCTTTCGGTCTCAAAAATGCCGGTGCTACCTTCCAACGTGCAATGTCCTATGCTTTTCATGACATTCGACACATTGTACAGCCATACCTGGATGATCTCCCAGCTCATTCAGCCAAACGTCAGGACCACCCTACTCACCTTCGCGATATCTTTCTTCGCTGTCCACACTACCGAATCAGACTCAATCCTCACAAATGTGTCTTTTGCGTTGAATCCGGCCAACTTCTCGGGTTTGTCGTCTCCCGAGAGGGCATCCGTTTGGATCCCCTTAAAGTCGAGGCTATAGTAAATCTTCCTCCCCCTGCTTCTTTACAGCAATTGCAAAGTTTTCAGGGTAAAGCAAATTTTCTAAGACGATTCGTTCCAAACTATGCCGAGGTGGCTAAATGTTTCACGCGGTTACTAAAGCGAGATGTCCCTTTTCATTGGGATACCATCACTCAGGAATATTTTGAGCGTCTCAAGGGTCTCCTTGTTTCTGCTCCGTTGCTCCGTCCTCCGAACTATCATCGCGACTACACTCTGTATTTGGCTACCGCCGACACCAGTATCGGCATGGTTCTCGTTCAAACTGACGATGATGACACTGAGCATGTTGTATATTATCTCAGCCGCAATCTTTTAGACACGGAAACTCGATATGCTTATGTCGAGAAGTTGGCTTTGGCCGTCATTTGTGCTGTCCAACGTTTCCGTCACTATATTCTGTTGCGCACTACCACCGTGGTTTCTGATTGCAACCCCATGACGTATATTTTGTCACGCCAGTTGCTAGCGGGCAAGTACTCAAAGTGGATTGTCATCCTCCAAGAGTTCGACTTGGAATTTACCAATGCCAAGTCCAAGAAATCCCTTGTATTCGCTGAGTTACTTTGCTCTTTGCCATCTTCTTCCCCGCCCTCTCACTCAGAGGATCATATTCCGGATGAGAATTTATTCCTCATTAGTACCCTCGATCCCTGGTACGGGGATATCATTATATATCTGCAAACATCCTCTTTTCACCCCGGCATGTCCAAAGATGCTTGGCGAAGGATTCGTCATCAGTCTCAACCATACCATATCATTGGGGACACACTTTATCGCCTCGGCACCGACTCTATTCTCCGCCGATGTCTAACTCTCGAGGAAGCTGAGCATGTCTTGAATGATTGCCACTCTGGTGCCTATGGTGGTCACATGTCCGGATATGCTACTGCCCAAAAAATCCTCCGTGCTGGCTACTTTTGGCCCTCTATCTTTAAGGATTGCATTCTTGCCATCCGCTCTTGTCATGAGTGTCAGATATACCAGCGGAAGATGCGAGCGCCTCCCACTCCATTGCACCCTGTTGTCACCGTCGGCCCTTTTACAAAATGGGGCATTGATTATACGACCTGTAACCCTCGCTCGACCGGGGGGCATAGGTTTATTATCGTTGCCATCGATTACTTTACTAAATGGGCCGAGGCGATGCCTACATTAACTGAAGACGGTCACACAGCAGCGCAATTTTTATTCAACCATGTTATCTCGCGATTCGGCGTCCCTCAAGCCATCGTCACTGATCACGGGAAGCATTTCCGTAATCATATGATGATGGAACTAACAACCCAGTTAGGCTTACAGCACGATAGTTCGACTCCATACTATCCTCAGTCCAATGGCCAAGTTGAAGCTATCAACAAGATTTTGGTTACAATGCTTCAGCGTACCGTTGGCATGCATAAGTGTAACTGGCATTTGATGTTGTTCCCTGCCTTGTGGGCCTACCGAACTTCCGTGAAGGATGCCACCAGTTTCACTCCATTTAAACTAGTTTATGGACTAGAGGCTACCCTTCCAATCGAGTGCGAAATCCCTTCATTAAAATTGGCTATCGAGCTACTTCCCAACACTACTCCATTAGAAGAACGCCTTCTTTATCTGGAACAGCTAGATGAGACCCGTCGCCTAGCCTCTTTGGCCATCGAAACAAAAAAGAAGCGAGTCAAGACTCACTTCGATCAGACTGTCCGTCCACGTTCTTTTGTTGAGGGAGATTTAGTCCTACTATACGATCAGGCAAACGATAAGCTGGGAGCAGGAAAACTCCAGCCTATGTGGCTAGGCCCTTACATTGTCAAGAAAGTTTTGCAAAAAGGGGCCTACGAGCTAATTGATTATGAAGGGAACCCTCTCGGGAAGCCCCGAAACGGGCTGTATTTGAAAAAGTACTATGCATGATGCTTGTACATTTTATTTTGTACATACATGTACTTTAGCAGGTGTGTTCTGTGTATGTGTGTCAGTTTTAAAGGCATGACTGCCGCTTATTGTGTCTTTCGCTTCTTGTGCAGATGTTTGATGCACCTTATGTTGGTTTCGCTGATGGTGCCTGCCGCAGTACTTGCAACTTGTCCTCTGCGGCGTGGGTGATCTATGATCCTCATGGCGAGTTGATAGATTTTCAAGGTGTGTGTTTGGGTCGTACCACTAACAATGTCGTCGAATATTGTGCTGTAATTGAGCTACTTGCTAAAGCAATTAATATCGACATTTGTGCATTGGTAGTGAACCTAGACTCTCAACTTGTCGTCCACCAGCTCAACGGGCGATATTCCGTCAGAGACCATCGCATTCTAATGTTGTATTTACGTGTGAGATTTTTAGAAAGGAACTTTGATTTTATCACATATCATCATATTCCACGACGATTAAACACATTATTTGATGCATTGGCTAATCATGTATTAGATAGACATTTGCGTAATTTATAATCAAAACATTATACAAGCAAGCACATAAAAGCACAATAATAAGCCATAGGCATATGTATATATATATATATATATATATATATATATCTGTGTGTGTGTCATAATGTTTGCACCACGTGCGTTACATAGTCCAAAAAATAATACATGTTCATCCTGATACATCTTGGCATGACATGTCCCTTAAAAATATGCATGAAAGAAGCCTAGAAGTCTAGCCGTGGTGGTGCTCATGATAACACGTCACCGTACGCACCAATCGCCTCAACAGATGATGGATACGAGTCGGCACTCCCACTGTGTGCCTCTGGTATGCAAAGGGTACGTCCGCCAGTCTAGCGTAACCCGAAATCCCTTGGGTGAGTCCCTCAAGATTCTACACCAACTCTTTCCCCACGGCACCCCTTGCTTGAGGGTCGGTTGCGGGTTGGCCCTTCCGCGCTATAGGAGACAAGCCGGCTGGTCGCTCTGGGCCTACATCTGCATGTACATATGAATGTTATCAGAACATGCATGTATTAACAAAAAACAAATGAAAATACATAAAACATCAAAAAATGAAGAAATCATACCCAGCTCCTCGCCCCATTCCTCCTCCTCTGGTAGTGGGATGTCTGGATCCCCCATGAAATTAGTCCCCACGTATGCCCAATCCTCCACTACGATCAGCTGACGATGGAGCCATATAAAGAACTCGGGCCGCCAAGACATCTGCTGTCCCCCTCCTCCTCTGGGCATCAATGCTGCCCAGCGAGTCATCCTAGGCTCTCGTGGCAATGGATCAGCCACTACAGCTCCCTGAATCTGAAAGAGGGGTAAACGTTCCAAGAAGAATGACACCACAATTGAGCCATACCCGAACTGTTTCACTTCTCCGCGCTTACACTTTGTAAGATTCCTTTTGATGTTGGTAGTCACCGTTGTAGCCCAGTCAAAGATGGTGGGGCTGAGGAATTCTGTCGCTAGTAACAGATGATTCTTACTCGCCTCATGGGGCGCCTGTACCCCAGCTGCACGCGTGATGGTGAACAATATCACCTTAAGAACCAAATCCTGGATGGTGGCAATATCCACCTTGGCACTGTTTCTCCCAAATTGTGCCTCTGGACACACTCGGGCCTTCACTTCACCTATCTTCTCTCCGGAAGATCTGCTTCCGGTCAAGATAGGGCTCGCCCCTCTCCATGATAGCCCAGTAATGAAATACACATCAGACACGTCCAGCTCTAAGGTTTGGTCCCGTAAGCGAAATACTTGGTCATCAACATCCCAAGCATCCACTATGAACTGCAATAACTCAGACTGAGCTCGTAGATAAGAAGTGAGGAAGAACTTCTTGAGACCACAGTCCCTCAAAGCGTTCATACATCCCTCATCCTCGATGGCCAAGGCATATACAACATCATGTTCCCGTTCTTTCCATTCCACCACCATTTTTGCTTGTTTCCTACACCCACAAGGATGAATAAGTCATTATTGGAACATTGGTAAGCTTACAAACTGGACAAATTTAAAAAATAATGAGGAAATTCAAGGTAAAAATTAGGTCGCGCGGTTGGTGTGACTGTTTCTAATATAGTCGCGCCAATGGCGCGGCACCTTTGGGTAAATCACCCCATTGGCGCGGACCCGTGCCGGATACCCGCACCAATGGGGCGCAGCCCTAAATTTCAAATTCCTCCTTGCAGAGGCTCAATCAGGGGACAAAATGCATAAAAAAGGAATGGAAATGAAGCTAAGGGAAGCGCCTCTTACCTGGAACCGACGAAATCTCGAATGGTTGCACGGATTGGCTGTAATCACCGCCTGAAGTTTGCCCCCAAAACAGACCACTACTACCAGTCAAGAGGTAAAAAGTAAAAAGTAATTCTATTTTTTACATTTTCACCATATTTATAGACTTTTTGACTCATTTTTAGGTTTAAAAAGTTATTTTTTGGAATATTTTAATATATTTGTGGTCGAAAATGGGTTTTACGATTGCTTCTTGTGCAGCGACAGGTCTTTTACGAAACTTCGATGGTGAAACGAGTTGTATTTTATACATTTTCGGACTTGGTAAATACACGAAAAAGTCACTGTGGAGTCATCTTTCAGCTCTTTTCTTACTCACTAAACATGAAAAGATCGTCGAGTTCTTTCTCTTGACTCGTTAAACATAAATAAGAGGCAGTCGTCTTTAAACTCTTTTCCGACTGTGTAAAAATGAAAAGATCGTCGGACCTTTGTCGTTTCAGGTTCGTCAACGGTTTCGAAACGACGTGGTTTCGATCGCTTTTTTACTTTTTCAGCTCGAAATCACTACTTATGAAAAGTACTCCTCGATCGTAATGGTCGGGCGGTTCTTTCGAGCATTGTTTTATACCTTTTTGGGCTCGAGAGACACAACTTTACGAAAAAGGACACCCTTGGAGTTTTCTTTTCCGCAGTCTTTTCAAACTCTCTAAACATGAAAAGACACCGAGTTTTTCCTTTGTCAGACTTGTTAAAACTTGATGACATTGGAATCCGTCGAGATGACGTTACACGCATAAGCTATCCCCGTCAAGCTTGTTAATAAAAAATAACTGGGGTACTCGCCAGAAATGGTGGGGGAAAATGGAACCATAATTATTGTCGTGTCGGCAGTATGTCGCTCTTGAACATGGCACTTGTCTGCTTTCGTGTCCGGGTGGGGACATCTCATCTCATTTTTCGCTTGCCTTTGTCGATTTGGGTAATCCTGTTTGACCTCTCATCTGCTCATTGCCTCGTCACCATGACCTTTGATCCATTGATGTCAAATACTGCCAATTCCACTGTCGTGCCACCGATATGTTCAAGAGAAGTTGACCTCTGCATAATAACAACCTCCTTCTGATAGCTCACACAATTTTGATCCACCACAACATTCTTTCTTTGTCTCGTGTCAATGATGTGGGAAACACTATGGCCCACCTTCAATCAAGGTCACTTCCTATCGACTTCAGCGCATTATCCAGGAAGCTGATCTAGAGACTCCCTTTCGGTGCCTTGGAGCCTGCATACCTCAACGGCAGGTTCTTCATGTTCGACGTGAGGTTTTCATCATTGGCCTCCGAGCGAATGATTCTACGGGTGTTCGACGCCAGCTCACTGATTCGCACACCGTAGATTGTACCTATAGTACCTTGAGGGCCATTTTCATTATTGGTGGTACCTCTCGCGTCTGTTAACAGTTTTCATTGTTGACTGGTAATCAAACGATGTTCATGCATGTTCGACTTCAGCTCATGTATTCGCATGCTTGAACTTGTACTTTTGTTCGGGTCGAGATGGAGCGCAAGGCCCTGGATTTTGTCTGTTGGAATCTAGGCTGTGATTTTGTGGATTCTTGTTACAAGACTCATTCACTGGATGGCTGCGACCATACCTGAGTCTATCCTAACCGGATGGCTGCGCCCATACCATGGATCTAGATTAGTATGTACTCTGTTATGGATGGTTGCGACCATACCACATATATCATGTACTTGAGCTATCAGTTGTATCTCTCTATGCAGATTCTCCGGCGGCAGCTGCATGTGTTCTTGTAAAGCATTTCACCCCTCTCTCTCTCTCAGGCCTCATGCTTTAGGGGGCATCTGTTACACAGTAATTTGTCACCATTGGTCATCGTCCCTGTTACCCCTTTCCCGCACTTTGGAGGACTCATTCCGGGACTTGTGAGCAGTGACATAACTTGAAAACACTTGCATTTTGTTCCCCTAGGTATGGACTTCATATGCCTTGAAGACATCTCCTACAAAATATCCTTAAAAAGTCCCCTTTTCCATTAGCGTGGATCCACAGTGTCTCACTCGCGCCAATGAAAGAAATTCTCCAAAGAGGGCGCGCTCATTGGCGCTCTGTCTCAGAGTCTTACCCGCGCCAACCAAGTTTGGAAAAGTTTGTTCACAAACGCATGCCCGAGAGTTTTTTCCTTTCGACTCATGTGGCTGTTCAGGGATAATGTCAGTCTCATGGATGTCGAGAATCATCATCCACAATATCTTTTCGAGGATAATGCTTATCCCATGAATGTCTGGATTCATTGTATCTCTTCCTCCTCCTCCATCTATAAAAGCTTGTTCTGGTGCATTTGACAAGCTAGTTTTGAATATAGGGAGAATGATACTGTCAGAAGTCTGAGAGATTGTTGTTGAGTCTTCTTTGCATTCATAGTCAAAGAGAGAGAGAGGCTTGTTCCTGATCCCGACAAGCTTTGCGAGACATGTGTAGCTGATCACCCAGCCAAAGGAGGATTTGACGTCAGAACTTCGGTTGTATACTCCTTTGTTGATTATCAATAATAGATGATTATCATTATGGTTCCATTCTTGCTGTTCATTATAATGATGATTGAATTATATCTTTTCTGACCGATATATAATTTCATCTATTGGATTTTATGCTTGTATTCATATCGTTCTTTGCATGTGCAGGTGTCCATTCACGGAGATCATGAGGATCGTGACCGGCCAGAGAAAAGGAACAGGAGCTTCAACTCTCCTACAACACTAGCGTTGGAATCCAAGTAGGTTCTCGTAATCCACCTTTAATTTTCAATTAGGAACCTACATGATAGTATTGTTTGATTGTTGCTAGACCCATTTTGGGCTAGTGGGATCGCCTCTGTCCGCAGAGGGGATTTACCTCTCCAACAGCTATAGGTGAGAAACTAGAGGAAAGTGAACTTGTACAAATAGAACTAAATGATTTTACCCCGGAGTGGGCCACGTTTGTTTAGGGAATCACTAGACGAGACAAAATGCCTGGTTTGGAACGCATATGGAGTGACTTCACACAAGAGGAGTTGAGGCTCATTCTTGTTAAGGGTACTTCCAGCAATAGCAGTAAAGGGTCAAAGGTTGAGAAGGAGGAGGAGAACATAGCCCTTGCCAGTAAAGGAAAAGCGAAGAAAGTTCCTAGTCAGGGACAAGGCTCAAAGGGAGGAGAGAAGAAGAAGAAATGGTGTGGTGAGTTTGGTCACTACAACACTCAGTGGCCCAAGAAAAAGAAAGACAAGAAGGGGGAGCAACATACCACAACTTCGACAAACAAAGATGAGTTGACCTCCAGGATGGAGTAGTTTAGAATGGTAGCAGCTATACCTCTAGATGGAGAAGAGTGTGACGCTCCAGAGTTGCAGGATTGGACAGGGTCCATGGAAAAGAAGAAAAGATTACAACATACTCTTCATATGGATCATTACCTTGGCTATGAGGGCCCATAGTTTTAATAGTAGGAGGATTAGTGTAAGTAGGTATAATCAGATCTTGAGAGACAGTTGCAGAGACTAGTTGTAGTTAGTTACTAGAGGGGCGCAAGTCCAATCAGGATGTAGACAGTTACTCAATAGACAATGCATATACTAGTTGCAATCAGAGACTCAGGAGATAGTTACAGAACTAGTACGGTGACACATTGGATATGTAGAGCAATTCTTAGTTGTAACAGTTGCATTAGTAGTAGCAACATGGAATAGAATGTAGTGCAAAGGAGTGTTGGCATCAGTGCAGGCTAACACAATGCAATGTCAACAACAGTGAAGATGCAAGGTGATTCAACTACAAGGCTAGTGGATGAATCACAGTATGTGTAGTGGCTTAATGGATAGTGACATGTTGTTATAGGTGGCAGACATCAACAACGTGAGGGAAAATTTTACAGGAGAAGGCATAACACCTTCCCTGTGAAGAGGGAGTGTTAGTTTTTTATAATCGTACAAGTGTTCTAATCTTGGTTTGTGTCTAAGAGTCTAAGGAACATGAGATATTCAAAACCAAAAAAAGGTTTCACGAGATAAGCTTGTGAAACACCTTAATTAAATTAATTATCCATCATTTAAATTTTTCCTAAGTCTAACTTAGGAAAACAAGTTAATTAATTAAGGAAAAGTTAGAAATCTCTAGAAACTCACAAAAATTGAGTTTGAGATGATCTTAGTCGTTTATGAGGATCTAATCATGGTCATTAGTGAGCCAAAAAAAGATTATAAGAGCAAGATGATGGGGATGGAGATAGAAACATGAAGTGAGAGGAAGAGCATGTTCCTTGGGTATATTAAACCATCCAATCGTAGAAGTTGAGCAAGGAAGAAGATTTCTAGCCAGAAGGAAAGCAAGAGTGAGATTGACGGAGAAACAACAAAGTATTCCAGCAAAGATTCCTAACAGCTGAGAAGGGAGGCTGAAATATTTCTGCAGGGAGGCTCAATAGCCAATGCAAGTTGCCAGAAGAGGGTTTGCAGTGTTTTCGGAGGTTAGATCAAGTTCCAAAAGGCCAAGTGAATTTCTTCTAGTGGCAGAGGGAGGTGACAGATCTCTTGGAGCTAATTGATAGACCGTATGATTTTCCCAGGCTAGGCAAAGAAAATTTTTGGAGGCCGAGTTTCTCAGTGGGGTTCGAGTAGGTCAGAGGGAGGTCAAAATAATTTCCAGAAGGGAGAAATTTTCTCCAAATTAATTTTTAAAGATTATTGTTGGAGGATTCTTGTTTGGGCATCTAAATATTGTACTCAAATTTTAATGTTGAATAATAAAGTAAATTGTCCTCTATTGCACTAGTTTTCCCAGTGGGGTTTTCCTGGGGAGTTTTTTCCAAAAACATTGGTGTCATTTTTATTTTGTGTGTGCACCTATTTTCTCAGTTCCAATTTATTTTTTGCAGCATATTTTCATTATGAAGAATTTTAGTGTGATTTATTCATTGTTTGTTGTAACAAATAAATTGCATAATTAATTAGTTAGAAGAATAAATTTCTAGTTGTTGCAATTTCAAGGAATTTTCACATTTCACCACTTATGTGGGTGGAGGGTGCTCCATTGCGTTTCATTGTCAATGGTAAGAGTCAAATAACCCTATCTCAGTAGAGTTCATTAAGCAGTTGGGCCTACTAATGACACCACACCCACAACCATACACCAGTGGGTGGCTGCACCAAGGGAGATTTCTTTGTGTTAGCCAACAATGTTACCTACCGTACAACATCAAGCCTTCCAAGGATGAGGTATTGTGTGACATTGCTCCCCTTGAAGTTTTTGATGTTCTATTAGGCCAACCATACTTGTGGAAGTGTCATATTATTATAGACTTCATAGTGTTATCATTACTTTGAGAAGACAACTATATAGGATACTAGAGGTAGTCTCACCTATTTCCATTTCTTTGATCTCTACTAAGAAATGCAGTAACGTCATCTCCTAGATTAGGAAATTTGTCCTCTTTCTGATTTGTTCTCAAAGTAAGAAGAATATTGTGGCCATGTCAATGAATTCGACACAGGGCTCCTCCATGAAGTAGAGGAAAGTGGATAAGGTCATGGATGAATACAGAGACATCTTCTCCTCACCATTGGGGTGCCTCTATACTGTCAAGTCACACATTCAATCAATCTGACCACCAGCGCACCTCTAGGCCAATGGGTAATTCTACCGCTTCTTTGTTCTAGAAAATGAGGAAATTGAGTGATAGACCCAAGATTTTCTTGAAAACGAGCACACCCGATCAAGTTCCTCACCCTTTGGAAGCCCAATTATTCTCATGCAAAAGAAAGATGGGACCTAGTCTACATTGATTATCGAGCCCTGAACAAAATCACATTCAGGAACTAGTATCTGATTCCCTGGATTGGAAACCTTCTTGACCAGCTCATGGGGGCCAATTACTTCACCAAGATTGATTTGAAGTATAGCTACTACCAATTGCCAATAGAACCAACTGATGTGTGGAAGTCTGCTTTCAAGTCTAAGGAAGGCCTTTTTGAATGGTTAGACATGCCATTTGGTTTAACGAATTCCCCAACAACTTTCATGAGGCTGATGGATGATATCTTGCAACCTTTCACCAACTCTTTTGTGGTTGTATATATGGATGATAACCTTGTCTTCAGCAGGAGTTGGTAATAATGCTTGTAGTACATTCAATAGGTCCTTCACACTCTGTGCTAGAACAAGCTATGTGCTAACTTGGAAAAATTATCGTTCGGCGTGGATGAGGTCTAATACTTATGTTACATTATTGATAGGCAAGGTGTGCATGTGGATCCAGCGAAGATCCAAGTCATTCGAGATTAGGCATCCCCAACGACTCTAACAAAGTTTCGTAGCTTCTTAGGCCTTTCTAAGTTCTATCAAAGATTTGTGTTAGGGTTCTCTTATGTCACTTGGCCCTTAAGTCAAGTGACCAAGCGTAGAGAAAAAATAAATTTTTTTCTTGGTTTGAATCACAACATATGGCATTCGATGAACTGAAACACTACCTTTACTCTACACCATTTGTCACCCTGCCAGGCCTGCAACATCCATTTGAGATTGAAACATATGCCTCCAACTATGTTATTGGTGCAGTGCTCATTCAACAAGGACATCTAATGGCATATCATAGAGAAACACTCTCTAATATGAATAACCCCATCTATGATAAGGATATATATTCCATTGTGTAGGCCTATCATCAATGGAAACACTATATTCTAGGGAATGAGACAATCATCGACACGAATCATAGGCCTCTTCAATTTATGAAAACACAAGGGCAGTTACAAAATTGTTGCCATTAGAAATTGTCCACATACTTGAAAAAATTCGACTTTAACATCAAATATAAGAAGGCTAGAACCAGTCATGTCACAGACTGCCTCAGTTAGCCCCCGGTTGTGGCACTGACCACAGTTCTCAACTCTTGTGGGAACGAGACCTCTGGATGGCCACAACTATACAACAATTACTTAAAATTCATTTCCGCATACAAGATATTGTTGGCAGGCAAGCAAGTTCCATGCTTCCATATCCAAGATGCATTATTGTTCTACCTGGGACACCTTTGTGTTCCTTCAAGCAAGCGTGCCAAGCTGATATGAGAGGCACACTACAGTTAGGTAGCAGAGCACCTTGGTGTGGAGAATATAGTGCAAACACTGTAGAAGTATTTTTATTGGTCAAAACTTCAACAAGATGTTGGAAAGTATACCAAGTCATGCACTACCTATTCCATCATTGCTAGACCAATCTATAAGAAGCAAGGCCTATATACCCCTCTACCCACTCCTAACCAGCCTTGGAAATCTATATCAATGCAATATGTGTCCAACCTTCTTTCTAACAAGCATGGTTAATATTTTTTGTTTGTGTTCATTGATAGATTTTCTAAGATGGACATTATAGTTGCCTACAAGAAGAGTATCACAACATAAACCACTGCTAAGCTCTTCTTCGAATGATTGTAAATACATTTTGGGGTCACGTAGACCATCATATCAAATCGGGATAACAGGTTCCTGACTGCATTCTAGTTGAGCCTCGGGTCATTGTTGGACATAAAGCTCACCAAATAAATTTCCTTCCACCCCTAGACTGATGCCTAGATAGAGGTCATCAACAGAATGATCGTGAACATTTTTCGCATGTGCAACTCCAAGAATCCATGAACATGGGATGGGAGCCTCCCCTATGTTAAACACAACTGGAAGAAATCTCTCCATAGATCAACTAGCCATAGCTCCTTTTAGGTGGTCCTAGAATTTCAACCATTGGGTCTCATCGATGTCACACTTCCCCTTTCAACTATGTAGGCACAATCTGCACATGTTCAATCTGAAGCTGACAAACCTATTGACTTTAATTCAAAACATTTGCTAGTAGGTCCATGATGTCTTGCAAAAATCCAATACTAATTACAAACAATTCCATGATAAGCACCAGGTGCCCCACAAGTTTCAAGTGTGAGACAAGGTTTGGTTGCATTTGTATAAGGAATGCCTTTCAGAGCCCATCGAAAACTTCGACCACTACACTACGGATCTGACACCATCACTAAGGTTGCGGGTGACAATGCCTTTGAGCTAAGTATTACCCCCCACCTTCATTGGCAGGCACCTAGTGTTCAATGTGGATTGTCTTCAGCCATACTTTCCTCCATTGTTGGACACATCAAAAATCACAAAGTCGCTGACACCAACATAACTCAACCCATATTGCATTGAACATGCCACAATTGATTATATTGTGGACACATAAACCAAGAGCACTCACCAATAGGGGTCCACCTATATCAAGTTGTCAAAGCAATCCAACTCTTGCACTAAGGCATGTGCCTCACTAGGAGCCAAGTTTAGTAGAAGTTTTCCTATATCATGGAGGCATTCAACGCAATGGAGACCATTGGTTCCTAAGGGGGGATGACTAATCCAACTAGATATCGGTGGCCACCCACCTATTCCACTGGCTCACAACACAATTATTTTATTTTGGTAGTTTTCTATTTTTGGCAGCTTTTAGATCCTAAACTTCTGGAGCTGTTTTGAGGCCCTAAACAATGTTTTTTGGGGAAATTGGTCGATAAAAGTTGTAGCTGGCCACTCCAACAATTGGAAAATTTACTTCTCGGATAAAACTTTTTGTAATGTCCCTTCCTAAATTATTTTGGAACAAGATTAATTTCAAAATTTTGGGGTCAATTTTGGAGGTGATGGGGCCCATTCTATTTTAATAGGAGGCTAGACTTAGCAGAAGTTATTTTGATGTGGTTAAGTTATACGTGGGGGCCACTCAAACTAGAAGAATACGGATTCCCTAGTTCGATTTGCATGGAGGAGAAATTAATGGTTAAGTGAGGGACCTACGATGGGGGGAAAATGGAGGGGAAAGTACTCCACAAAATCTATATAAGGAAGACATCTCTCCTCATTTCATCATCTTTTGGCATATCAAATTTCTCTTTGGTTGCTCGAGTTGCTTAGCCGAGTCTCTTTTTGTTTATCAAGAGTTCTTCATGCAGAGAGCTCACCCTTTCTTCAAGGGACTTTGAGACCCACCCTAGAGAGGTTCATCTACATTATTTTGGTGGAGGTTTTCATTATGATTTCTAGCATTTGCGTTCGTCGTCTCTAGCTGGTTCATATTTCTAGAGGACGTAGTG
The DNA here is from genome assembly GCA_031772625.1 of Pinus tabuliformis. Classification (NCBI taxonomy): domain Eukaryota; kingdom Viridiplantae; phylum Streptophyta; class Pinopsida; order Pinales; family Pinaceae; genus Pinus; species Pinus tabuliformis. The sequence goes on along the minus strand of CM062812.1, from coordinate 498,274,573 downwards.
AGGAGAGGTCAAGTTGTGATTGTGACATCTTTCAGAGGAGCTTTGGCCAGGGGAAATTACGGATAGGAGGCTTGGGTGTTCGACTGCTATTTGGGTGAGTTTTGGAGCTAGAGGAGAGAGTTTCTATTCAGTGTAACTTTTGTACCTCTAGGGACGATGAAAAGGTAGAATATTGTGCACATGTGGGAGGTGGCGACTAAACTTTTGTGGTTTATCCTTGTCGGGAGAGACAAGGGAAACATCAATGGAAGAGATTGCTACTTTTCCGGAGCCTTGGACGAGGATTTTTTTGGCATATTTGTAGGTCGTGTGCTTCAGTAGTTTGGAGGGCGTAGGGCCTCTTGAGGGTCGATTTTAGGAGGTCAAAATTTGGACAATCCATTTCTGGGTTTATCTGGGTTTTCTGAGAGGAGTCCATGGTCACAATTTCAGAATTTTCCGGATGATACTCGAGCCTGAAATACTAATTCTTATAACAGGGCGAATTGCGAGTTAACTGTGGAATCTGCACCATTTTGTGGGTTCGATTTTGGCTTGGAATCAAACCAAACCCTTTATGGGGTTTTTTGGGTTTTGGTCAAGGAGCATGAGCTTAAATTTGCATCATTTTCTGAGCATCGGAGGTGGAGTTTTTTTTTTCCCTTTTCAACCAGCAATGTAGTTTTCTAGGCAACGCAGAGCATTAGAGGAATAGTCATTTCCAGAATTTGAGATCATTGTATTATCACCTAGGTTCTGTCACGCTTGCCATTGAGGTAAGCCTAGGTTCATTCCCCCATACTATTGTACTTGCTCCATTGATTAATAAAATGACTCAGCTGGTTATTACTGCTAGAGTTTTTATGAGCATTTGCTAACTGTTTAAAAATTATGTGTTGTAAATCGCTTTTGCTTTGCATATCACTGTTTATTTAAGTTTGGAACATTACACTTTCCAACTGTGGGTAGCTAGAAGATCATGAAAGATTTGGGTATGAGTGCATAGTGATGGGTGAAACTGGACACAAACCCATGGCCCAAGGGAAATGTTGTATGCATAAATTCTGGGGTGGAATCCATTGAGACAATGAGAGGTTGGCCTAGTTGAGGAGGGTGACAAACTAGACACATCTTCACCCTTACAACAAAGATGCTAGAGGTGAGCAGGTCATGGGGGTGTGGCCATCTACATCATGTGGGGAAAGTCAACAAAATCAGGGCATTAGATCTCCTAAAAAAGAGTAGGCATGAGAGGGACAATTAGAGGTTGAAACCAGGGGACGCTTTTGCTGGTGGATACTTGGATTTAGATATCAGGATCTTGAGGAGGAGGTTGAGCATGATGCTGAGATCCCATAGGATGGTGAGGAGCACATCGATCTACTTGGTGAGGCATAGGAGTCACCATTATTCGAGACCTCTTTGATAGCCCTAGTTGGAACCTTGGTGGAGAGGATAGAGCATACACACATAGAGCCAGCTGTCGAGGAGGTGCCACCCACGGTTGAGGTGATGATAGTTGATGAGGCATCCAGAGCTGTGACCGAGTTTGCAGGGGATAGATACCCACGACAGATTCATCAATTCCAGGCTGACCTTCTAGCATTGAGAGAGAAGGCCACGATAGTACGAGAGGCCATTCTACAACAAAACAAGGAGCTGGAGGGCATGAGAGTGGTTTGTGCTGAGTTAGCAGCCAAACTGACTTGCGTTGGGGTACTGTTGGATTCCCTAATGGTACAACTAGAGTTCACTTTAGAGCATTAGAGTAGCCCTCTTCAGACTTACATAAATGGGGCTTGTAGCATCATTGGTTTACCTTTGCACCTTGGAGAGAAAGAAGCAGAGCCACCTCAACATATTTTATATGATGACTAGGCTGATGAGGTGAGGCGACATGAGCAGTGTAGGGTGTAACATTTGTAGGATGGAGGACCTGTCCTGCGTATGAGAGTTTGCGCATTCAATCCCTCTCTTGGGGTTGGATGGTGAGAGATTCTGAGTTGGTACCTGATGGAGTGGGCTATGGAGACAGTAGTGGACCCAGGTGGAGCTCAGCAAGAGTTTCTAGGCAATGAGGATGCAGGAAGCCCCAACTAGCATTGAGATCTGGGATGGACCACCTATAATTTCCCAGGTATACCGCTTGACTACAACTTGGATGGTATAGTTGACCTAGCAGCTCAGCACGCACATTTGCTAGGGGCGTTTTGGTCAGTACTAGTGGCCAACCAGCTTATGGGTAGACACCTTTGGTTGTCTTGGTATGATGGTTGTGCATGGGATCACAGGATGATCAACCTACTATGGCATGAGTTTGTCAGAGGAGGTGGCATCAACAGGCCACCAAACAGTGCCTTGTGTGGAGCTGGGGATTCCTCACACTTGCGTAGGGCACAAAGGACACAGAGGAGAAAAGTAGTGGTGGCATCACTACTGGCACTTGGAGAGATTCACTTCTAGGGCCCCTCATGGAGGATTTGGAGGGGAGGTCCCCTCATTGGAGAGCATGGTTATGCGAGGGTGGAGGTGATGATACAGGTTGGATGCGGGCTGACGCATAAGGACACAACTTTAGGCCATCTCATTCGGGGATAGGTAGGAGCATCTAGCACAGAGCAATATTCTGTAGATGGGCATGGAGACACATGGGGGTGTGTCGTAGTATGTTGGACTGCGTTGTGGAGTGGGAGTGCCTCACATCACATTGAGCACATGCAAGGTGTGACCAATGTAGTGACACAAGTGGGAGGAAGGATGGTACATGATGGCATAGCTATAGCTAGGGGTATCCAGTGGTGTATAAGGACATATTGTGGCATACAATGGCATGTTGAGGAATGCGGTGTTGCTTGGTGTTGTGTAGTGACACATGGTGCGACGTAGTGGGCTCTTGGAGCGTTGCCTCCAAAGAGGTGTATGGACAAGGGCATTAGGTGTACAATTGGATGCAACTCAGCTAGGATCGATGAGGACATTGTTGAGCATCTGGGGAAACCATGTTTAGTGGAGACGCGACTTCGAGGGGGTTATCAATAGATTCGAGGTGGAGAGAGGGTCATCCAAAATATTACTCTTGAGTATTCCAAAAGATTCTTTATCATACACTTTAGGACATACCCACCCATCATCCTCTAGTGTTGCTTACAGTCGAAGAGTGTTTGTTTTTGTTGACACCTAATCCTCTGCGATTGGGTGAATTTGGAATGTGAACAGTAATCGGAAGATGAACTGAGCAGTCAAATTCTTTGTATATAACAATAGCTACCTAATGAAATAAATTGTATCAGTTTTCTGCCAAACTGGAGTTACTCCTGGTCTGACATGGTATCAGAGCCAGTTCTTAAAATAGTTGTAACTCCCTTCATTTTTTTTATTGTGGGTTGTACGCTGGTTTGAGCACTGTTCTGACTGACCTCTCTCTTGTGTATCATTGCCTTAACGCATCTGTCATCTCCATTAACGCATCTGTCATCTGTATTAACGCATCTGTCCATAACTAACACATCTGTCTCTCATAAGTTGCAGCCTGTCTCTGACCGCATCTGAAATTGAATAGTCAAGGTTTGAATCTCTATTATGGCGCCCATTCACAACGCTGTGTTAACGCTAATATTGAACGATGTTCAAGTTTATGTGAATTGACTGTGGTATTGAATGTTGTCCTGGTAATGACCTGCTTAGTCTGCACTGCTTTTGTCACCTCAGCGATCAAGTTATTTCATCCTTGGATGCTGTGAATAGCATTCTTGCTGCAGACTTTGTCAATACGCCTCTCCAAACCACGCTGTCCTGAAATCTCACATACACACGCATCTAATGCTACAAAATTGATTTCTTGAACTTCTCCCATCCCGTAAACATTTCGTTTTCATTTGCAACCATTATTCCAGCCATTATACATACGCTGAAAAAGGATCTGATCCGCCGTATTTTCCAGATCTAAAATTCGGGACTCCTCAAACTTGTTACTGCAGTATTGGTATCTTAAGATTGTTTATTTAAACGCTGTCCCATATACGTTGTTGTCCCATATGCTTTGGTATCTTAAGATCTTTTATTTAAACGTTGTCCCATATACGTTGTCTATTTGAATGTTGTCCCATATGCTTTGGTATCTTAAGATAGTTTATTTAAATGTTGTCCCATATACGTTGTCTATTTGAATGTTGCCCCCTATGCTTTAAACGTTGTCCGATATGTTTTTAAATGTTGTCCCATTGTTAAACAATATGTATACATTACTGTGTGCATCTTTTAAGAGTGACTTCTATGAGCAGTCCTAGACGCATGTTTAGTACACAATTGTGGCTAATGTTTTTAAAGCCTTAAAGCAGTAGAAAGATTCGGTCTCCATATTTTTAATGCCGCCATATGTTTTAGCGCTAGAAGGAAGTCTGGTTATGGGCCCAGGTCTAGAGAATCAAAGGGATTTATGGTGATTATTTTCGTCTTTTCGGTGAACTTTGAAATTGTAATACCGTTTCTGCTCCCACTTTGTAGAGCTCGCGGTTAATACCATTGTTGCTCCAACTTTATAGAGCTCGCGGTGAATGACTGATTATTTTTAAACAACCAAAGTTATTTCCCACAGAAATATTTTGAGTACAATTTCACTGTATATCAGCAAAAGTTTTTTTTATCAGCAGAAGTATTTATTACAGAATGCGTTCAATCATCTCTATGGTAGGAATAGTTCTCACTGGCAAGGAGAACTATCCTGAATGGTCCTGGATGATAAAACACACCCTCATCTTCAATGAGTTATGGAAAGGAGTGTGTGTCAGAGAAGCAGACAATGACCCAGTGCAGTCTACATCAGACAAAGAGCTCGTCATTTGGGAAAACAAGGACAGGAAAGCCTATGCATTAATCACAGCATCTGTAAATGAAGAGGTGAGTCGCCATATTTCATCATATTCAACTGCCTTTGAGGCTTTACAAAAGCTGAAAGAACTCTATGACTCACATTCTGCACTTGAAGTTGTTCAGCTTATGATTAAACTCTTCACTCTTGGACTAAAAAATAATGATCCTCTTGCTCTTGCATCTGAAGTAAAGTCTATAATGCATGATATCAAATCCACCAAGGTTGAGCTGGATATCCCTCTTATTGCTTTTCTCAAGGCACTCTATCCTACCCACTCCAATTATCTTGAGTCTTTACAAGCAAATGGAAATCTTAAAGATATAACCTTTGACTCTCTTGTGAAAAAGTTTGCTGAAAGAGAGAAAGCCTTTGGAAAGAAGATAGCCCATGAATCTTCTGAAGAGACTGTGTGCCTTGCTCATAAAGAAAAGCATCCTGCTCAAGATTCTACAAGAGGAAGAGGTGGACGAAGAGGAAGAGGAAGATACTTCAGAGGCAGGGGGGGCAGAAATTCTCAAGGAGAAAAGGCAGACTTACACTGCATTCGTTGCAAAAGAAATGGATCACATGATGCTTCTACATGCAAGCTACCATGGGACAAAATTGAGCAGAAAAGAAACCAACAGAAAGGTAAAACTAATGATATAGACAAAGGTAAAGCACCTGAATCCACTCACTATATTGAGGCACAATGTAACATTGGAGTAAATGAAGATTTGTTTAATGCTTCACTTGCTTCTTTGAAAAATGATTGGTTTCTTGATTCAGGAGCACCCTATCATATGACTCATAGAAAAAAAAAAATTCAAGATTTCACTGATAATGTTGATGGAGCAGTATACTTTGCAGATCAGTCAAAAATCAAGCCATCAGGGCTTGGCACAATCAGGCTTAAACTGCCTGTTCTTCCAGACTTTCTTCTGGATCATGTTCTATATCTCCCACATCTCAAGAGAAACTTGTTTTCCTTGGTCCACATCTGCCAGCAAGGTCACTCCACTCATATGTTTGATGGAAAACTTGAGGTAAGAAAAGCTTCTGACCACTCACTTGTCATGAGGGGAATAGAAGAAGAAAGGCTTCTCAAACTGCAAGGAACCTTTGCTCATGCACAACATTTCTCATACATTTCTCATCATGAAGAAGGTACACTTCCATCAAGTTTATTATGGCATGCTATATTTGGACATTTAAACTAGTACAGTCTCCGCTTATTGAAGAAAAATGGTTTTGCTGGTTTGCCTACAATTCCTAGGAAACATAAGCAATGTGATGCTTGCATTCTAGGAAAGAATAGCAAACAGTCTTTTCATGATTCACATTCAGGAGCACATAGGAAGCTTCAACTCATTCATTCAGATTTACATGGTCCAATGCTTGTTCCTTCTGCAAATGGAAATAAATATATCATGACATTTATTGATGATTACACCAGAATGTGTTGGGTTTATTTATTGAAGAAAAAATCTGATGCTTTTCAAACATTCAAGAATTTTCATAAATGGATTGAAAATGATGCACAATCTCATATTGGCTCTATTCCCACTAATAATGGAAAAGAATATACATCAAATGAATTTGAAAACTATCTTCGCCAACATGGGATGAAACATCAAACAACTGTGCCTTATAATCCCCAAAAAAATGGTGTAGCTGAAAGAATGAATAGAACAATCTTGAATATGGTACGATCCATGCTTTTCTTCAAAAATGTAAAGATAATGTTTTGGGCTGATGCTATTCTATGTGCTGCATGTATAAAGAATAGATGTCCATCTAATGTTATAAGAAGCAAGACTCCTTATGAATTGTGGTATGGACATGTTCCTTCGGTAAAACATCTCAGGATCTTTGGTTCCACCTGTTATGCTTTGATACCAAAGGTACATAGAAACAAACTTGGTGCTAGAAGTCGTAAGTGTATCTTCCTGGGGTATTCAAACACCTCCAAAGCATACCGCCTCTATGATGAAGTAAATAAAAAGTTTGTTGTATCTAGAGATGTAATTTTTCTTGAATCATCCAAATCTGACAATGTTGTTGAGCGGCAACTTGATCGCTTGGATAGATTCACAAAAACGAAATCATTTCAAGAATTTGATAATCATATTCCACATCTTGAAGGGGGGATCCCTATACTAGATCAACATGTGGAATCTTCTTCTGAAGAACACTCTCCCCCGAATGAAACTCCAACAACGGATGATGCTTTAAGTGATGTAATTGATAGAATTGGGAGACTCAATCTTGATTCAGTCCCAACTCAATCAATAGAGCAGCCTGGACCATCTCAGAAAGGTCCCCCAAAGTGGCTGACAAAGACACTGGAAAGTGTTCATCCTGATGAAATTGGAAAAAAAGGAACTAGAAATTCAAACCGACAAAATGGAGGTGATGTAGATGACTCTAATTCACCTGTTGATATGGATGTTACTTATGATTGTGAATTGAACTTGTCTACAGATTTTGAACCAACTTCCTTCAAAGAAGTTGCTTCTCATGATGAATGGAAAGAAGCGATGCAAAAGGAGTATGATGCCCTCATAAAGAATGGCACTTAGAAGCTGGTTGATCCTCCATTTGGAACCAAACCAATTGGCTGCAAGTGGGTCTACAAGAACAAGTACAAAGTTGATGGCTCACTTGACAAGCACAAAGCTAGGCTTGTGGCAAAAGGTTTTGCACAGAAGGAAGGGGTCGATTATGAGGAAACTTTTTCCCCCACAGCAAAATGGGCCACCATTCGGACACTCTTTGCATTAGTAGCTCAGAACGGTTGGAAAGTCCATCAAATGGATGTAAAAACTGCCTTCTTGAATGGAGATCTAAGAGAGAATGTTTTTATGTCCCAGCCTGAAAGATTTGTTGTGAAAGGACATGAAAAAAAAGTATGCAAACTTGTGAAGTCCTTGTATGGCCTCAAACAAGCACCACGAGCCTGGTATGAAAAACTAACTGAGCATCTTCTGAAACTCAACTTCAATCATTTTGATCTTGATGATGCAACTTTATTTGTCAAGAAAGTTGGCAAAACAGTTGTATATCTTGTGGTATATGTAGATTATCTTTTAATGATAGGGAACAATGAAAGCTACATTGCATTCATAAAGAAGAAATTGGGGAAAAGTTTTGAAATGACTGATTTGGGCTATGTTCATTACTATCTTGCCATTGAAGTAACCCAACATCCAAAATCCATATTTCTTTCTCAAAAGAAATACATTGGAGATTTTTTAAACAGATTTGGCATGACAGAGTGCAATCCTCTTTCTACTCCAATGGAACAAAACTTAAAGCTCACATCTATTGAAGGAAAGGAATTTGAGGATGCAACAAAGTATAGACAACTTGTAGGAAGTCTCATCTACCTCACTACTACCAGACCAGAAATTTCATTTTCTGTTGGAATCCTCTCCAGGTTTATGCAAAAGCCTTGTGAGGGACATTGGTCTGCTGCAAAAAGAGTTCTAAGGTACTTGAAGGGAACTCAAAACCTTGGAATCAAGTATACATAGGTGGACGACTTCAGCTTGATTGGAGACTCTGATTCAGACTTCGATGGAGACAAATAAACTGGGGTATCTACTTCAGGATATGCTATGAGTCTTGGATCAGGAGTGTTACACAGTAATTTGTCACCGTTGGTCACCGTCCCTATCGCCCCGATTCCAGTACATTGGAGGATGCATTTCGGGACCTGTGAGCAGTGACATAGCCTAAAAACACTTGCACTATGTTCCCCTGAGTATGTACTTCATGTTCCCTCAAGACACCTTCTACAAATTATCCCTGAAAAGTGCCCTTTTCCCATTGGCGCAGGTACCCAATGTCTGACCCGCGGCAATAACTCAGATCCTCAAAAAGGGGCGCGCCCATTGGCGCTCTGTCTTAGAACAATGCCCGCGCCAGTCGAGTTTAGTAATGTTTTTTGCCAAAAGCACGATTGTATGACTTTTCCTCCCAGATCATGAAGTCCTTTGAGGGAAAAATCCATCTGATAAAGCTCGAGAGTCATCATATCTATCCGCAGTAGCTTTTCATGGATGTTTCCATTCCATAATGGGTGACCTGGTGCATTGAATCTTTCTCCCTTCTTCATCTATAAAAGCCTGTCCTCATGCATTAGACAAGCTAGTTCCAAGTTTATGAGTTCCGAAGTGCTGTAGTTTTGAGTTCTTGAGTTGTTGGAGTAATGCTAGAGAGGTTATGCTGCCGGGAGTCTGAGAGAGAGGAAGTCTACTGCAAGGCATATAGCTGCTCGCCCAGCCAGGGGAAAGGTTCAACGTCGGAACCTTGGTTGTAACTTTTCCTGTCTATTATTAATTAATGAGCGACTGTTATTATAGTTCCAATCTCATTGTCTATTATAGTGATGTTGATTTATTTCCTTTCTGACTGAAATATAGTTGTGCCTTGGTGGATTTTATGCTTGTATTTGTCTCTTCCTTTGCATGTGCAGGTGTCCGTTTGCAAGGATCGCAAGGATTGTGACCTGTCGGAGCGAGGGAGCGGGAACACCAACCCTGCTTCGACTATAGCGTTGGATTCCAGGTTGGTTTTCTTAATTCACCTTTAATGTATAACTAGGAACTTGCGTGGCAGCGTGGATTGATTGTGGCTAGTTCTGTTTTAAGCTAGTGGGATCGCCTCTGTCCGCAGAGGGGATTTACCTAACCAACAATTTGGCGACTCCACTGGGGAGAAGCTATTTGGAGTTTGTCTTGCATGATTAGTTTTCTCTTGCTTGCCTGAGTTAATGAACTTTTTGGGTCAGTCTTGAAATTGCTATCTACTGGGCACTGTCAATCAGACCCTGGGTTATTATATTTATTTTTTGGGTCAGTAAACGCGGTTGGCACGTTTTTTCTTTTGACAGTCGCGCCAGTTGGCGCACGTTTCTCCATAAAGACTCGCGCCAATTGACTGTTAGCGCGAGTTGCAGATTCACAGTTGCGCCAGCTCTGTGAATTTTGCCAGTTTGGTACTTGAAAGCTCCTTAAACTCGGATTTTTTGTTTTTCCATATCTTTTGCTGCTTCTGGGAGTGTGTTGGACCTCTGTGTGACTGGTTGTTACCTTCATCCTTCAGTTGTTTGCTTATTTCTATCGATTTTGTATCCCAGCCCTTCTCTGGGACCTTGTGGTTTGATTATCCAGTCAGCTTGTTGGTTGTTTTCCGCACTCATCTAGTGGTTGTTAAAAGTTGGTATTCTATGCTTCGAGTGATTCACTTCTAGCTTGCTTGGATCTTGCTTGACTTCATTTGAACTTAGATCACATGGTTCATTGAACGTCTTCGTGTTTTCCTTTGCTTTGACAGTTCATCTTCATGTTTCTAAATTGGTTCTATGTCCATTGAGTGAATTGTGTTTGTACTCGTGGATATCTCTTGAGGTTTGTTTACATGCATTATGCCATTTTAAAAAATCAAAAAACAAAAGAGCTTTTTGCATTATATTAGTTAGCATTTATTGCTATTTGTCGCTTTTAAAAAGAAAAGGAAAAACTTTTATTTCTTGTTATTAGCTGCATTAGGATCTTTGTTACTTGCTTGATGATCATTTTGTTTGTGTAAAAAAAAAAAAAAAAAAATCTCTACTCTTCTGTAGGTAGAATTCATCGAATGAAACGATATAATTTTGGCATATAGATTGCATTTAGGAAGTTTGGAGAGACCACATACGGTAGGACCAAAAAACTGAAACATAATTGAAGATAAACTATAAAATAAACTCAATGAACCTAACAACGCATTGGAACATAACGCAAACATTCTAGAGGTCTAGGTTAGAGACGTGTTCCAGCGTCGTTAAACCTGGTAGCTTACCGTCGAGTGGTTGGGTGATTCCTCCACGGTGAAACGATAGGTGCCAATACGGACTGTGCTCCCACGTACCGTCGCGTATACATTGGGAGACCCCTATAGGAATAAAGCTTTTATCCATAGGAAGCCGTGTCGACCGCCCTACGATTCGCAATGCAGTGAACACAGCATTCACGAAGATCGACCACCCGTACCCTAAAAAGTATTCTGTGGTTTTGCGAAAAGTTTGGCACACCCTCTACCTAGAATTCCAGAGCAGTCACTTTTGATCCTTTTTGGACTCCTTAAACGAAAAGGTGCCTGTCAGCGTCTTGTCACTTCGTGCTCATGAAATATTCGAAGGAGACTAGAGTCATCTTTTCGTCCTTTTGTCGACTCTTAAAAAGTGAAAAGGTCAAGTTCAAAGTTCAGTGTCTTAAAATTTATTTGACCACGATCACATATAACCCGGTTAAATTTTGCTTGCGTTAGCTTGAGTAGGGTTCTTTCTCGCTCAAATGGCATCCTTCCCTGAACCCACCGGCCAAGGTGGTCCCCCGGCTGGTCCGATTCCTTCTGTCGGAAATGTTGGTGTTCAGTATATAGCAACTTTGTCTTTACCTGGGTTCACCATCGGTTTACCCGTATGGGTGTTCTCAAACTCAGTGGTCTCGAGTGTGATAACTCTTGTTCCACCACCACCTCCTCCACCCGAGCAACATCATTTTGATTCCAAGGTGGACCCCTGCCCTTCTTCGCCTACTGCTGTGTCCTCATCTTCTACTTCACCTGGTGAAACTCTGGATTTAAGTAACCAGGTGGCTAAGAAGAAGAAGAAGAAGACCAAAAAGAAGAAGTCTCCCAAAAGAAAGGTCCCATCTACCCCGAATATACCTGAAGTAAAGTCTCCTCCTGCTCCGCAGCGGAAGGCTAAATTTCCTTGTAGATTATGCAAGGAAGACCATCTTCTTCGCGATTGTCCTGGCATCCCCAGGGTCTTAGAAGTATGGGCTCACGATCGGGACCGCCCTGCATCGTCCTCTGGAGATCATGGTGATGCTACCCTATCAGCTGGAAATGTTAAGGGAAAAGGGAAGATTCGAATCCCCTGTAGACTTTGTGAAGGCAATCATCCCCTTCACCTTTGTCCATTCATGGATAGAGCCTCTATTGTATTGGAAAGTCTTACAGCTCCCTCAACTCAACTTCCTGCTGGTTATCAACGTCTCTCTGCAATTGCAGAACGTTCCCCTGCTGACCAAGCAATCAAGCATGATTCCTCTTTGGTCCAGCTTTCTCTTCCTGAACCTGGCTGTGCTCAGCCTGTTCCAGACCAGTCCCTGGTCGGAAAGAGTGTTGCTTTACAGCCTGTTCCAGACCAGTCCCTGGTCGGAAAGAGTGTTGCTTTACAGCCTGTTCCAGACCAGTCCCTGGTCGGAAAAAGTGTTGCTTTACAGCCTGTTCCAGACCAGTCCCTGGTCGGAAAGAGTGTTGATTTTCAGCCTGTTCCAGACCAGTCCCTGGTCGGAAACGCTGTTGATTTACCTTCGTCGTCTACACACCACTTTGTTCCGGAAACGTTTGTCATCAAAGATGAACCACCTGAATCCAAACCAGATGAAAGTCCAAAGGTCCAGATGACAAGTGACCCGGTCTTTCCAAAGGTCCAGATAACAGTTGACCTGGTTTTTCCTTCAGAAGTTCCAATCTTAGATGATATTATCACTGTAAAGGATGAAGATCACACCATCCAAATTCTATACATAAACATAGACTCTAGTGCTCAAGTGATTATCCCCCTCATTCCTTCACAGCAGGAAGGAAGTCCATCAGAGTCATACCCGGCCGTTTATCCGGTCCCACCTCCAAGCGACCTAGTTGTTTCCTTCAATTGGCATCAACTAGGCAATTCCCGGTTGCCAGCTTCCAGACCATTTCAAATTATAGTCCAACTCTACCGAATGGTTATGGCCGGTACCATTATTGATGAGGGATCTCCTGTGAGCATCCTTTCTTCCACAGCTTGGGAAGCACTTGGTTCGCCACCGCTTCTTCCTGAGATGAGAAACCTTACAGGTTTTCATCGAGAAACCAGTCGACCTTTAGGAATTCTTCCCCATGTACCTCTCACATTAGAAGGGAAGACCGTTCAAATGGGCGTCATGGTAGTCCAAGGCCTGTTAGATTACAATTTATCCTTGGGCGAGACTATATTTATCGCATACGTGCAATTGTGTCCTCACTCTTCAGAGTGATGTGTTTTCCACACGAAGGAAGGACGATCAAGATCATAGACCAACTTTCGTTCCCTGGTTCACACTTTACATATAGTCATCTACCATTCCTAAATGGTCTTATTTCCACAGGAAATGCCTCAACATCCAGTCCGTCATTCTGATGACGACAGCTGACCCGGGCGCGTGACTAAAGCCCGGGCGGCATGCATCCTCCTTTTCAAAATCGAGTCTTTCCAAGTGAACCTTCATTCCATCCACTCCGTGAATGCCATGAAGCTTGGGGGGCATGTACCTCGATTTGCATTATCAATTTGGGGGTATGCAAATTTATAACAAGCATAATTTTTTCGTTTCAAGATTGTGTAAACATGAAACCGAATCCAAGCAGAGTTCTTCATGGTTCAAGCTTGTGTAAAAATGAACCCATACCTGATTTACATCCCGTGATTGCCATTTATCTGCTAAATTCTGCTAGATGAGCCTTGGTTGTTTCATTCCATCGCCACCATCTCTCTGGCAGATCATATGCTTTCACTTGGTTGTTTTCCTTTCCTGAGGAACCGCAGCGATGAGTGGTTTTATTAGCCAACCTCTTTACCATTACATGTTTTAAGCAGTTCCACCACTACCGGAACCAGTTGCTACCCTTTATGCCACTCGTTCCTCTAGGACGAGTCGCCTTTAAGCTCTTTTCTGACTCGTAAAATATGAAAAGATTGCTGAGTATTTTTCCCTTTTTGACTCGTTAAAGAGAATAAAATTGAAGGTCTTTTTTCAGCTCTCTTCCGACCATTTAAAGAGGAAAAGATTGCTGAGTTACTCCCCTTGACTCGTTAAACGTAAATAAGGGGCGGTCGTTTTAAGATCTTTTTGTCGACCGTTAAAACTTAAAAAGATTACCAGTTTTTTGTCGTTTCAAACTCGTTAATGGTTACGAAACGACGTGGTTTTGATCACTATTTTACTTTTTCAGGTCGAAATCACTATTTATGAAAAGTACTCCTCGATCGTAACGATCGGGCGGTTCTTTCAGGCATTATTTTATACTTTTTCGGGCCCGAGAGACACAACTTTACGAAAAAAGACACCCCTAGAGTTTCCTTTTCGCTGTCTTTTCAAATTCTCTAAATATGAAAAGATGTCGAGTTCTTCCTTTGTCAGACTCGTTAAAACCTAATGACATCGAATTTTGTCGAAATGACGCACCACAAGCATATGCTATCCCCATCAAGCTTGTTAAAAATAATTGGGGTACTCGCCAGAAATGGTGGGGGAAAAGAAAATTTTGGAACCATAATTATTGTTGTGTCAGCAGTATGTCGCTCTTGAACATGGCACTCCTCTGCTTTCGTGTCTGGGTGGGGACATCTCATCTTATTTTTCACTTGCCTCCGTGAGATTGGGTAATCCTATTTTACCTCTCATCTGCTCATTGCCTCATCACTATGACCTCTGATCCGTTGATGTCAAATACTGCCAACTCCACTCTAGTGCCGCCAGTATGTTCAAGAGAAGTTGACCTCTGCAAAGAAACAACCTCCCTCTGATAGCTCATACAATTTTGATTCACAACATCATCTCTCTGTCTCATGTCAATGATATGGGAAACATTATGGCCCACCTTCGATCAATGTCACTTCCTGTCGACTTCAGCTCATTATCCAGGAAGCTGACCTAGAGACTCCCTTCCGGTGCCTTGGAGCCTGCATGCCTCAACGGCAGGTTCTTCGTGTTCGACGCGAGGTTTTCATCATTGGCCTCCGATCAAATGATTTTACGGGTGTTCGACGTCAGATCACTAATTCGCACGCCGTAGATTGTACCGATAGTACCTTGAGGGCCATTGTCATTATTGGTGGTACCTCTCACGTCTGTTAACAGTTCCAAATATTGACTAGTAATCAGACGATGTTCATGCATGTTCGACTTCAGCTCACATATTCGCATGCTTGAACTTGTACTTCTGTTTGGGTCGAGATGGAGCGCAAGACCCTGGATTGTGTCTGTTGTAATCCAGGCGTGATTCTTGATACATGACTCATTCACTGGATGGCTGCGACCATACCTGAGTCAATTCATTGATCCTACCCAGATGGCTGCGTCCATACTATGGATCTAAATTATCATGTACTCTCTTATGGATGGCTGCGACCATACCACGTACATCATGTATTTGAGCTATCAATAGTATCTCTCAATGCAGGTTCTCGGCAGCGGCTATATGTGTTCTTACAAAGCATTTCACCCCTCTCTCTCGCTCGGGCCTCATGCTTTGGGGGGCATCTGTTACACAGTAATTTGTCACCGTTGGTCACCGTCCCTATCGCCCCGATTCCAGTACATTGGAGGATGCATTTCAGGACCTGTGAGCAGTGACATAGCCTAAAAACACTTGCACTATGTTCCCCTGAGTATGTACTTCATGTTCCCTCAAGACACCTTCTGCAAATTATCCCTGAAAAGTGCCCTTTTCCCATTGGCGCAAGTACCCAATGTCTGACCCGCGCCAATAACTCAGATCCTCAAAAAGGGGCGCGCCCATTGGCGCTCTGTCTTAGAACAATGCCCGCGCCAGTCGAGTTTAGTAATGTTTTTTGCCAAAAGCACGACTGTATGATTTTTCCTCCCAGATCATGAAGTCCTTTGAGGGAAAAATCCATCCGATAAAGCTCGAGAGTCATCATATCTATCCGCAGTATCTTTTCATGGATGTTGCCATTCCATAATGGGTGTCCTGGTGCATTGAATCTTTCTCCCTTCTTCATCTATAAAAGCCTGTCCTCATGCATTAGACAAGCTAGTTCCAAGTTTATGAGTTCCGAAGTGTTGTAGTTTTGAGTTCTTGAGTTGTTGGAGTAATGCTAGAGAGGTTATGCTGCCGGGAGTCCGAGAGAGAGGAAGTCTACTGCAAGGCATATAGCTGCTCGCCCAGCCAGGGGAAAGGTTCAACGTCATAACCTTGGTTGTAACTTTTCCTGTCTATTATTAATTAATGAGCGACTGTTATTATAGTTCCAATCTCATTGTCTATTATAGTGATGTTGATTTATTTCCTTTCTGACTGAAATATAGTTGTGCCTTGGTGGATTTTATGCTTGTATCTGTCTCTTCCTTTGCATGTGCAGGTGTCCGTTTGCAAGGATCGCAAGGATTGTGACCTGCCGGAGCGAGGGAGCGGGAACACCAACTCTGCTTCGACTATAGCGTTGGATTCCAGGTTGGTTTTCTTAATTCACCTTTAATGTATAACTAGGAACTTGCGTGGCAGCGTGGATTGATTGTGGCTAGTTCTGTTTTAAGCTAGTGGGATCGCCTCTGTCCGCAGAGGGGATTTACCTAACCAACAAGGAGCTGTCTCTTGGAGATCACGCAAACAATCGGTTCCAGCAGATTCCACAATAGAAGCAGAATACGTGGCAGTAGCTGAAGCAACGAAAGAAATTATGTGGCTCAGAAAAATTCTTGAAGATTTGCAGGTAAAACAAGTACAATCAACTCCACTCATGATTGACAACACCTCTGCAATAAAGTTGGCCAAGAACCCAAAGTTCCATGATCGTACAAAGCACATCAATACTAAATATCATCTGATCCGACATCATGTTGAGGCCAAAACAATCCATCTCCGTCATTGTTCCACAAATGAGAAAATTGCAAACATCTTCACCAAAGCGCTTGGAAGAGAAAAGCTTGAAAGATTCAGAACGATGCTTGGACTAACCACCATCCCTTCATATTAAGGGGGGGAATTTTGACATCTAATCCTCTGCGATTGGGTGAATTTGGAATGTGAACAGTCATCGGAAGATGAACTGAGCAATCACATTCTTTGTATATAACAATAGCTACCTAATGAAATAAATCGTATCAGTTTTCTGCCAAACTGGAGTTACTCCTGGTCTGACAGTTTTCTACCCCTTGAAACTCTCCATTTGGGAAGTAGGGCATGGGAGGCTCACCCTAGGAAGTTGGATGAGACACCACATGTCATGGGCTGGGACGAGAGTCTCTAGTTGAGACACTTGGTAGGTGCACAAGTTGACAGATACAGGCGTGGGGATGGCATGGTTGATTGTCGAGGTAGCATATGTCCCACCCCTGGGCTCACACTTGGGGAGGTGACTGAGAGGAAGTTGCGTGTTGCTTTTTTAGCTAGATAGCTTGAGGTGATGGGGGAGCGTGAGGTGTAGGGGATGGTATTCCTTGTCGGCAGGATGATGCCGAGGCTTCCGACAGTAGTTGATCACATTGTTAGGAGCTGGAATAACTAATCTTGCTATGTGAATTGGCAGGAATAGAGAAGTTGGTTATTTGCGACACAGGTTCTTGATGCTCAGTGTCTACCTGTTGGATACCTGCAGGAGATATAGACGAGGCACAAGGGGGTCCCAACAGCTAGCAACATATCACAGTGGCAGATAGAGAGGATTGGGGGTTGTGGACCTCCCGTATGGTTATGGGATCCATGGATCTAGTGGATTGGTTGGATACTCCACTCCTTAGTAGGCACGGTCGGGATAACAGGCAGAATGATTCATTCACAGGCTGACACATGGGAGATCACCAAAGCCCTCACCATAAGAACAGGCATATTGTTGCTCAGAATTGGGGTTAGCCATGGAGTGATAGGCCGTTTCTTTGGCAGGATTCGCCTAGCCTTGATCATCGCATAGATTATGGTCAAGAGTTATGGGAGAGCAGGCTTTTGGCATGAGCATGCTAGGTAGTCAGTCATGACCAGAGTGTCACAATGTCAGCAAGATAGTTTCCTTCCGCGAAGGGTATGGGATTCTAGCATAACAGGGCTGAGAAGTTTAGCTACCCATATAGGTGAGTTGGTTTCTATAGGGGAGGGTCATCCAGATTCTCCATTTGGTTTTAGTGATTCAATGATGGTGTGGGGAACTTTACTGGTGTTTTAGGGTGATCGACATGAGGATATCGAGGAAGGCCCGAGTAGACGAGGGTTCAATCCCCCCAGGATTAGATTGCATCTTAAGGAGTTTACTCTTGTCGTGAACGAGATGGAATATTTGGTAGGGCATCTTCATGAGGATTTGGACAAAGTTTTACATCATCAGCATGGTCTACTTATTGACAATAGAAAAAGGGGTTCTAACGCCCCTATCTGGTAAGATAGTGAATGGAGCAAGGGGTGCTTCACACTGATTAGGTTGGCTTGGGATCCTGCTATTGAGAGACTCCTTCACTATAGAATAGTACAATGATCAGGGACGATCCAATGACATGTTTGGGACACTGGTGAAGTTTTCAGAGACAGTGGGGATTCACAATCAAGGAGGGCACTTGTTTAGGCACTGCTTGAGGACAAGCAATTTTTAGTGGATTGGAGGAGTTTTCCAGATGAGGATGCTACTTGGGAGGGCGAGCTATACTTGAGCATCCAACACTGGAGTTCCTTAGGGACAAGCAACATTTGGGAGGGGAGGACTATAATGCACCTTCCTAAATTATTTTGGAACAAGATTAATTCCTACATTTTGGGGCCAATTTTGTAGGTGATGGGACCCATTTGATTTTATTAGGATGCTAGACTTAGTAGAAGTTATTTTCATGTGGTTAAGTTATATGTGGGGGCCACCCACACTAGGGAAATACGCATTCCCTAGTTTGATTTGCATGGAGGGGAAATCAATGGTTAAGTCAGGGACCCACAATGGAGGGAAAAGTGCTCCACAAAATCTATATAAGGAAGGCAACTCTTTGCATTTCATCATCTTTTGGCATATCGAATTTCTCTTTGGTTGCTAAAGCTACTTAGCCAAGTCACTTGTTGTTTAGCAAGAGTTCCTCAAGTGGAGAGCTCACCTTTTCTTCGGGGGAATTCGAGTGCTACTCTAGAGAGGTTCATCTACATTATTTTGGTGGAGGTTTTCATGGAAAATTTTAGGGGCTAATATTCGCCCATCGGCTAATTTTCTATACTTTTTCCAAAAAAAAGATTCACTAATTTCCAAATTTTTGTAAAAATGATTTGCCCAAATTTTATAGAATGAAATTATTTTACCCTAAAAATCGCCAAAACATTATATATAGACTATATAGAAATGTTATAAATTTGAATATTTTTACACAAATATCTCCAAACATTTTATATATTTCATATTATGGACTAGTGGGATTCGCCAAGGTTTCTAAACTTTAAGATAAATTTCCATCCTTAAAATTTTCCCTGGAGGTTTTCATTGTGATTTCAAACATTTGTGTCCATCGTCTCCAAGTGGTGCGTATTTTTGGAGGACGTTGTGAGGAGAGGCCGAGTTGTGATTATGACATCTTTTATAAGAGCTTTGGCCAGGAGAAATTCCGAAAAGGAGGCTTGTGTGTTTGACTACCATTTGGGTGAGTTTTGGAGCTGGAGGAGAGAGCTTCTATTCAGTGTGATTTTTGTACTTCCATGGCCAGCGCAGAGGGAGAATATTATGCACACATGGGAGGTGGAGACTCATCTTTTGTGGTTGATCCTTGTCCGGAGAGACAAGGGAAACATCTACGGAGGAGATTGCTACTTTTCTGGAGCCTTGGAGGAGGCTTTTGCTGGCATATTTGCAGGTCGCGTGCTTCAGCAGTTTGGAGGGCTCTTGGGGGTCGATTTTGGTAGGTAAAAATATAGACAAACGATTTCTGGATTTTTCTGGGTTTTCTAAGAGGAGTCTGTAGTTAACATTTCAAAATTTTCTGGATGATATTCAGGCTTGAAATCCTAATTCTTATAACAGGGAAAATTGCTAGTTAACTAGGGAATTTGCACCATTTTTGTAGGTTCAACTTTTGCTTGTAATCAGAGCAAACTCTTTCTAGGTTTTTGTGGGTTTTGGTGAAGGAGCTTGAGGTTAAATTTTCAGCATTTTATGAGCATCCGAGGTGGAGTTTCTTATAGTCCCTCTTTAGCCAGCAATGTAGTTTTCTAGGCAGCACAAAGCATTAGAGTAGTCTTTTCCAGCATTTGAGATCATTGTATTATCACTTGGGTTCTGTCACACTTGCCATTGAGGCAAGCCTAGGTTCATTCCTCCATACTATTGTACTTGCTCCATTGATTAATAAAATGGCTCGGCTGGTTATTACTTCTGGAGCTTTTATGAGCATTTGATGATTGTTTAAAATTTATGTGTTGTAAATTGTTTTTTCTTTGCATATCACTGTTTATTTAAGTTTGTAATATTACACTTTTCAAGGGGCTATTGTTTGTGCCAAACATAGATCATATGCCAAAGTTACGACCTTGGGAAGTTGACATTCCAACACACCCCATTGGGGCCCAAAAGCCTTTGGTGCTTCATCTCTTAGGGTTATTTTTTTGGATATTTAGGGTTTCTCATTATTTCTTTATGATAAAAAGGCCTTTCAGCCTCATTGTAACATAGTTTGGCAAAGTCACATAGCCATCTAGGATGACGGTGGGGGGAATCTTGAATGAGATGACCTCGAGCTTGGCAATCAAAGCATGTGGCTGGTAAATTCAAACATCTAACTTTGTGTTACTAGAATCCATCCACAATGCACACAAAAGTGGTAAATTCAAATATTTAACTTTCTGTTGTCATACTCCATTCACCATATTATAAGAAGTCAAATATTGGGGTAGAATAGTGGAAAAGCACCTTATAACATCTATTTCACAAGTCAAAATGTATATTGCAACTTCATGTTTCCTTGTATTTTGCAATATATATTTGAGAAAGATTTTGCAATATATATTTGAGAAAGAAAATACCAAGGTGTAATCTTCATTTCTGGCTAATTTTGTCACATTCGATTTGTCAGGCTAGAATCCATGATCAATATGTTAATGATATGCTTTATTTTTTCTATGAAGCTTTTCTCTTATGTTCTTTGTTCATTTGTTGATTTGTCATAAGAATGATGAATGTTAAAATGATTTTCCCATGAATAAATAAAGTACTCCAAGATGTTGAGTTTTATGATTATGATGTAGAAACATGGTTGTAAATGATGAACAATGACAACCCACATGATAGGCATTAAATATTACATTAGAGATGGATTCAAAATGTCAAGAGTTTTGTGAGATATAACATACCCGATTTTCTTTCCATCCTAGCATAAGTGAAAGCGAATGCATGACATTGATTCAAATCAATTCATTGAGATATGATGAGTAAACAAGTGTTGATGGACTTCAGCTGACTGAGGAAGTTGATGAGTTGTTCTATCAAACAACTACAATGGTTCCTCAAACATAACTACAATGGTTCCTCAAACATAACATGGTATGTAAATTGACTCTCACCCTTGAATGACAATATAGATGCTCTAGAATCTCCACTTTTCATTAGTATGAAGAGTCAATAAATTGAAAAGCATTGAACACCAATTTCTATATGAAGATGATTTAAAATGTTGACATCAAGTGAAGAATGAAATAACTGCTCAAACATTGATTATTTGGTTAAAAAGAGTCAAGAATTCAATTCAATGATTGAAAAGCTACAAGATTAACAAAAAACAGAGTATTTGAAGTTGCATTAAGGAATTGTCTGACTTGAGAGAAGATAATGGGGCATTGAGTAGAATCCCTTTTGAGAAATTGGGTGAGAAAACGATCAGCTTATCACTACCATAAAGCAATTAAAGACCAAGATTAATGATATTTAAAGTGAAAAAAGGTTGACAAAGATATATGAAAGATTCATGTGAAAAACAAGGAAATGTAGTTATATTATTATGTCTTGGATGAAATGTCGTTATAAATAAATGGATAACATTCATGGTAGATTACAGATTGTTGAAGTGGACGATAATGTACCCGTTAGCATAACGTTGATTGGTAGATTGCATCACTTAGTTATAAATCACAAAAATCAGAGTACAAGTTAGATGAAGTTACAGGACCTCATCGAAATGCGGTTTCTTCTTGTTAGCTCCCACCAAGGAGTGCTTTGGAATATCACCATGATCATCTCATTTTAGTTTTACATATTGTTGCAAATGTTGAAACACTTGGGGAAAGTATCACAAGTAGGGTGGGAGGAATGCCGCGTCGTAATTCAGAAGCTGTATAAAATAGGCTACAAGGTTAGATTTTTAAGCTTGCTTTATGTAATTTTATTATGTCATTAAAAATTATAATTACATTGCGTTAGTACCTCATTAACCTTCTGTGTTTGCACGTGTGTTGTACAAATGAAGGAGATACTGTTGGATTTAGAGACGTCTAATTACAAATATTAAGTTGGACATACGTGCATTGTGATTATAATGTCAAATACTGTCAGCGAGATTACATTTATGTAATGATTAAAATATGCCAAATAATGTGATTAATTAAATCATGGCATTATACGTATTTAAATAAGGATTTGGATACAAATACATATAGAATAATGTTAAACAATTATAATTGTTAATGGACCGATTATAATTGATTAAAATAATAGCAGTAATAAATTTGAGCTGAATAAGGAAATCAGAATCTATTCTGATTGATTGATTGATTGATTGATTGATTGATTTCAAAATCTGAAATTTCAGATTTCTTGACAGACTTGTTTCAGCTAAATTTCAGCTGCCCTAGGATTGGGGTTTTGCACTGCTATAAAAGGGCTGAGTCTCCAAGGCTTGCAATCATCTCAGAAAAATTGTCTGCTCCATTGAAGACTAGATACTCTGTCATTTGGGATAGCCAGAGAAAAGGATTGCAAGTTCTTGGAAGGATTCAAGAGCCAATAACTCAAGTCAAGACCAGGAGCCTTTGAGGATGGAAAGTAAGTTCCGCTGTGCATTAATTTCAATTTCTTACAAAGGAGTAGATCTTGGTTGGGGTTTAAAGTAATTAGGAAAACTCACAAATTAAATCTATCAATTGGTATCAGAGCTCCCTTATGTAAGAATCCGTGCTTGATTTTTGGAGATTAGCTGATTTTGTTTCGTATGTGAAGTTGTGAACTCTCATAACAATTTTAATCCAAATGCTCACGCAGAAGAGGATCGAATATGCAGACATATAACTGGAGAAATTAGATGGTTTATGTTTCAGCTCTTATTTCTCCTTTCACTTATGGTTTCGATTTCTTGCATCTCGTTTTATATATGGCCAGTGCGAAATCGAAGTTGGAATTCGAATCTTGCATAACACGATATTGTTCAAAGATTTATTTTTCGATTCCTTCTCTACCCTTGTTTTAATTGTAGGTTAATTTCAAATCTCCCTTCATTTAAAGAGAATTTGGTTCACCAGTTTGTGTTTCGGTTGAGATGTATTGTAAATTTACAGTGGTTGGGATTGACTATTTTGGTTTCTCCGAACTATAATTTTTGTTAATAATTTTACCAATACAAATATATTGTTGAAAATCAGTCTCCCAAACAATGAACCTACTTTAAGCAATCTGTTGTATAAAATGTTGCCTTCTGGTTGGTAGTCAGTTGGAAGAAATAGAAAAATAGTCACGGGATTGTTTTAAAGATGAGCTAGGGAATGGCATGAAAAACATGTTATTCCTAATTTGTTGAACAGTTAATAAGCAACTTTATGATTTTGATTCTAAGTTGGTGTGGTTCCGCATTCAAAGGAAACCCTCCAGAATTGCTGTAGATGCCTGTTGCTCTAACTTGGCTCGGGGCGTCTTTGCTAGCAGCCAAGGTTCTAATAACCTGTGGAGTCTTTAAATTGCTGTCAAGCACATTTATCTAATTTAGTACATGTATGTCTATCAGTGTTTACAAACAATAAAAACCCACCAGCGCCCTGTAAGGTTGGCTCTATCCATATGTGCATCAACTCTGGCCATTTTTATGTCTGAATTTTATTCAAATAGAATGTACATGTATATTTCTGTTTATTGGAATAAATTCTTATCATCGAGAAGAGTAATTGTAAGTAATTGTAAGTGATTGTAATTTAGGTTATAATAATTATAATTACTATAATTACTATAATTACTATATGCTATATTTAGGCTAATCATTAGGATTTAGATATTATTTAAAATTGGTATTAACACCAATTAAAGGGTATAATACTGAATTCTAAATTGATCACAATAATGCTAATTATGGCATAAAAATTTGTATTAACGTTAATTACTGATATAATACCAAATTCGGATTTTATCACAATAATGCTAATTATGGCATAAAATTTGTATTAACGTTAATTATTGATATAATACTAAATTCGGATTTGATCACAATGATGCTAATCATGGCAACCATAAAATTATTTAGTATTCTCTGAATGAATTATTTAGTATTCTCTAAATAAATTATTGAAGCATTTCTAAAAGGTAATCATTGTAGAAACTGCTAAAGTTTTACTAAAATCTAATAATTATTTTGATGAATATAGTTGACATATTAAATTTAAAAGTGTTATAAGATACTGTATTCTATATAGGACGAGTAGATTCTATAGGTACGTCCTAGATTAGGTTTTAGACATAATTTTGGAATCTAACTAAAGACGGTGTTTGGTATACATGTGTTGTTTTCGCATGAGTCAAGCATTGATGTTCGCAAACGAACCACTCTCTGTAAGACAATTGCAAGGATGACTCATGACAAGTTGAAGTAACGTGCTGGCAATGGACGTGGGTGTTAGCTTTCCCAAAGGAGGGTTGGCGCCTGCTAAGTTGTTTGGTGCATAAGGGTTGCCTGAAGGTAATGATTGCACCCAAAGGTGTTTCATTACTGAATGGTGTTTTTGGCTAAATTTTTAATGGAGCAAATAGTTTTACACATGCTTCTAGATAGATTTTAGAATTATGATTAAGGATCAAATCGTGACACATCGTATCTAAATTATTTCCTTGTTCTTGAATTTTTCAGATCCAAACATAATGTCAAGTCTGAGTCAGATTAAGCCCCTCATGGGGAACAATTTCAAACAGTGGGAGGAAAAGCTGAAATTAGTCTTAGGGATCATGCAATTGGACACAGCACTGAGATTTGATCGCCCCAAGCCTAATAAAGAGAGTGAGGTAACTCCTCAAGAGAAGGCTGATATTGCTAGATGGGAGCATTCAGATCGCATGTGCATAATGGTGATGAAGCAAACGATCCATGAGACCTTTCGAGGCATCATACCTGATACAGAGACAGGCGCTGTTGCATACCTTAAGGCCCTTGAAGAAAAATTCACAAAGAGTAAAAAGACTGATGTTAGTACACTCTTTGTGAAGTTGGCAACAATAAAATACAAGGGAAAAGAAGGGGTTAGAGAGCATGTTATTGAGATGACAAGACTTCAACGTGCCTTGAAAGGGCATAATTATGACATCTCTGATGAGGTTCTCATTGAATTCATTTTTCTGTCTCTCCCATCTAACTTTAGTCAATTCAAGATGACTTATAATTGTCAAAAAGAGACGTGGACATTACCTGAGTTTGAGGCTCGGTTGGTGCAGGAGGAAGAGAGACAGAAAATGACTAAGGGAGAAAGTGCTCATGTAGTAACATCTAATCCTAAGGGTAAAGGCAAGAAGCGCAAGTTTACTGCCAAGGAAAAGGGACCTACCAAGGTAGCTGCAAACAATGCCGCGCAGAAAAGCAAGAAGGAAGATACTTCTGCGAAAGCAGGAGAAAGGAACTGTTTTTTCTGCAAAGCGCCAGGACATACAAAGAAATTCTGCACCAACTATCATGCATGGTTGGCAAAGAAAGGTATGTCTCTTGCTTTGGTTTGTTCTGAAGTTAATTTAAGTTCTGTATCTAGATATACTTGGTGGATAGATTCAGGTGCAACGACTAACATCAGTATGTCGATGCAGGGTTGCCTAAGCCATCGCAAGCCAAGTGAGGCAGAGCGCTACGTTTACGTAGGCAATGGCAATAAAGTAGAAGTGGAAAGCATAGGAAAATTTAGATTATTATTTAAGACAGGATTTTATTTAAGTTTTGATGCTTTAGTGGTTCCATCTTTCAGAAGGAACCTAATTTCTATATCTTATTTGGACAAAATTGGTTATGTATGTTCATTTGGTAATGGAAATTTCAGTTTGTGTCAAGATTCTAAGCTTCTTGCTTCTGGTATCCTGTCTTCTTATGATAATCTTTATTTTCTAGATATAGACACTTCACATTCAGAGGCACTACATATAGATAATAGAAAAAGTAAATTAACTTGTGAGAAATCTGCAACATTATGGCACAAGCGATTAGGACATATCTCTATGAAAAGGATAGAACGTCTTGTGTCTAATGATATTCTCCAACCTTTAGATTTTACAAACTTAAGTGATTGTGTAAATTGTATAAAGGGAAAACAAACTAATAAACGTAAGTATGATGCAAAAAGGTGTAATGATGTCTTAGAATTAATTCATACGGATATCTGTGGTCCTTTTCCAAAGGCTACAAGAAATGGTGACCGTTACTTTATCACATTCATAGATGATTATTCAAGATATGGTCATATTTACTTAATAAAAGAAAAGGCGGAAGCATTAGACGTGTTCATAAAGTTCAAAACGGAAGTTGAGTTACAACTTAACAAACGTATAAAGTCCATTCGTTCTGATCGTGGTGGTGAATACTACGGTCGTTATGATGGATCAGGAGAACAGCGTCAAGGTCCCTTTGCAAAATACTTAGAGGAATGTGGAATTGTGCCTCAGTATACGTTGCCAGGTTCGCCTGCAATGAATGGTGTTGCTGAGCGACGAAATCGCACCCTTAAAGACATGGTGAGAAGTATGATTGCTCGTACAACTCTACCTGAGAATTTGTGGGGAGAAGCCTTAAAGACTGCAGCATACATACTTAACAGAGTGCCTACTAAAGCAGCTAACAAGACCCCTTACGAGTTATGGGTTGGGCGCAAGCCTAGCTTGAATCATTTGAGAGTTTGGGGATGTCCATGTGAAGCTAGGCCTTACAAGCCAAGCAAAAAGAAACTGGACGAAAGAACCGTTAGTTGTTACTTTATAGGCTATTCTGAACGATCTAGGGGGTTCAAATTCTATAATCCAACAGAACATACAGTTTTCGAGTCAGGAAGTGCAAAATTTTTTGAGGATAATGAGTTTGTGGGGGGAGATATGACAAAAGATAGTATTTTTGAAGAAGAAGAGACGAATGCGAATGAGACTATGGACCAAAGTCCTAGTTTTGTTCAAATTCTGATTGCTTTTAGAAATACATCTTTTGACAATGTGCAAACTTCATCATCCCAAACAACTCAGTTAGAAACTCAACAGGGAATAGAGAACACAAATGGACCTGAACCCAACCCAAACCCTCACATTGACATGACAAATGTTGATGGCCTAGGGCCTGTGGGAGATTCAGAAGTTGGTAATGATGTTCTTCCTCCTGTTGAAGATCAAGTTGTAAATGAACCTCAAGAAAATCTAGAGCCTGTGCCAATTAGGAGATCTACTAGAGAGAAAAGATCTACACAATCAAAGGATTATGCATATCTTCAAGAACATGAGTTTGACATTGGCATGTTTGAAAATGATCCTGTTAATATCAAACAAGCTGTGGAAAGCTCTAACTCTCAAATGTGGATTAATGCCATGAATGAAGAGATGAAATCTATGTATGACAATGACGTTTGGGATATCGTTCCGTTGCCTAAAGACAAGAAACCCGTTGGTTGCAAATGGATATTTAAGACTAAGCGGGATTCTAAAGGCAATGTTGAAAAATACAAGGCACGTCTTGTTGCGAAAGGTTTCACACAGAAAGAAGGCATTGATTATAAAGAGACTTTCTCTCCAGTTTCATCGAAAGACTCTTTAAGGATTATATTGGCGCTTGCAGCACATTATGATTTAGAACTTCATCAGATGGATGTAAAGGCGGCGTTTCTCAATGGTGACATTGATGAAACGATCTATATGAGGCAGCCAGAAAAATTTGTATCAGGTGATGCAGGGTCTATGGTTTGCAGACTTAAGAAATCTATCTATGGGCTAAAACAAGCATCTCGACAATGGTATTATAAGTTTCACCAAGTTATTAGCTCATTTGGTTTTGAGTCTAACATAGTAGATGAATGTATATACCTTAAGTTCTGTGGGAGTAAATTTATTTTCTTGGTTTTATATGTAGATGACATATTGCTTGCCAGTAACGATAAGGACATGTTGCATCAAACTAAGAATTTTTTATTTAAGAACTTTGAAATGAAAGATCTTGGTGATGCATCATTTGTTCTAGGGATTGAAATACTTAGAGATAGATCTCAAGGTATTCTGAGGTTATCCCAGAGGAACTATATCGATAAGATTCTAACAAGATTTGGCATGCAAAATAGCAAACCAGGAGATACCCCTATATCAAAAGGAGATAAGTTTAGTCTGAAACAATGTCCCCAAACTGACTTAGATAAAAACCTCATGAAAGATATTCCCTATGCCTCAGCCGTGGGTAGCATCATGTATGCACAAGTATGCACGCGTCCGGATATTGCGTTCATTACCGGAATGCTAGGGAGATATTTGAGTAACCCAGGTATGGAACACTGGAAGGCAGCCAAGCGAGTGTTGAGATACCTAAAGAGAACAAGGGACTATATGCTCACGTATCGGAGATCGGAATAGCTCGAGGTCATTGGATACACCGATTCTGATTTTGGAGGATGTGTCGACAGCATGAAGTCAACATCAGGATACATCTTTATGATGGCAGGTGGTGCTGTGTCATGGAAGAGCGCTAAATAGTCATTGGTAGCCTCCTCCACTATGGTAGCTGAATTTGTTGCATGTTTTGAAGCATCTAATCATGGCGTATGGCTGAAGAACTTCGTCACAAGTCTGAAAATTGTGGATTCTATTCAGAAACCACTCAAATTATTATGTGACAACAATTCAGCAGTGTTATACGCAACCAACAACCGAAGTTCGTCAAAGTCGAAGTACATTGACATTAAGTTTTTGGTTGTAAAAGAGAGAGTGCAGAATAATGAATTATGTATAAAACACATAGGTACAGACTCCATGATTGCGGATCCTCTTACTAAAGGATTACCACCCAAGAAGTTTCACCAACATGTTGCTTGTATGGGTGTAATATCTGTTTAGGATAATTAGAAAAAAAGTGGGAGTCTGAATATGTTTTAAGTTCTGTTTTTTTGATGTTCTATGTAATGCGATTGTAAACAATTTTGATGATATATAAAAGTTGCATTCAGTTTCAGTTTCATTATTTCTTTCTTTAAAGTTTAAATTTTTTTGGCCTCATAAAGTAAAGTAAAGGTGACTCAATTAGAAATAGGCACGTCTAATCACACTTGCGTGAAATTTCTAAACTATATGTCCAAATCAGATTCATGTCATTCAGTTATGTTGGCAGCGTGATTTATGTCAGTTTAGTTGCGAATAAATGTGACAAATGCCGCTTAAGTCCTTTGTTAGCATAATTGATGGACGGAATTGTTTAAGAAATACGATAAGTAAAGACAGAAAAGTTGCATGCAATAAAGTTAAGGATATATAATCAAAAGGTTGCACTTGTCCATGTGGGAGATTGTTGGATTTAGAGACGTCTAATTACAAATATTAAGTTGGACATACGTGCATTGTGATTATAATGTCAAATACTGTCAGCGAGATTACATTTATGTAATGATTAAAATATGCCAAATAATGTGATTAATTAAATCATGGCATTATACGTATTTAAATAAGGATTTGGATACAAATACATATAGAATAATGTTAAACAATTATAATTGTTAATGGACCGATTATAATTGATTAAAATAATAGCAGTAATAAATTTGAGCTGAATAAGGAAATCAGAATCTATTCTGATTGATTGATTGATTGATTGATTGATTGATTTCAAAATCTGAAATTTCAGATTTCTTGACAGACTTGTTTCAGCTAAATTTCAGCTGCCCTAGGATTGGGGTTTTGCACTGCTATAAAAGGGCTGAGTCTCCAAGGCTTGCAATCATCTCAGAAAAATTGTCTGCTCCATTGAAGACTAGATACTCTGTCATTTGGGATAGCCAGAGAAAAGGATTGCAAGTTCTTGGAAGGATTCAAGAGCCAATAACTCAAGTCAAGACCAGGAGCCTTTGAGGATGGAAAGTAAGTTCCGCTGTGCATTAATTTCAATTTCTTACAAAGGAGTAGATCTTGGTTGGGGTTTAAAGTAATTAGGAAAACTCACAAATTAAATCTATCAGATACTCCATGAAATGGAATTGGTACATGGAGAAAACACGAATAGGGTTGGGATTGTTCAATTCTTTTGATGTGTATGGACAAACCAGAGCAGGACACCCTTGAATGAATGAATTGGGCAATAGATGAGAGGGGTGCAAGAGATCATCACCCCTTAAACTTTGTCTCTAAATAGATGAATTGTCATGTTTTATTTGATTTGATTATATATATATATATATATATATATATATATAGAAAGAATATGTCCTAGTTTTGATTGGCTAGTGTTTATTGGAGACTAATATTGTAATTTCTTCTGGCATGGACATTTCTGTTTTTGTCTTTAGTTTTGTTCTGGAAGCATATGCTTGTCATTTGGAAACAGAGAATGAAAATGCAAGGAAACATAAAAGAAAAAAAGAGATGAGGTTAAGTTAAAAGTTTTGAGATTATGAATGTTATGAGTAGAAGCAAATTCCAAATAGAAGCTTTTGTTCGATCTTTTTACGCTTCTTTTTCCTTGGACTTCATTCTATTTTTTCGTTTGAGTTTACGATGGGAAGGGACATTGAGATTGAGATATACGTTGCAGCGGAGAGGATTGACTGATCAACTTTGTCTAGTCCATGCACAGACAACCAATTTAGAGGCAGTCATTGAAGCCTAGGTAATTCGTCTATCATAAATCTCAAATTCACTCATTGGTTTGTTGATTCAAAGTCGTAATTGAGAACAAGCTACAGAGGATTGGTTGCGGAGTCGAATTTTTTGAGGTGAGTATTTTAGGCTTGCTTAAAAGAAGTCCATTTCGTTATTCGAAATTGCATTTGCATGTTGTTAACTTATTTACCTTTTGTGTTTGTGCATATTCTTGTGGAGAAGAGATCATTCATGAATTGGAATAGTCGCATGAAGGGATGAGAACAAAGTTGGCGTTGGTCCCTCCTACCCGATGTGGATAGAGTAGCGTATATTACGCGTCAATGAATGAATTATGCACAAGAGAAGAGGGATGAAAAAGATCATCACCACTATTAACTTGAATTAGGGCATGCTTATTTTGTCATGGTAACTATTGGTGTTGATTATTGTAATTTATTTTGTGTGGATATTTATGTCATGAATGTTTACTCTTGTTGTTTAGAAATGAAAATTGGAAATGCAACGCATAAGAGAAATACAATAATGGAATAGAGAAGATAAGAAAAGATGATGTTCTATGTGTGTGTTATGGGTTTGATGAGCAAATGCCAAATAGAATCTTCAGGTAGATTTAGTGAGAAAATGCTAATTAGAATCTTCAAGTAGATCTTCCTCTGCTCCTTGTTTCTTAGACTCCTCTCTCATATTGGTAGACTCCTCTCCAATCGTACACCATTGGGTGGCTCCATCAAGGGCGCTATTTTTGTGTTAGCCAATAGTGTTGCTTACCCTACAACATCAAGCCTTTCAAGGATGAGGTATTGTGTGATGTTGCTCCCCTTGAAGTTTGTGATGTTCTATTAGGATAACCATACTCGCGGAAGTGTTATATTATATATGAGTCTAGACCTCGTAGTGTTATTATTACTTTGAGAAAATAACAATATAGGATACCAGAGGTAGTATCGCCTATTGCCATTTCTTTCATCTCTACTAAGCAATGCTTTAAGGTCATCTCCCAGACTAGGAAATTTGTCCTATTCCTAATTCCCTCTCAAAGTAAGGAGAAGATTGTGGCCATGTCAACGACCTCCACAGAGGGATCGTCCATGCAGTAGAGGAAAGTGGATAAGGTCATGGATGAATATAGATACATCTTCTCCTCACCCCCAAGGGTATGTCTACACTGTCAAGTCAATCATTTAATTGATCTAACCACTAGCGCACCTCTAGGCCAATGGGACATTCTATCGCCGCTTTGTTCTAGAAAATGAGGAAAGCAAGTGATAGATCCAAGAGTTGCTCCAAAATGGGCACACCCAATCAAGTTCCTCACCCTATGGAAGCCCAATTGTACTCATGCAGAGGAAAGGTGGGGCCCAGTCTACATTGATTATCGAGCCTTGAACAAAATCACAGTCAGGAACCAGTGTCAGATTCCCTAGATTGACAACCTTCTTTACCAACTCAAGGGGCCAAGTACTTCACTAAGATTGATTTGAAGTATAGCTACTACCAACTCCCATTATAACCAACTAATGTGTGGAAGATTGCTTTCAAGTCTAAGGAGGGTCTTTTTGAATGGTTGTCCATGCCCTTTGGTTTAGTGAATGCCCCAACAGTTTTCATGAGGCTGATGGATGATATCTTGTGGCCTTTCACCAACTCTTTTGTGGTTGTATATTTGCATGATAAACTCATCTTCAACAAGAGTTGGTAATAACACTTGTAGGATATTCAACAAGTCCTTCACACTTTGTGGCAACACAAGCTATGTGCTAACTTGGAAAAGTGATCCTTCGACATGGATGAGGTCTAATACTTATGCTACATTATTGATAGGCAAGGTGCGCATGTGGATCCAACCAAGATCCAAGTCATTTGAGATTAACTAGCCCCAACGAATCTAACAAAGATTCATAGCTTCTTAGGCATTGCTAAGTTCTATCGAAGATTTGCGTTGGGGTTCTCTTATATCAATTGGCCCTTAAGTCGAGTGACCAAGGGTAGAGCAAAAGATATTTTTTTTGGTCTAAATCACAACATATGTCAATCGATGAACTAAAACATCGCCTTACTCTACAAAAATTCTCACCCTACCAGGCCTTTAACATCCATTTGAGATTGAGACAGATGCCTCCAACTATGTTATTGGTACAATCCTCATTAAACAAGGACACCTAATGGCCTTTTATAGTGAAAAACTCTCTAATTCTATTTCAAGATACCCTACTTATGGTAAGGAGATGGATTCCATTGTGTAGGCCTGTTAGCAATGGAAACATTATATCCTGGGGAATGAGATGATCATCCAAATGGATCATAGGCCTCTTTAATTTATGCAAACACAAGGCAAGTTAAAGAACGTTTGCCATTAGAAATGGTCCACATACTTGCAAAAATTTGACTTTAACATCAAATATAAGAAGGCTAGCACCAATCATGTCACATACTGCCTTAGTTGGCCCCTGGTTGTGGCACTGACCATAGTTCTCAACTCTTGTGGGCACGAGACCTCTAGATGGACACAACTATACAAAAATGACTCAGAATTCGTTGCCACATACCAGATGTTGTTGGCAGGCAAGCAAGTTCTAGACTTCCATATCCAAGATGCATTATTCTGCTACTTGGGACACCTTTGTGTTCCTTCAAGCAAGCATGCCAAGTTGATTTGAGAGGCAAAATACAGTCGGGTAGCAGGGTACTTTGGTGTGGAGAAGATAGTGTTAGTATTGTAGAATTATTTTTATTGGTTGAAACCTAAACATGATTTTGGCAAGTATATCTAGTCCTACACTTCCTGTGCCATTACTAAACAAACCATTAAGAAGAAAAGCCTATACACCCCTCTTCCTACTCCTAATTGGCCTTGGAAATCCATATCAATGGACTATATGTTCAACCTTCTTTCTAGCAAGCATAGTTATGACTTTGTGTTTATGTTTGTTGATATATTTTCTAAGATGGGCATTCTAGTTGCCTACAAGAAGAGTATCACAACAAAAGCCATTTCTAAGATCTTCTTCGAATGAGTGTAAATACATTTTTGGATCCTATAGACCATCATACCAAATTGGGATAGCAGGTTCCTAAATGCATTTTGATTGAGATTCAGGTCATTGTTTAACACAAAGCTCACCAAATCAACTGTCGACACCCCTAGACTGATGGCTAGATAGAGGTCATCAACACGATGATTGTGCACACTTTTCACATGTGAAACTCCAAGCATCCACGAAGATGGGATGAAAGTCTCCCCTATGTTCAACACAACTGCAACAAAGCTCTCCATAGATCAACTAGTCACAACCTCTTTTAGGTGGTCCTGAGATTTCAACCTTTGGGTCTCATCGATGTCACACTGCCCCCTTCAACTACATAGTCACAGTCTATACATGTTCAATTTTAAGTTGATAAAGCTACCAATTTTAATTCAACACATTTGCTAGTAGGTCCAAGATGTCTTGCAAAAATACAATACTAAGTACAAACAATGTCATGATCAGCACCAGGTGCCTCACAAGTTTCAAGTGTGAGACAAGGTTTAGTTGCATTTGTATAAGGAATGCCTTGGAGGGGCCCATCTAAAACTTCGATCACTCCATTATGGATCTTACACCATCACCAAGGTTGTGGGTGACAGTTCTTTTGAGCTAAGTATCCCTGCCTTCATTGGCCTGCACCTAGTGTTCAATGTGGATCGCCTTGGACACAGTAGAAATCACAAAGTACTTGACACCGGCATAGCTCAATCCATATTGCATTGAACATGCCACAATTGATTATATCATTGACACATAAACTAAGAGCACTTGCCAATAGAGGACCCATCTATATTGTAATGTTCCAAATAGAAATTTTACAGCAATAGTCAAATACATGCACAAAATAACAACACAACAAATTTTAACAAACACCCATAAACAGAAAAATGCTCCAGAACATCAAAATGGCCAATTTTATTAATATAAACTGCTGGAGTACAATAAAAATTGGAAGGAGTCCACCTAGGCTTGCTCAAGGCTAGCTACTAGCCCTAGGTGATCAATCTCTCAATGTCCAACTATTGCAATAGTTTGCCCCTCCAGAAATATGTGCTGGCCCAGTTTTCTACAATGCTGGCTGACTTGGCCCCTTCATTTAGCCCCTCAAAACTGCCTAGAAAATTATGTAAATTTAAGGTTGTAATCCTTGCCAAAAACCCAGGAAAACCGTTTGGAAAATTACACTGACCACCCAAGACCCAAAATTTAAGCTCACTCCTCCTAACTCACTGTTAAATAATCTTGATGTTTTGGGGCACCAAAACTCCTCCAAAAATTATGCAAAATTAGGAGAAGACTCCTTGAGGGTTGTCTAGTAAAACCTAGAACTGATTTGGGCTAATTTGACCTCTCGAAATTACCCAAATTTGGTGCTATGCCCTCCTTGACAGTTTCTACATCCTCCACAATTCAAACTGATGGATATGTCACCAATTCTTTGTCAGTTAGCTGTAGGATTTCCCTGCAAATTTCCTCTGGAAGATGTGAGTGAAATTACTTCCTAAACCCGACACAAATAAGATGAATTCAACCCCCAAAAATTATGCCCAGTAGTACTTCTGTGCAGGCCCTAAAATGGCTAGTTTGGCTCTCTTAGGAGCAGAAACTTCCAGCCTTGAAATTCTCCACAAATGTTGGTCCACCCTCAATGAAATTTCTCCTTAATTCGCTAGCCAAAATTCCCCTTGAAACTCCCTCAACTCAGTGGTTCGATTTTTGTCCCTATGTCCTCTTGGAAGTTTGAACTAGTTCAAGCAAGAGCTGACGTGTCCCACGAATTCCAGCAAATGTCTCCTCACTAAGTTCTGAAATACTCTCTTAGGATGACACTCAAAGTTCACCGAAGGTAGAGGTGGAATTCCCACTTGGGGATTCCTTGTGCTAAACAACACTGGTTTACTTGGCCAAACAGCTCAAGAAAACTTGTGCTCAAAGTTAGATTGTCAAAAGATACAAAATGGAGAACTCCTTGCGTTATTTATAGAAGTTGAGCCTCTTTCTCTTGGTAGGCCCCATTTTCCACTAACGCACACCCCCTTCTTTCTCTCTCTTCCTCCACAAGTGTGAATTATCTCCAAGGGTCGAATTGCCTCCTTTTTGTGGTCCCCACATTCCACTTCTAAAAAATCCTTGTGCCTCCCATATCAATTTCCTCTAATGCCTGAATTTCAAAATTGTGATATGCTTAGCACCACCCACAAAATCTCCATTGACCTCCTCAAATGGAAAAATCGAAATTGGGGACGATACATATATCGGGTTGTCAAAGGAATCCAACTCTTGCACCAGAGAAAATGGCTCATTAGGGGCCAATTTCAGTAGAAGTTTCCTCATCTCATGTAGGCACTCAACAGAATGGAGACCATTGTTTCCTAAGGGGGATGACTCATTCAACTGGATATCGGTTGCCACCC
This sequence comes from Pinus tabuliformis, assembly GCA_031772625.1. NCBI lineage: Eukaryota > Viridiplantae > Streptophyta > Pinopsida > Pinales > Pinaceae > Pinus > Pinus tabuliformis. The sequence continues at coordinate 498,238,480 of CM062812.1, read as the reverse complement.
ACCTATTCCACTAAGTCACAACACAATTTTTATATTTTGGTAGTTTGATATTTTTGGCAGCATTTAGGTCCTAAAGTTTTGGAATTGTTTTGAGGCCCTAAATAGTGTTTTTTGGGGAAACAGGTTGTTAAAATTTGTAGATAGATACTCCATCAACAATTGAAAAATGTACTTCTTAGATAGACCTTTCTAAGGGGATATTGCATGCACCAAACGAAGATCATATGCCAAAGTTACAAGCTCGGGAAGTTGACATTCCAACATACCCCATTGGGGGCCAAAAGCCTTTGGTGCTTCATCTCCTAGTGTTAATTTTTTGGATGTTTAGGGTTTCTCACTACTTCTTTATGATAAAAAGGCCTTTTAGCCTCATTGTAACATAGCTTGGAAAAGTCGCATAGCCGACACTTAGGCTGATGGTGGGGTAAATATCAAATGAGATGATCTCGAGCTTGGCAATTAAAGTATGTGGCTGGTAAATTCAAACATCTAACTTTGTGTTGCTGGACTCCATCCACAATGCACACAAAAGTGGTAAATTCAAATATTTAACGTTTTGTTGTTAGACTATATTCACCGTATTGTGAGGTGGTAGTAGAATAGAGGAAAAACATCCATTTCATAAGTCACAATGTAGATTGCAACTTCCTACTTCTTGATATTTTGCAATATATATTTGAGAAAGAAAATACCAAGGTGTAATCCTCATTTCTCGCTAGTTCTGTCATATTAGGTTTCTCAGGCTAAAATTTGTGATCAATATGTTAAATTTTAATGGTATGCTTTATTTTTTCTATATAGATTTTCTCTTATGTTCTTTGTTCATTTGTTGGTTTCTTTTAAGAATGATGAATGTTAAAATGATTTTCCCATGAATAAATAAAGCACTCCACTGGAGGACGTTGAGTTTTATGATTATGATGTAGAAACATAGTTGTAAATTATGAACAACGACAACCCACATGATAGGCATAAAATATTACATTGGAGATAGATTCAAAATGTCAAGAGTTTTGTGAGATATAACATAGCTGATTTTCCTTCTATCCTAGCATAAGTGAAAGTGAGTGCATGACATTGATTCAAATCAATTTATTGAGATATAATGAGTAAACAAGTGTTGATGGACTTCGGCTGACTGTGGAATCTGATGCCTTGGTCTATCTAATAACTACAATGGTTCCTAAAACAGAACATGGTATGTAAGTTGACTCTCGCCCTTGAATGATCATTTTATTGTTAGCGATAAGGAATTAGATGCTGTAGAATCTCCACTTTTCGTTAGTATGAAGATTCAAATAAATTGAGAAGCATTGAACACCAATTTCTATATGAAGATGATTTAAAATGTTGGCATCAAGTGAAGAATGAAATAACTGCTCAGACATTGATTATTTGATTAAAAAGAAACAAGAATACACGTCAATGATGGAAAAGCTACAAGATTAACAAAAAAAAGAGTATTTGAAGTTGCATAGAAGGAATTGTTTTACTTGAGAAAAGATAATGGGGCACTTGAGTAGAATCCCTTTTGAGAAATTGAGTGAGAAAAGTATCAGCGTATCACTACCTTAAAACAATTAAAGACCAAGATTAATGATAATTAAAGTGAAAAAAGGTTTGACAAAGATATAGGAAAGATGCATGTGAAAAACGAGGAAATGTAGTTAGATTATTAAGTCTTAGATGAAATGTCGTCATAAAAAAATGGATTTCATTCATCGTAGATTACAGATTGTTGGAGTGGACCATAATCTACCCGTTAGCATAGCGTTGATTCGTATATTGCATCACTTAGTTATAAATCACAACAATCAGAGTATAAGTTAGATGAAGTTGCAGGACCTCATCGAAATGTGGTTGCTTCTTGTTAGCTCCCACCCAGGAGTGCTTCTGGAAGATCACCATGATCATCTCATTTTAGTTTTGCATTTTGTTGCAAATGTTGAGACACTTGGGGGAAATTATCACAAGTAGGGTGGGAGAAATGCCGCGTCGTAATTCAGAAGCTGTATAAAATAGGCTACAAGGTCAGATTTTTAAGAATGCTTTATGTAATTTTATTCTGTCATTGAAAATTATAATTACATTGCGTTAGTACCTCATTTACCTTTTATGTTTGCATGTGTGTTGTACAAATGAAGGAGATACTCCATGAAATGGAATAGGTACATGGAGGAAACAAGAATATAATTAGGATTGTGCAATTCTTTTGATGTGTATGGACAAATCAGAGCAGAACATCCTTGAATGAATGAATTGGGCAATAGATGAGAGGGGTGCAAGAGATCATCACCCCCTTAAATTTTGTTTCTAAATAGATGATTTGTCATGTTTTATTTTATTTGATTATTAATTTTGGCTGATTTAGCAAGACTCTACTCTAGTTTGGATTGGCTAGTGCCTAGACTAATATTGTATTTCTTCTTGCATGGACATTTCTGTTTTTCTATATAGTTTTGTTCTGGAAGCATATGCTTGTCATTTGGAAACAGAGAATGCAAATGCAAGGAAACATAAAAGTAAAAAAGGGATGAGGTTAAGTTAAAAGTTCTGAGAACAAGCTACAGAGGATTGGTTGCGGAGTCGAATTTTTTGAGGTGGGTATTTTAGTCTTGCTTAAAAGAAGTCCATTTCGTTATTCAAAATTGTATTTGCATGGCGTTAACTTATTTAACTTTTGTGTTTGTGGATATTCTTGTGGAGAAGAGAACATCCATGAATTGGAATAGTTGCATGAAGGGACGAGAATAGAGTTGGCATTGGTCCCTCCTAACCGATGTGGACAGAGCAGCGTGTATTACTCGTGAATGAACGAATTAGGCACAAGAGAAGAGGGACGAAAGAGATCATCACCGCCATTAACTTGAATGCGGACATGCTTTAGTTTGTTGTGGTGTCTATTGGAGTTTATTGTAATTTCTTTTGTGTGGATATTTATGTTATGATTGTTTACTCTCGTTGTTTAGAATGAAAAATGGGAATGCAGAGAATAAGAGAAATACAATAATGGAAAATATAAGGTAGAGAAAGGTGAAGTTCCATATGTGTGTCAGTTAGGGGTTTGATGAGAAAATGCCAAATAGAATCTTTAAGTAGATCTTCCTCTGCCCCTTTTTCCTCAGACTCTTCTCTCATATTGGTAGACTCCTCTCCCATATTAGTGGACTCCTCTCCGATATTGGCATTTACTTGTTCAATCATATGTAATATGGATTTATGTATATCATTTTTTTACCTAATTGATTATGTTTCAAATTAACTTTCTTTTTCTTTTGGTTTTTGATAAGTAGGGAGATTTAACTTATAACACGGGATGTAGCAAAAGTGAAAAACCTAGGATTGATGCTCTTCTCCCATCTACACATAGAGGCTAGACAACGAATCTAAATGGCGGGCATCTCGACAAGGTAATGAGCCTTTAAAACATATTTAATACCTTTTTCCTGGTTTCCTAGCTAAATTATTTATTCAGATAGATAGCATAGACCACGAGGTCTAACTTTTAGGTGTATATTTTAGTTATGGTTCAAGGAAGTTTTTGACAGAATTGAAAACTATGTTTGCATTGTGTTAATAAAACCTATTTACTTGCCTTTGTGTTGGATTTTGAAGCAAAAATCAAGCAAGGATGCTTTTGGTCAAGTGTAGAAACAATTGAAATTTTTGGAGGTCAATGAACACTCATGCATTTACTGCCCAAATAGTCTTCATGTTAGTGAAATTCTGGCAAGGATGCTTTTGGTCAAGTCTAGAAATTGTTGAAAGTTTTGGAGGTTAGTGAAGGCTCATGCATTCACTGCCCAAATAGTCTTCATGTTAGCTAGGATATTTTTTAATCGTTAAATGCCAAAAACATTATGGTGAATGTCCTTTGTGGAAATTGTATAAGTTTCCTAGATATTTTCTTGGAAGGCTCTAGATGCCTTAGTTTCATAAATGGATTGCACTTAATGCTATTGTGGTTATGTGAACCCTTACATGCTATGTAAATGAAAACTTTTAAATATTTCTATATAAATGGTTTGGATTCATATGGATGAAGATGAATATAAATGTCTTTCTTTAAAATATGAATATTTTGTGTTTTTGGTAAACCATTTATTTTCCGGTTTTTTACCGGTTCCTGGTCCATAAGGTTTTTCGGTTAGATCACTGGTTCAGTTCTGATAACAATGATCACTTATGATCTCCTTCTAGCTCGAACTCACTTCCTTGCCGAATCATGGCAACTAGATAGCTCGACCTACCAAGGAAACTTACTCCCCTCTTGTGTCTAACTCCATCCCATTTACTTTCTCTTATAATCTCTTGTTGGAGCTTCAACGACCATGATTACATCCTCATCAACAACTAAGGTCATATTAGAATTGACCCATGTGAGTCTCTAGAGCATTCTCTACCTTCCTTAATTAATTCCCATTAATTAACCAGTTTTCCTAAGTTAGACTTAGAAAATATTTAAATGATGGCTAATTAATATTTTAAGGCATTTCATAAGCTTATTTCGAAAACATTTTTTGGGTTTTGGAGATCTTATGTTCCTTAGCCTCTTTGATACATTTTGAGAACACTAGCTTGATGCTACTAAACACAAAACTGACACCTAGCCCTTAATGAATGATTGTTTTCATTAGAATCCATGTTGTTCTTGTGAGGTGGTTCAACATCCCAGGCTTTGGGAACCCACTCCATAGGTACCCAAACCATTCAGAGAAGTACATTGGCCAAAGTAGGTGAAATTTTGAGAGTCTAGAGCCTCCTAGCAACATTAGCAGAATACACATGTCCTAGAGTACCTCTACGATCAAGGACGTTGGTCAAATTTGACTTGGATTTGAGGATTCTTCAAGATGGCACCACTGGACCCATCATGCCCCCAAGCTGGCCTTGGCACAACTTAATGGGTAGGAGTTGATACAGAGCCCAGATGAGGATGATATCACACTGAGAGAACTTGGGTGGGCTTATTGCACTAGAGGAATCCCTAATTATAGAAAGAAGGAGGCTTGATTTGATATATGAAGGCCCATGGACAACACTTTATGGAACTTCACTAGATCTTGGGACCCATAGGATATATTGGGCTGAATTTTAGGGCCACCCCTCCAATATTAGACCTTGCAAGGATCTACACCTTCTTGGACATATCATAACCCTTAGACATGGAATTTATTTATACAACCAGCTCACAAAATAGAAGAAATGATAGATCAACGATTTAAAAATTATCCTCTTCAAGGGGGAAACCTACTTTACATTACATAAATGAACAATTATTTGATGATACAAATGACAAGACCTCCTTTGTATATATAGGAGTCTAAGGGGTCACAATATAATCAAAGTCTACATAACAATAATAATGTAAGAACAAAACAATAACAATAGTGGGCTAATATGGAACACAACATTAGCAATATGGAGGCAACATAGGCACAACAATAACAATAAGGGGGTTAAACTAACAATAAAAATAAGGGGGCTACACTAGTATTATAGGGACCTAACATGCCCCTCTCCTTCAAAAAAGTGTTGTCCTTCAACGGGTAAGTTCTTCCACTTAAGAAGATACTCTGAAATTGGTTGATTCTGTATCTGTCGGGGTCTTCTTTCCATGACTACTTCAGGCTCAAATATGATTTTGCCTTCTTCATCAAGTTCTGGAAACACTGTTTGAACTAGAAGCTTGTCACTAATAACTTTCTTTAAGCATGAAACATGGAAAATTGGGTGTACTTTGGAAGATGCAGGCAACTCCAATTTGTATGTCATAGTACCAATATTTTGCAACACCTTGTAAGGACCGTAGTACTTGGCTGAAATTTATTACCCTTCTTAGATTGCTTGAGAGACATTTATTTGTATGGTTGTAGCTGTAAAAATACCCAGTCACCTAGAATAAAACTTCTTTCACTATGATGTTGATATGCTTGATGCTTCATTCAATTCTGCGCCAGAGTGAGGCTATCCTTTAAGAGTTAGAGAACTTGTTGTTGATGCTCGATGTGATCTTCCATTGCTTGAACCTTGGAATTTTCTCTCAAAGATGATGTGATGGATGGTGGATGATATCCATAAAGAGCCATAAATGGGGTCATTTTTGCTATAGTATGGAAATAAGTGTTATACCACCATTCAACTAGAGGTAGGCACTTGACTCATTGTGTTTGTTTATCATATACAAAGCAATGTAGATATCCTTCCAAAAATTTGTTCATTATTTTAGTTTTACCATGAAATTGAGGATGATAAGATGATCTATGAGCTAATTGAGTACGAAGACAAGAAAATAATTTCGTCCAAAATTTTTCAGTGAAAATGGGATCTTTGTCACTTACTATAATATTTGGGTTTCCATGAATCTTTTGAATTGTTTCCATAAATGCAGTAGCAATTGTACCGAATTTAAAAGGACAAGATAATGCACATAAGTGTGCATACTTGGTAACTCTATCAACTACCACCACGATGACACTCTTTCCTTTTGACTTGGGTAAACCCGTGATAAAATCCATGTTACAGGAGGCATAACATTTGTTTCCATAAATGCTCTGATAACAAATGTTATGCAACTAGCTCACAAAATAGAAGAAAAGATAGATCAACATCTTAAAAATTATCCTCTTTAAGGGGGAAACCTCCTTTACATTACATAAATGAACAATTCTTGGATGATATAGATGACAATACCTCCTTTGTATATATAGGAGTCTAAGGGGTCACAATATAATCAAAGCCTACATAACAATAATAATGTAAGGGCACAACAACAACAATAGTGGGCTTCTATGAGGCACAACAATAACAATATGAGGGCTACATGGGCACAACAATAACAATAAGGGGGCTACACTAATAATAACAATAATGGGGATACACTAGTATTATAGGGATCTAACACATTTGGAGAACTTATGATGGGTGAGGTCACCTTTTTGGAGGCTACGACTCACATGTTTGGGAAAATTAGACATGTTTTAATATTTTCTAATGTTTTGGATTGTAACTCGAGGTTAATTTGAAATGAAACTTGCTTTAAGGGCTTTGTAAACTAAAATTAGGATTCCTCTTAGGCTCCTCTCATTTTTTCATCATCTCTTGTGATATTTTTTGCCCTCTTAGAGAAACTCGGTCTAGCAGAATTATGTACTTGAATTTGGTGGAGATGTATCTATGGTGGATTTTTGCTAATGCGGCTATTTCTTGGATTTGGAGGTGTCATTTTGAAGCAACAAAGGACATTTTCATGCATTATATTTTGTAAGTGTACCTTGTACTTGATAAATATTTATTATTTGTGGCTATGTTATGGAATGGTTGATTATCTAGGGTTACTATGTGCTAATTTATGATTGGAAATTATTATATTCTCTCTTAATGATAGTAAAGCATGCATTACCCACTTATAGAATATAAATGACAATCCCATGAGTTAACCTTTAAACCAATGTAGAAAATGTCAACATCAGGATAAAATCGGTAAGGGTCTAGAAAACCAAAATTTCGTACAAATTGAGAAAATATCGATAAAGATTGGTAGACATTGGAAAAATTAAGATACAACCTATTACCACAAAATCTAGCAGGCCTTGGAAAGGGAAACCCTACAAGACAAAATATATACATAGTGCTAACAGTGGGGTGGAGACCCAATGTCTTCTCAGCCGAAACCCATTGCTCTTTATGGAATTTCATTGATGGGACAAGTCCGGCCAGTAGGATAGAATCACTTATGAAAAGTATTCTAAGGTTAAGGCACAATGTGATTAATCTAGAGCTCATTCAAAAGATAGGATCAATAATGATTCAAGTCTTCCAAGAATAAAAAAGCTCTCAAAGTAAAGCTCTAAAAAGCATGGTTTAAGACCTAGGGTTTTGATATTTTCGGTGAAAACATGTGTTTTAAAGGTGAAGACCAAAGAGAAGGGGTTTATTGCAATGATAATTAGTTATTCTAAGGCTCATGAAATCCTCAAGAAAGCGTTCAAGTTGAGGGCGAAGAAACTAGGGTTTCCCTCTCATGGCAACACCTAGGGAAATATATTTTATGAATGAAATTTTAGTGGATGCTAACCAAAATGATAGGTCATGTAGTGAATACCTACCTCTTGATGCTTATGCTCTCAAACCACAAAAAAGCTTCCTCCCTAAAATTTCTCTCAAAGCCCTATTTTTTCTTCCTCGCCTTAAAAGGACCGAATTTGAGAAGATAAATTTATGGAGAAAATTTAAGGTTGATCATCAAGTGATAGGATGTTTAAGATAGGCCAAATTCATTTTAAGGAGGTCAAAATTTGATGCCATGGCTATGAAAATTTCATCGATTACCCACTTAATGGAATAATGAAATTTTATGATGAATAACAAGAAGTAATCCATTAGGAACATTTGTTACATGTGAAAATAAGTAATGCATACAACATTCATCTAGATATTCTTCAATAAATTAATGTTCAACAAATTAGGGCACATATTTTCGACCTAGAATTAATAGTTCCATGCACTAGTGTTATGCTCTTGACCTACAAGAAGATACCAGAATACCAAATATGTGAAGAAATATACCCATAACACAGAACAATAAGAAATAACAGCAAGTATTTTATTATTCAGAAAGGAAAGCAATGTTCATTTGCCTCTTCGAGGGGGCAACCTCCAATATAGTTGGGCTCAATTACAAAATAATACATGATGCTCCTCGAGGGGAGTCTCTATCCTTTATATAGGATTCATACATGCAATACGATGGGTCAATACCATGGTTCTTATTAATACCATCTATATAATACCATGGCCCATTTGCAACTAACTATGGTCCCTTCTTTAAATGTGGGTCAACCACTTACAATTATTAATATGGACTTTATTAACTCTTTACTTAACTATAACTATGACTCTATCCTATTACATAAATAAAGGGGATAGGGTTGGAACCTAACGTGCCCTCCCCCATAAGAATAGCCTTGTCCTCAAGGCTGAAGCTACGGAAACTGCTGAAGGACAGTGGTTGGTTCCCAGGTCATAGGTTCCACATGACAAGGACTTCCTTGATCGCGGCCGCGCAGTTGTCGTTCTCGCGTGTCAAGAACCTGTTCAGGTTGGAGCCAGATTGACTCTTCTTCATTCAATTCAGGTAGACTAGTTTGAATTTGGAAATGGTTCCAAATCACTTTCTTGAGGCATGAGACATGGAAGACTGGATGGATTTTTGCAGTGGGTGGCAAAGCTATCTTATAGGCAACTTCTCTGATGCGCTGAAGTACTTGATATGGTCCGTAGAATTTTGGAGATAATTTCTGACAACCCTTGTCTTTGAATGATGTTTTCTTATATGGTTGCAGCCACAAAAATACATGATCCCCTTCTTGAAATTGGCGTTCTGAATGATGTTGATCCGCCTGTTGCTTCATGTGGTTTTGAGCTTGATGGAGATTCTCTTTGAGGTGGGCCAGCATGGTTGTGCGGTTCTGCAAGATTTGATCCATTGTTTGTACCTTTGAGCATCCCTTGATATAAGAAGTAGGTGAAGGAGTGAGTTGACCATAAACTGCTTCATATGGAGTCATTTTGGTGTCGGCATGATAGTTGGTGTTATACCACCATTTAGCTAGAGGTAACCACTATACCCATAGATGTTGCTTTTCTGAAGTGAAACACCTAAGGTAGGTCCCCAAACATTTGTTGACTGCTTCAGTTTGACCATTAGTTTGGGGATGATAGGAAGTACTAAGTTGTAGTTGGGTACCTTGTAGCCTGAAGAGTTCCTACCAAAAGTTATTGGTGAAGATTGGGTCATGATTAGACACAATGGAAGTGGGCATTCCATGCAATTTGAAGATCTAGTCTATGAAAGATTGAGCTACCAAAGGCGGTGTAAAAGGGTGGGGTAGGGCGCAAAAATGAGCATATTTAGAAATTTTGTCCACAACCACCATGATGACGGACTTGTTACCTGACTTCGGAAGACTCGTAATGAATTCCATAGAAACCTCTGTCCAGATTGAGGCCGGGATGGGCAATGGCTGTAATGTGCCTGGGGATTTGACTATTGCGTGGCGCTGACATACATCCCACTTAGCTACAAATGTAAGAATGTCCTTTTTCATGCCTATCTGAAAGAATGAACGTCGAGTGTGAGCATAAGTCTTCTAAAATATTGAATGGCCTTCAATGGGAGATGAGTGCAACTCTGCAAAAATGCGACTTTTGAGGGTGGATGTTGGTGATATCACGACTCTATCCTTTTAGTGAATAATCTCATCCTACCAAGTGTAGCCCGCTGTGGAATTTGGATCCACCTGCAATTTATTAATGAGTTGGGAGAGAAAAGGATGTGAAAACCATTCCTTGCGAGCCTCTTCAATCCATTTTGGAATGGGAAGGGAGATTGCGAGCAGGGTGCGTTCCTATTCAAATTCACATGATAACGCATCTGCTACTACATTTTCATGCCCTTTCTTGTAAATTATCTCATAATCATATCCCAGCATTTTGGTGAGCCATTTATTTTGTTGTGGTGAGGATAGCTGTTGCTCCAAAAAATATTTAAGGCTTTGATGGTCTGTGCGGATTTGGAAATGTCGCCCCAATAAGTATGGTCTCCAGATATCTACTGCATGTAAGATGGCCATGATCTCCTTCTCATAGGTAGATTGTCCCAAATTTTTCCCACTTAGTTGTTGGCTTGTGAATGCCAAGGGTCAACCTTCCTACATTAAGACCGCCCCAATAGCCGTACCTTAAGCATCACATTCAATCACAAAAGATTTGGTGAAGTGGGGTAGTGCTAATACGGGAGTGGAACACATGGCATGTTTGAGAGCTATAAATGCCTATTGCGCTTCATCATTCTAGAGAAATGAACTTTTCTTGAGGAGGTGAATGAGGGGTCTAGCAATGCGACCATAATTGCAGACGAATTTGTGATAGTAGCTCGTGAGACCCAAAAATCATCTCAAGCTCTTCAAGGTCTTTGGTTGAGGCCAATCCTGCGTTGCCTGGATCTTTTTTGGGTCCACCCCGACACCTTCACGCCCCATAATGTGGCTCAAATACCCAACTTCTTCCATGCCAGAAGAGCACTTAGACATATTGACAAATAATTTATGCTTCCGGAGCAGTTGCAATAGGAGATCTACATGCTGAATATGTGTGGACCAGGTGCAATTGTAAATGAGGATGTCATCAAAGAAAACAAGGAAATTTTTTTTGAGATATGGTTTGAGCAAGTGGTTCATGAGGCTCTGAAAAGTGGATGGGGCATTACAAAGACCAAATGGCATGACTAGGAACTCATAATGGCCTTCATGAGTTCGGAAAGTAGTCTTTGGAATGTCTACTTCTTTCATGAAAATTTGGTGATAGCCCGAGCGAAGGTCGAGCTTAGTAAAGAATTTAGCCCCATTTAGTTCATCCAGCAAATCATCAACAACCGGGATGGGAAATTTATCTTTGATCCTCAACTTTTTGAGGGCCCTGATGTCTGGACACATACGCCATTCCCCATATTTCTTGAGCACCATGACCACAGGCGATGAATAAGGACTAATGCTACAACGAATGATGCCTGCTTCCAAGAGTTCCTTGATGACTTTTTTTTAATTTCGTTCTTTTTGACGAACGAATATCTATATGGGTGCACATTTGGTGATTGGGCCCCTGGGACCAAAGTAATGCTATGATCATGTTCCCCTCTCAAGCGTGGAAGCTCATGAGGCTTGTCAAAGACTGGTAGATGGTTGTGGTGGGCTCCAGTATTGTAGCAATAATGCTACAACTCCTGGAGCTTCCTGTCTCTTAATTTTATCAACCCGGTAGTTCGTACAAACTTGGAAGCGACGGTGCTGTATGCACAAGTACTAGCTCTTGTCGCAGCTGTCACTTGGTCAGCTGGCACAAGTCCGCTAGGGCTCAAGCCAACTTCTATAAGCTCACAGAAGAAGCTTTATGAATGATGGACGAAAGCTAACTCAAAGGAGACTAGTCTAATTGCAGAAGGAAACTAAAAACCAATCAAGCATGGAAACCCTAGTAAACCCTAATTTGACTAGCTAGATCCTAACTATGCAAAACTGTGAATGAAACAACTACCAATAATGCCATTACTTGCAGAGGACTGAAATACATGCATCTAAACTACTTGCATCTGAAAAGACATGTTTTTGTATTTTTTCATTAAGTGGTTGGATTTGTGGTGATGATGCTTTTGATTAGGGTTTTGTTGTGCAGGAGCGGTTGGAATGGAAGGAAGGCATGGGCAAGGTCAGGATGGCTAGGGGAGGTCCCAGAGGGTCTCTAGCATCAGTCCACAGAAGTCTACCACGTTCGGATGCTCAGCAACCGAGTTTGCAGGCTTCTACAGGAAGTCTGCAGGGGATCCTACAGGAAACTCAGGGGTTTCTACAGGAAGTCTGTGCAATTCTACAGGATTTTTGGCCGTGGAAGTTTTGGGAGATGGTGAAGTGTTGGAGTGGTGTGGGAGGATAGGTGAGATGGAGATGGAGCTAGTGATGGCTCAGGAGCAGAAAAATCAGAGGGAGGAAGAGTGCATGCAGTGGGTTGATGGTTGGAAGGATGGGATCAACGAAAGTTTAAGTAGATGGAGATAAGTGAATAATGGATGAGTTGGAGGGTAAATGAGCTGGACAGAGGCCGAGTAGGTGGATTGAGGAGAGATCAAGAAGAAGAAGAAGAAAGTGGAATGATAAGGAGCAGCGTAAATGAAACAAATGACTTATGCACCAAAAACGAGAAATTCATTAACCTATGATAACTGTCCCATGAAACCTATGAACAGCAATGGAAAACCAAGAAATGAAACTCGTGCATGGAAGTGAAATGTAGAAGTATGGTTCTATGTCAAAAGTGCATGGATGGATCTTCAACAAAAATGTCTATGTTGCAGCTTGCATGGAAGTGAGAAGAACTGCGTTTCTTTTTGGTGGTTGGTTATGGACTGCACCCCAATCCCTAACAGAGATGGCAATGAACCTTAACAACCTTTTGCTGGAGATCCAATAGATTATATCTATCCTCTTTTAACCTAAGCAACTGGAAACAAATTCACCATAAACTAATCCTATCTAAGCTCATGAAAAAGACTAAATCAACAAACTGTAAATTCGAATTGCATGGTAAAGTAAAAACTCAAAGTGCTGGAACGAAATGCAACAACATTACAACACTCAGGAGATCTATTGCTCTTAGGTTGGGCCCTAACCTGAGAGCTATAGCTCCCTTAGAAACTCAGAATGAGATCAAAATCTGCCTGCCTTTATTCATAAACGAAAGTCTGATGACATGCCAAAATTGGCTTACAAAAGGAACAAAAACCCGAGCTGTAGCTCACACTTCCAAATTACAAGAGCAATACAAAAGTTCAAAAAGCTTCTATCCAAGGCTATGGCCTCAGTATTTATGCAAAATGATCATCCAACAGGTGTCCTTGATTCGAGGAGCTCGGCTGTCCAACTGAAGTTTAAACTGCTGATCCTGTAGGACAGTCATAACTGTTGTTCCTGTTTGAGCAGAGCAAGTAGGCCAAATGAGCCCAAATTGTACCAAAAATTGGGGCTCATCATCACCCCCCAGCTAAACTATTTGCTCATCCTTGAGAAACTTTGCCCTGGCTCCTCGTCTTTGGCCGAGAACTAGAGCCCGGAGCATGCTTTTCCTTCCCTGTTTTTGGTGGTCCTGCCTTTTCTGCCGAGGGTGGCGCTGCTTCCTTTCCTATTTTTGGCGGCCCTGCCTTTGCTGCCCCTGGTGGCGACGAAGGTGGTGCTTCTTCCCCGTTCCCTATTTCCTTGAGCCGGGCTTTGGAAGGCGATTGGCCTATTTTTCGTGTCCAGGAAGTTATTTTTGGGCTTCCCTTCTCAGGGGTGGCTGATGTTTTAGAGGGGGTTCTTGCACTGGGTGAAATAGAGACATCCCCTAAAATGGTCTGGCTGCTGGGTGGAGGCTATGGCTTGCCCGTGGTCATCCTCTTGCTTCTCCTGGCTTCAGATGGTAGAGGGGTCTCCCTCTCCCCCTTCTCCTTCGGTTTTGGAGGTGTACTGAGGGCAGCCAGCGCCGCTGCTGCCTCCTTTTCGAGAATGCCAGCCTTCTCTTTCTTGTGTTTTTCTCTCTCAGAGCTCCTTGTAGAGGGCCCCTCCTTTTCAGATTTCGGGCTTCCTGTAGAAGACCCTGCTTTGCCCGCTTTTGGGCTTCCTGTAGAAGATCCGGCTTTAGCCACTCCCGGGCTTCGTGTAGAAGGTCCTCTCTCTGTCTTCAGGCTTCCTGTAGGAGGCTGTTTCTCAATGACTTTCGGGCTTCTTGTAGAAGCCCCTTTTTCCAATTTCGGGCTTCCTGTAGAAGCCCGTTTTTGCAATATCGGGCTTCCTATAGAAGCCTTTGTCTCTGTTTTTAAGCTTCCTGTAGAAGCCTGTTTCCCAACAATTTTCGGGCTTCCTGTAGAAGCCTTGGTCTTTGCTTTTGGGCTTCCTGTAGAAGCCTGCTTCTCAATGATCTTCGGGCTTCCTGTAGAAGCCTTTGTTTTTGTTTTTGGGCTTCCTGTAGAAGCCTTTTCCTCAATGATCTTTGGGCTTCCTGTAGAAGCCTGTGTTTTTGTTTTCGGGCTTCCTGTAGAAGCCTGTTTCTGCTTTCTTGTAGACACAAGTGTCTCCACTTCCGCTTGCTTGCCTGCCTGAGTTTTGCTTTTTGCTTTGGGTGCAGGTGCTGTTGAGGTACTGGGGCTGACGTGGACCACCTCAGCTTTGTCCATTCTGCTCTTCATCCTCTTTTCCCTTGCTGACAGGATAGGTGTGCCACCTTTTTCTTTGTCCTCCTTTTCCTCATGCTTCTTCCTTTGTTCCTTCTTCTGTACTATTGTCGGGGTCTCTTGGCCTTCTTCCCTCTGTTCCTCGGCCACTGCTTCGTGTTCCTCACTGCTGGAGGAACCCGTTTCTTCGATCAACATTTTAATGTCCCCATCTTTTGTCAAATTCCGGAAGGATTCCCATGAGAGGGGAACCTTATATGAATGCAATGCATCCTCCACAAGAAGCTTGATCAGCCCATGGTGGGCTATCTGATCTGGTATTCCCTCTTTCAGCTTTGTAGCACACTCCATTACAGACTGCAGGAGGTAATAAGGGATGCTCAGTTTTTGTTCTACAGGAAGGTCAATTCGGTGCCTCAATTCAGTGAGCAGTCGAAAGTGATATGCATACACGATCCTGAAACGACCTTCACAAGTAATATATTTCATGATTTGCAAACTGACTTCATTCCAAGGTGGCAACAGGCTCGTTCTTCGTACCCCGTTTTTGTCCTCCGAGAATTCTTCCTCAGGTGGGAAGAATTCTTTCTTTGCCTGTTGGCTCAGCTTTCTTTCTTCCTTATCCCACGGCAAACCCATAGGGAGTTCTGTGATCCGACTGATATGTTCTGGGGTGAGCTTGAGGCTTAGACCTCTGAAGTTCACTATGGCCAGTGTCTGGGATTTAGGCTTCAGAGCCTGCAAGAATTCTTCGGCCACTTCATCATCGTAGCCCTGCAGCTTATCACAAAAAGGCATCCATTGTGCTCTGGTGAAGAGCTCTACCACTGCCGGGTTTTCCCTTAGTTTAGTTGAATCAGTGGGTTCCCGTCTTATAAACCCACCCGGCATGATGAACACGGTCGTTTTAATTAAAGGTGGCAAATGCAAAAGAGATTTGGTCTATTAAGACAGAGCATGCACATAATCCACAAAATTCAACACAGTCTACTTATACCGACATCCTGTAGAACGATAGCATAGGCACAGCAAACAACAATTCCACCACTATCTTTATGACCCGACTGTGGATGATGGTCTTGCCACTTCTACTAACCAGTTACATGAAGAGTTCAGGGTTACCTCTTTAATTGGCCACCTTTTTTCGTGAGGCACCCGCTTTCCTGTAGATGACTGTATTCCTGTAGACTGTGTTCCTGTAGACTGCATTCCTGTAGAACTGCGCAATTCTCGGGGAGGACTGTAGTTGGCCCGCGCTCGAGGTGTGCTTTACCGGCGTTCTGGTAGCCAACAGCTCGGCGTATCAAAGTGCAGAGGAAATCAGAATAGCCACCCGAGTTTGAAGTGTTGGATGATAAATGCATGCGCATGATCTAGCCGATTAGATTTTGAATCGGCGCAATCCATGGCACGGGGGATGAGCTTTCCCTGCCGGACCGTTGGGCGACGTCATCCATCATTCGCCTGCGTATTCGCTTGCTGCCGCATCCATTCCCACAGATTTGCCGCCGCCTTTTCCTGTTAAACTCATACTTCTGACGAGAGTGTTCTCACGTGCGTGCTGTTCATTCTCTTTGTCGTGGCCGCCACCCACACATCCAATTACACTTTAACTAGCCGACGTGGCCAGTCGACTGGCCATACGGCCGCTCAACCATTCAATTTTACGCTTTGCAAACAATTTCAAAGTAAGATTCATGCGATTTGATGGAAGGAAGGGTTGAGACACTTACCTGCATGGCTGCACACGATTTTTCCAGTTCTTGGACGATGGTGAGTGGATCTACCTGCTGCATGCGACTTACACAGTCCCGGAAGCTCGTGGTTACAGGCTGCCAACGATGGAGTGGATGTTTTGCTTGCATGCGCCCGCAGTTCATTTCAGATGGCGGTGCTGTGAATGGTATCCACTCGAGCAGGTTGAACTGTTACAGGATTCCCGCGAGGTGTCTCGTAACAGTCCTTTCTCCTTGGGTGCATGCTGCACGACAGAGGTTCTGGCCTTTCAATCACGTTCCCGGAGCTCTTGATGCCTGTGGTATGAGATCCCAGCATTTGTTTAACTTTGAAAATGACTCTTCCCGCGAGAACTCATCGATCTTCTTTGTTGGTGCAGGGAACTTGGTCGCATGTCGACAAGGATGGTGGAGCAAGGTGACAGCAATGCGCAAGGGTGCCAACAGAGGCTTGCATGCATCCAAACCAATCCATAGTCGCTAAATCTCCTTCTAAGATGAATTATGGCCGTCCAAAACTCCTACAAGAAGTTTCCTGTAGAACATAGAGCTTCCTGTAGAAAGTTCGGCCTTCCTGTAGAAAGTCTGTACTTTCCTGTAGAAAATCCGCGCCTTCCTGTAGAAAGACTGCATCTTCCTGTAGAAAGACAGCATCTTCCTGTAGAAGATTCAAACCTTGATAAAATTGCACATACCTTGAAAAAAACATGGGTACCCTTGGAGGAGGTGCTGGTGAGGTTCCTTGACAACATGATAGGGACCCTTGGCTCTGAGTTGAAGGGCTTCCTCTCCTCCATAGAACATCTGCAACCTGCATGCAATTTTACCATATTTTGCTTATTGTTTTTTTTCCTTTTTTCTCTCTTTTTTTTTTTTTGAAAGATAACAGGGGCGCCTCAAAGAGGTTTTCACCCGTGCCATCTGCCCTGAGCGCCTCAGAGAGGTTTTCACTCAAGGATCTTTTTCAAGCCTTTTCTCCTTTTTTTTGAAAGACAATAGGGGCGCCTCAATGAGGTTTTCACCCCTACTACCTGCCTTGGGCGCCTGAGAGAGGTTTTCACCCAAGGATCTTTATTTATTTTTTCTTTATTTTTTCTTTTTTTTTTTTCTTCTTTTTTTTTCTTTTTTTATTTTTATTTTTTATTTTTTATCCTTCAGGGTATGCCAGAGGCAGAGGCAGAACCCTTCTCTATGACCAATACAGATTTCTCTATAGTCTTGATGAACTCTTGTCTTGAGAGAGGTCTCCTATAGATCTTCAAACGATGCCCATTGACAAGCATGGGAATGGCTTCCTCATCAATGGTTCGAATGAGGACAGATCCATTGTCATGGCATTTCTCCACTGCATATGGTCCTAGCCATCTGGTTCTCAGCTTCCCCTTGAAATCTTTGTATCTGGAGTCATACAACAAAGCCCAATCTCCCGGCTGAAATTGCTTGTCATGGAGATGTTGGTCATGCCACACCTTTCTCTGAAGTTGAACCACTTCTGAGTGAAGGAGGGCCTGCATTCGGTGCTCATCCAGGCCATTCAGCTGTAGTAGCCTTTCTTGTTGTGCATGGCTGAGATCTAGGTCCAGCTGAGCTGCCATCCTCAAGGTGTTGTATTCAAACTCAATGGACAGCAAAGCTCTCTTCCCATAGACCAGCTCATACGGTGTGAAGCTGGTGGTGGTCTTCCAAGTGGTGTTGTAAGCCCATGTGGCTTCAACCAGGCAATCTGCCCAGTCCTTTCTGCTGCTGCTCACCACTTTAGTCAAGATCCCTTCTAATGCTCTATTGGTGACTTCCACCTGCCCATTTTCTTGAGGGTGATAAGGGGTGGAAGTCCTATGCTTGATCTTGTGATGAGCTAGGAGATCTTCAACCAGGTTGGAGGTGAACTGGCTCCCTTGATCGGTGACCAGCTCTCTTGGATAGCCAAACTTATAGAAGATGTTCTCTCTTAGGAACTCGGCCACCTTTCCTTCTGTTGCTGCTTTGATTGCTTTGGTCTCTTCCCACTTTGTCAAATAGTCAGTACACACAATGATGTAAGTCCTTTGCCTCGAGGAGGGGTTGATTGGGCCCACAAAGTCCATGCCCCACCTCTCAAATGGCTCAAGAGTCACTTGAGGTTGGAGAGGCATCTCATCCCTTTGGGTCGGTTTCCCCATTCTTTGGCATTGGTCACACTGACTGACATATCTTCTGACATCTTGATGAAGTGTGGGCCAATAGTAGCCTGCCTGCAGGATTTTGAAGGCAGTTCTCTTTGCTGCAAAATGCCCTCCACAAGGCCCATCATGACAAGTGAGGAGGATATCAAAGACTTCCTCCTCCCTTACACAACGCCTTAAGATCTGATCAGGGCCAAGCTTGAACAGATTGCCCCCGATCCAAGTGAATGAGGCACTTTTTTTGATGATTCTGCTCTTCTCTCTGGAAGATAGGTGTGGAGGGAACTGTGCTGAAACAAGATAGTTTGCTATATCAGCAAACCATGGAGAGAGTGCTGAAATCGCAAACAGATGTTCATCAGGCATCTGGTCGTCCACTGTTCCATCCTCATCTGCAGACAAATCCAATCTAGATAAAAAGTCAGCAACTACATTTTCTCTACCTGGTTTGTCAACAATGGTCAAATCAAACTGCTGCAATAAAAGTAACCATCTAATAATACGAGCATTCACATCTGGTTTATTCATTAAATATCTAATAGCAGCATGGTCAGTATGTACAAATGTCTGGTAACCAGTAATATAATGTCGGAACTTGTTCAATGCATGGACCACAGCCAAGAATTCTTTCCCGGTTACAGTGTAATTCAGCTCAGCTTTGGACAAGGTTTTGCTAACAAAGTAAATGGCATATGGAAGTTTCTGCTCAACTTGTCCTAAAGCTGCACCTATGGCTTTGTTCGAGGCATCAGTGTGGATGTGGAAAGGTAGGGCCCAGTTTGGACCTCTCAGGATTGGGGCTGACACCAACTTGTCTTTTAATTCATTTAAAGCCCTCTGACAATCGTCAGTCCAATTAAACTCCACATCTTTTGCCAACAGGCCAAACAATGGCGAGGCTAGTTTGCTGAAATCTTTAATGAATCTCCGGTAGTATCCTGCTAATCCCAAGAAACTCCGGACATCCCTGACCTTTTGAGGAGGTGGAACCCTCTTGATGAGAGCAATTTTGTTAGGATCCACCTGCAATCCTTGGCAAGAAATGGTATGGCCTAGCACGGTCCCTTCAGTCATTAGGAATTCACACTTTTCAGGACTGAGGGACAAGTTCATCTCGGTGCATTTTGTTAGGACTTTTCCCAGGTTGGACAATGCTTCCTGGAAGTTGGCCCCATAAGGAGTAAAGTCATCCATATAAATTTCTACTGCATCATGGACCAGCTCCGAGAAGATGCTCAAGACAGCTCTCTGAAAGGTAGCAGGAGCATTTCATAGCCCAAAGGGAAGGACTCGATAGGCAAAGGTACCCCAAGGACAAGTGAAGGTGGTCTTATCTTGGTCTTCCGGGCTGATTTGGATTTGGTTGTACCCGCTAAACCCATCCAGGAAAGAGAAGAACTTCTTTCCTACCAGTCCATCCAACACTTGATCTATGAAAGGTAGAGGGAAATGGTCCTTCTTGGTGGCTTTGTTCAGTTCTCGGTAGTCCACACAGATTCTCCATTTCCCATTTTTCTTGGGAACCAACACTAGAGGGGACACCCATTCACTATCTGAGATGGGGTAGATGAATCCGGCATCCAACAGTTTTTGCAATTCTTCCTTGACAATGTCCTTAAGGGTTGGATTCATTCTCCTCTGAGGTTGCCTATCCGGTTTATAATCCTCTTTGATGTATATATGATGGGTACAGACCGAAGGATGGACTCCTTTCATTTCCTTATAGCTCCAAGCAAAAGCATCTAGGTGATTGGCCAACAGACTACACAACTCCTTTTCCTGGGGAGGAGATAGGGAGGAGCTGATCTTCAATGCTTTCTCAGGGCCGAACTCCACACTCTTGACTCTCGGAGTAACAGGGTTGGTTGTACAAAGATCCACTAAGGTGCTAGCTTGGGCATCCTCCACCAATTTCTCTAAGGGTAGTGCACTGGAAGGTGGATTCTGGATCAAGGTCTCGATCAAGTCATCCTCGGTTGGGGGGTCTCTTCTCGTGGTATCTAAGGTGCACAGAGGTGCTGAGTACACCTCGTCTTCCTCTCCTTCTTCCAACCAGAGTGGTAAGTCATGCTCTAAGGAGGGTTGGGCAGGAGGGTATAGGACTAGCTGCTTGGACATGGGACCATTTTTGATAGTCATGGTTCCTGCACGACAACTTATGTAAGCATCTGCAGTAGCTAACCAAGGCCTTCCCAAAATGAGAGGATATCCAGTAAGCTTGGCCTTTGGTTGCAGAACCAGGAAGTCTGCAGGGTATTCCCAAGAGTCAATAGAGACCAGGACATCCTCCACAATCCCTTCGGGAGTCACGGTGGAGCGATCTGCTAATTGCAGTACTGTCGAGGTCTTCCTCAAGGAACCCTGAAGATTAAGCTTAAGCATGGTATCCCTGGTCATCACATTAATGGCGGCCCCCAGATCAATCAAGGTGTGAGGTATAATGGTGCCATTGATGTGAACATCTACTACAGGACTTCCAGGATCTAGGTACTTTGGGCAGATGACTTGTCCTAACATAAGGTCAGACAGTTGTCCTATGACATTGATAGTTGAGGCATCTTTCTTCCGTCTGCCTGGGTGTTTGAAACACTTCTCCTTAACCAGCTTGTTGTATATTGGCACATCCTTGATGGCTTGGAGAAGTGGTATTTTTACACACAACTGCTTGAGCTCACCCAGAAGCTCTTCCTCCTCTGGGTTGGGTTGTGTGGTGGCTGTTAGTCTCTCAGGAAAGGGTGGAATAGCCGTTGGTTCACTTTCTTGTTTATCTTCCTCATCCTCTGGGGGAGGAGGTTGGCGATCTGGTAGAGTCTTTCCAGATCGAAGATTGATCTCCTGGATCTCCACAGCATAGGTAGGGCATGAGGTTTCCCCAGTGTATACCTGCTGGGCCTATCTATTGTTGGGGTTCGGGTTCGGTTGAGCAGGCATTTGAGGTTGCCTTGGAGGAGCAGGAGGTAATGGCTGAGGTTGAACTGGTGGTGGAGGCAAGATGGCAGGAGGAGTGTTGTATTAGGGCCTCCACCCCGACTGAGGTGCATTCCATTGAGGCTGTGGCTGGGCATGTGAGTGATATGAATGAGAAGTAGGTTGAGTGGGGTACTGAGGTGGATAAGACCATGGAGGAGGCATGGACCATGAAGGATGAGCAGGGGGACCCCAGGAAGGCATAGGAGTCGATTGGTTGGGGTTGTAATAAGCTTGAGATGCCCCTTGCATCCCCTACTGATAAGGTCTAGATCCCTGTGGCCTGCTTTGGTTGAGGTAATAGAGAGGTTCAGTGGGAGCTTCTGTCCCTTGGTACATGGCTTTAAACCCAGGTAAGTTTGGACACTAATTTGTGGGATGGTCCTCCTCACAAACGAAACACACTTCAACCGAATGCAATGGACATTCGTTCTTAGGGTGCCTCCTTGTGCACCTAGGGCAGAAGACAGCCAAGGCTCTCTCAGCCTTTTCTTTCTTTTGCTGAATCCTGAATGTGTCAAGCTGCATGGCAATGGTTTGTCTCACCTCACTCTTAAGATCTTCTAATTGGTTTGCAAGCTCATGTTTGGAGAAAGGGACACTAGTTGAGAGGTGGTTTCCTCTACCTTGTTTCCGAGCTGCCCTAGAGTGGTTTCTAAACACTGTCTTGATGTCCTCATAAGGCAGTTGGTAAATGTCCCCCCCAGCTAACATGTGAAGGGTATCTAAGAGGTCTTCAGGGACTCCTCGGAGCAGGACCAACTTGAGGGATTCAGGGTCAAGTGTGCACCTGGCCCGCTTATAGCTTAGTTGGAACCTCTCCTCATAATCCTCTAAGGACTCATCATTTCCCATGGACATCCGAAAGATTTCCCCCTTTGTTTCCTTGGACCTACAGTAATCCCGGTACTTAGTGTTGAAAGCTTGCTGCATCTGAGCCCAAGTGGTGATACTATTCCCAGGTAAGCCCATGAACCAGCGTAGTGCTGCATCCTTAAGAGTGGAAGGGAAAAGTTTCAACTTTTTCTCATCTTCAGTATAGTCATAGGTTCTACAAAGGACAGCAAACTCAAACAGGAAGGTATCTGGATCTTCAGTGGTCAGCCCATGGAAGTGAGGTAAGGCGGAGGGGCTAATGTTCTTCATTTTCATCTCTCCCTTGGTCTCTCGGATGAGAAAGGCACCTTCTATTCTCTCATCTTCTCTTCTATTGTCAGCCATAGCTTCAGATGGAGTGGTCTCTAACTCTTCTTCTACTATAGGGTCTTTGGATATCTCAGGATGTTCACCTATAGGTTCTTCTGGGTCACTGTCACCAAAGAAGAGATAAGGGTGACTTAGTGATGTGGTGGGGGTGTTTGGTAGGAATTTGCCTGATCTATCTCGGTTCCTACGCTGCATGAAATGGAAAAGACTTTCTTTTTCTTTCGATCACTTTTGCTTTGCTTTTCTTTTGGTACCTGCAAAACTGAGACAGATTGATCTACAACTAACTATGAAAGATGCAGAATTAAACTGAAAGCAGGAAAGAACTAATCTACTTTGCTCAAATGAAATTGCAAGAATGGAAATGCTAGTCTACGCTTGCAGAAAGGAAATGTTAATCTAGGAAAGCAGGAAATTCTAATTTATGAAAGCAGGAAATGTCTATGCTACTTTTGCAGAATGGAAATGAAGTAAACTACTTAGCAGAAGGGAAGAGTAAGGAAGTAGAAGAAAAGCAACAATTACTAATACTCTGACGCTTCCCCGACAATGGCGCCAAAAAGATGGTGGGCTCCAGTATTGTAGCAATAATGCTACAACTCCTGGAGCTTCCTGTCTCTTAATTTTATCAACCCGGTAGTTCGTACAAACTTGGAAGCGACGGTGCTGTATGCACAAGTACTAGCTCTTGTCGCAACTGTCACTTGGTTAGCTGGCACAAGTCTGCTAGGGCTCAAGCCAACTTCTATAAGCTCACAGAAGAAGCTTTATGAATGATGGACGAAAGCTAACTCAAAGGAGACTAGTCTAATTGCAGAAGGAAACTAAAAACCAATAAAGCATGGAAACCCTAGTAAACCCTAATTTGACTAGCTAGACCCTAACTATGCAAAACTGTGAATGAAACAACTACCAATAATGCCATTACTTGCAGAGGACTGAAATACATGCATCTAAACTACTTGCATCTGAAAAGACATGTTTTTGTATTTTTTCATTAAGTGGTTGGATTTGTGGTGATGATGCTTTTGATTAGGGTTTTGTTGTGCAGGAGCGGTTGGAATGGAAGGAAGGCATGGGAAAGGTCAGGATGGCTAGGGGAGGTCCCAGAGGGTCTCTAGCATCAGTCCACAGAAGTCTACCACGTTCGGATGCTCAGCAACCGAGTTTGCAGGCTTCTACAGGAAGTCTGCAGGGGATCCTACAGGAAACTCAGGGGTTTCTACAGGAAGTCTGTGCAATTCTACAGGATGTTTGGCCGTGGAAGTTTTGGGAGATGGTGAAGTGTTGGAGTGGTGTGGGAGGATAGGTGAGATGGAGATGGAGCTGGTGATGGCTCAGGAGCAGAAAAATCAGAGGGAGGAAGAGTGCATGCAGTGGGTTGATGGTTGGAAGGATGGGATCAACGAAAGTTTAAGTAGATGGAGCTAAGTGAATAATGGATGAGTTGGAGGGTAAATGAGCTGGACAGAGGCCGAGTAGGTGGATTGAGGAGAGATCAAGAAGAAGAAGAAGAAAGTGGAGTGATAAGGAGCAGCGTAAATGAAACAAATGACTTATGCACCAAAAACGAGAAATTCATTAACCTATGATAACTGTGCCATGAAACCTATGAACAGCAATGGAAAACCAAGAAATGAAACTCGTGCATGGAAGTGAAATGTAGAAGTATGGTTCTATGTCAAAAGTGCATGGATGGATCTTCAACGAAAATGTCTATGTTGCAGCTTGCATGGAAGTGAGAAGAACTGCGTTTCTTTTTGGTGGTTGGTTATGGACTGCACCCCAATCCCTAACAGAGATGGAAGTGAGCCTTAACAACCTTTTGCTGGAGCTCCAATAGATTATATCTATCCTCTTTTAACCTAAGCAACTGGAAACAAATTCACCATAAACTAATCCTATCTAAGCTCATGAAAAAGACTAAATTAACGAACTGTAAATTCGAATTGCATGGTAAAGTAAAAACTCAAAGTGCTGGAACGAAATGCAACAACATTACAACACTCAGGAGATCTATTGCTCTCAGGTTGGGCCCTAACCTGAGAGCTATAGCTCCCTTAGAAACTCAGAATGAGATCAAAATCTGCCTGCCTTTATTCATAAACGAAAGTCTGATGACATGCCAAAATTGGCTTACAAAAGGAACAAAAACCCGAGCTGTAGCTCGTACTTCCAAATTACAAGAGCAATACAAAAGTTCAAAAAGCTTCTATCCAAGGCTATGGCCTCAGTATTTATGCAAAATGATCATCCAACAGGTGTCCTTGATTCGAGGAGCTCGGCTGTCCAACTGAAGTTTAAACTGCTGATCCTGTAGGACAGTCATAACTGTTGTTCCTGTAGAACAGTTATAACTGTTGTTCCTGTAGAACAGTTGGCTGCCTCTAAGCTCGGTGGGGAGATGGATTGGAGCTCGGAGCTATGGTGGGAATCACGAGGAAGGTCCCCAAGACTGTGGACATCCTCTCCTAAAAACCAGCAGTGCCACCTCATTGTCTCCTTGTCTCCTTTTTCGTGATCTTTGCTCCCTTTTAATGCCAAAAACCTGAAAGTATCATGTATTAGTCACGTAGATAGAATGCCTACCCTTCTTCCTACAAACAACACGAATAAACCAAGAAATGAATGCATAAGCAATAAAAAATGAATGGTTTGAGCAGAGCAAGTAGGCCAAATGAGCCCAAATTGTACCAAAAATTGGGGCTCATCAGGTTGTTCAAGATCTGTTGCATCTTAGGATGAATATGAAGATAAGTGGGTTCGAGGGCCTCAATGGCATTAAATTGGGCTATAACTCCATGGTGGCCCTTTTTTAACAATTTTTCCATCCTATGCGAGCTGATGATAGAGGGATCACCCGCCTGGAGTCCGCGGAGGTTATGTGTGTTGCTGTTCTGCTTAAAGCTCATATATAACTCCTGGAAATCCATTGTGATTGGACCGAGTGTGTGGAGCCATTCAACACCCAAGACAATGTCACACCCTCCCATGTGTATGGCAAACATGTGGGTCTTTAACTGATAATCCCCCATTTGAAGTTTGACATTTTCATAGTGGCCTTCACATTTCATTGTCCCCACATCAGCAATTTGGACCTGGAAGTTAGAGACTTCTCTGACAAAACAATGCACTACTCCCGCGACTCTTTGATGGATAAAGTTATGCGTACTACCACTATCAATCAAGACTACTAGAGGGCGATGCTTAATAAAACCTCTGATTTTGAGAGTTTGGAGAGAAGAAGTCCCTGCCAAAGCATGAAGCGAGATAACTGGTTCTTCAGGTACATTGTCTGGCTGGTTGTCCCCATCTTTCTCCTCTAGTTCCTCAAGTGGTGGGACTTACTTCGATGAACTATGATTAGTAGCATCAATTTGAAAGAATTTGGGCTCCTTGCATTTATGCTCGGGGGAGTATTTCTCATCACAGTAGTAACATAATCTTTGCTTTCTTCTTACCACCATTTCCACTGGTGACACCTTTTGAACCTTGAGTGTTTGGGTAGTGATTTGAGCCTGGGTGGGGCAACCCTTGACTATGAAATTTGGGCAATTGGACTAGGCCGCTAACGCATGTTCTACTTCACAAGCTATCTTGCAAGCATCCAACCATGAGGTTGGGTGTTGTAATCAGATGTGGGCTTGTATGGCTTCTTTGGGACAAGTGATAAAACATTCCAAGTAGAACTGATTGTGTAGACCTCATGTGCGGAAGGCTAAGGTTTCAAAGGCTATAATATATTCGTTCACTATTCCTGTCTATTGAAGCTTAGTGAGACGACCCAAAAGGTTAGATTCATGGTCAAAGCGATCTGTAAGAGCTTTTGCGAATGTCTGCCAAGTCACAGGCCTTCCATAGCAACGTTGATGCCACTGCCACCATTGGCAGCTTTAATTGTCCAAGTACATGCTGCCCGCACTAAGCTGAGTTGCATCATCTCTAATGTGATTCAGTGTGAAATATTGCTCCATTTATCCTAGCCATGTGGCCAGATGAAAGCCATCAAATTTATACATGTCCAACTTGGGTGGTCGTGTCTGGGACTGCTGGTGGTTGCCAAAGTGGTGAAGAGAATGGCTAGACTCGCCCTCAATGTTTTCATTGAAAGCATATGCATCCGAGTGTTCCTCCGACTTGCCCTCTATGAGTGTGTCAGCTAAGGTCTTGAGAGACGTCAGTACTGCGTCCAACTTGTGTTCAAGCGTGTCGATCTTCTCGTTGGCCATAGCTTGATCTCTTGTTTATACCATGCACCAATTTGGTGCACTTAAAATTTGGGACCACCCGAAATTTTTGATGCTAACAAGTGAATGGTACCACCTTACTCAGCTCGTCGACCTGATTCTTATGGGCTAAGTATCCTATAAGCGTCCCAGGAGGGTCTCAGACTTTTTTTTTTTTAACTTTGAAAGGAGCTTTACTCCTTGCTTAGGAATATTACAGTAGCTGAATCCCAGAAAAGTCAATGCTGCCCAATGTCCTGCGAGAATCATGACCAGGTATAGGGGCCCACACAAATAGTCTAATCTGTCGGTGAACCCTCAACTGCAGAGTATGAGTAGGAATGTGGCAGTGATCAAACCCCTGCTACTAGATTTGAATGGCAGATCTGATAAATCTGATTGGCAGATCTGATAGATCTGAATGGCGAATCTGAGAGATCTGAATGGTGGAACTAATTGTTGTGGCTATGATAGAACCCCACCTGCTAGATCTGATCTAGCAAAGATGATGCGTGATCTAGAGAGAGACAAGGGAACTATGGTCTCAAGGAGTGTCAGGTGCTACAGATCACAATATACATAAGGGTCTGACAGTAGTACTCGGCCCAATCTTTCAGGGCACTAACCAAGGAGGATCAACTGTACCCTTAGCCATACAACCCAACTACCCTATCATACACGCGAGTAATCTCCCCGAGTGCTATTCTCGGTGTACTGTAGTAGCAAGACGGCCAACAGTTTATCTATGGCAAGGTTTCAAGAGAGCCTAAGGGGCTTTTGATATACCCAGAGGGTACTTGGAAGACAATCTGTGCACAATTCTGTCTAATGCGCTACTACTCGAAGGGGTACCCACAGGGGTTACAAGGGAGTCCAACAAGCGTGACCACCTCTTGTATTTCCTATGTGAATGCCTCCCCAAATCCATAGGTTTATGCACTTAATGACAGATCCTATGGTTTAAAGACACCAGAACGCGTCTCTAGCCAAAAAAAAAAAAATTTGCTAAAAATGGAGATCCCACTGGCCCTTGAAAGTGCTCTAATACAACTTGTTATGCTCTTGACCTGCAAGAAGATACCAGAATATGAAATATGCAAACAAATATACCCAGAACACAAAACAATAAGAAATAACAGTAAGTATTTTATTATTCAGAAAGGAAAGCAATGTTCACTCTCCTCTTCGAGGGGACAACCTCCAATAAAGCTAGGCTCAATTACAAAATAAGACATGATGCTCCTCGAGGGGAGTCTCTATCCTTTATATAGGATTCATACATGCAATACCATGGATCAATACCATGGTTCTTATTAATACTATCTATTTAATAACATGGCCCATTTGCAACTAACTATGGTCCCTTCTTTAAATGTGGGTCAACCACTTACAATTATTAATATGGGCTTTATTGACTCTTTACTTAACTATAACTATGACTCGATCCTATTACATAAATAAGGGGATTAGGGTTGGACCCTAACAACTAGACATTTAAGAAAAATATTTTCAACAAAAGATTCCACTTACAAGATAACATGCAATATATCCTTCCACTAGACTAAGAAATAGCTCCAAAGAATGTTAAAATGGTTAGAAATTTAGTAGTTGCAGTTAGTAGTTTCATTAGCAAAATCAAAGGAGAAAGTTTGAATTTATAATTATTGGTTTATTACCCCACAAGTGCTCAAGTCGGCCCCTCCAAGATCAAGTCGGCCTGCCTAAGAGGCATGTCCTCTCGCATGGTCGAATAACTATAAATAAATCTTATTCAATCTTCTCCAAGGCACACTTTAGATCTCTCATTGTAGCTCCACGGAACACTTCAGATTTATGGCTGCTTATCTCTATGGTAAAGCAAAGATTTTTTGGTTAAGTAAAGGTCATGTGGCATCTAATATTTGTATCATGTGTGAGTTTTGCGGCATCTAATCTCTGTAACATGTGCGAGTTCTATGGCACTATTTCAACGGTTCAAACAAAGATATATGGCACTTGTCTTTGTGAGAAAGCGAAGAACTATGACACTTGTTTCTATGGCTAATTTGAAGGTCTGAGGTGCTTGTTTTTTTGTGTCTCATGCAAGTTATAATACTAAGAAAGAGGCTGAAATTCGGCCCCTCTATTGTAGAATTTGATTATGAACCAATGTTGTCTAAATTTCTCTCCTTTGATTGATTTTGAATTGACAAATATTGAGGTTAGATATTGATGTTTTGATTGAACTATTTTGGTGTACATTTTGATGAATTGAACTCTCTCATAAGGACAAATTTTCTCGGTTTTTCCCTTGTGGGTTTTTCCTTGGCTGCTGGCCTAAATTTTGGTGTCTCTTGTCTTATTGTTTAATGTAGTATCTACTATTTATCTATTGTTAATGTTTGAAAATTTTCATGTATAATTGCTTGATTATTAGAATGCTCTAAAGAAGTCAAATTGTATCATTGGAAGTAGTTATTAGTTTGAAAAAATATACTAGTCTTGATTGCACTAGAAAATCAACATGGTATCAGAGCTATGGTGAAGAAAAGAGCACTGAGATCACCTTTTTAAGGAAGCCCTAAGTAGGCCCGAGTCTACAAATTATGTTGGTCCAATTTGAAAAAGAACAAAACACTTGTTTGTGGAAGGTCATAATCCTATACCACAATTTGCAAGAAGATCAAGGGTTGAGATCATTCA
Organism: Pinus tabuliformis; assembly: GCA_031772625.1. Lineage (NCBI taxonomy): Eukaryota > Viridiplantae > Streptophyta > Pinopsida > Pinales > Pinaceae > Pinus > Pinus tabuliformis. The sequence goes on along the minus strand of CM062812.1, from coordinate 498,208,743 downwards.
TGGCATCAAGTTTGTTGATTATGTTAAGATTAAGGAAAATTCTTGTTTGCTATGGAAAGTGTCAATTGTAAGATCTCTACATTTGTGGAAGGTTAACAAGTCTGAAGCTTATAATCTCTGTGAGAAGTTTGAAAATATCCTATGGAAGTTTGAACCTCTTTGAGAATGTGCCAAGTTTGAGATCCTCCATCTCTATGGAATAGACAAGTTTGAGAATCTTCTCTCTGTGAAACAAGGTACGAAAGTGATCAAATATGTTCCTATTACATCTATGGAACAATGATCTTTGTGGAGGAATGCATGGATCTGAAATGAAGACCGAGCTTTTTAAAACAACAAAGAAGGATAAAAGTCTATTTCAATTTTAAAGAAGTGCAAAGTTCTTTTTATGTTTGAAATGCCAAAAAATCTGAGTCTTAAAGATTCCAGGCCTTCATATTGATTATGAATAGATCTCATATTGTGAAGATATTTGGATGCCCATATTTCAAACATAAAATTGTTTTACAATGATATTGATCAATCATTTCATACATATAATGGGATTCTTATCATGAAGTTGAAATAACAAATCTCTAAAAGGAATAAGTCGCATCCATTACAGATCATAAGAATTTCAAGCTCGAAGGTTCTATTGAAGGCCTATGACATGAAGGCGAATCAAAGTAAAATAATTTCCTTCAGATCAAAACTCAGTAAAGGCTAAAATACTTCAGGTGAGGCTCAAGAACAATAATAAAGAATGAGAATATATTTGTCAAAGAAAGAAGGCTGAGAGGAAGAAATATTAATATGCTTATGTGATATGGAAGACACTGAGATTGCCCTAATGACAAATATTAAGGACTAAAGTTTGAAATTTAAAATTGAGGTATGTATTGTTATTCTCTTTTATTTTGGAGATATAATATAGGTCTAGCATGGAAGGAATGGATCTCTTTTAAAGTTTGCAAGAATTGTAAATATTGTATCAAAGCTTTAGAAGTTCAAGTATGAAGTCCTCTCATCATCCTAAACTATCGATATCCCTCATGAAAAATATTGTTAATAAGTGATATAAAGTTGTTTTGGCATGATGAAAACTCTAGGATGAGTTCTAATTTGAATATTGGTGTCTCCTTGGATGTGAGGTATGTATAGCTATTGTCTGGAATATTTGATCCTTTAAAACCAATCTTTTTCAGAAAGGACCAAATTTAGGTATGAGTATTGCATCATAATATCCTTTGAAACTAAACTTAAACATTGTGTAATATCTTTAAAAATGTATTACATGAATGAAAATTGTGCTTATATTTATGAGTGGTATGAAGTATTCAAAATGCTGAAGTTACTAAGTCTGAAACTGCAAAATATTACAATCACTTGTTTCCATTAAAGATTGAAGGATGAAATGTTAAACTCGAGGAAGTCTCTTCAATATTGATTCATAATCTTCAAGGAAATTATGACAAAATAAATGATGCATTATATTGAAGTATGTTCACAAGCTTGAGCTATATCTCTGTCACTAATTATACATTTGAATAGATCCTTATTAAAATGGAAAAGAGACCGAGTTCCTCTTCAAGAATAATTTGTAGATATGATATTGTAGTCTAAGGATATTAGATGATCCTGTTGTAACTTGTTACTGATGTCATATATGCTTGTGTGGAAGAATCCATCATGCTATAGGTTTAAAGATTTATGTTTCCTTTGATTATGAGGAACATTTACAATAAAAAGAAAGGTCAAACCCATCCTCAAAACTGAGAATCAAAGTCCTCTTGATGCTAAGCTTGTTTAGGATACCTGGTTTGAAAACATGAATTATTCAATGGGCATATAGAGGAAACTACTACAATGAGTTTGGGAAACTGAATTTGGATTAACCAAGAATCATCGTCAAGGATATTGTGAGTTTAGGAAGACTGTGATTCTCGACTATTAGACATTTGGGTGACTAGGGTTTATGAAACCCTAGAATTAATTTTTTTCCCTGATAGAAGAAACCCTAGCTCCTACAAGAAGGAATGACATCATGATGATGCAAACAAGGCTTGATTAGCAATTTGGATGCAAGAAGGCTAAAGATCAAGAGGGAGTTGACATGTTCTAAAATTATAATTATATTATATATCTCTTATTTTTATTACTATTGTCCTTGTCATTGCATATATTGCTTCGTTGTATTTGTTCTTTCTTGGCCTCTTAGTAAGGATTGCAGGTACATGATGAAACCTGTGAAGGCTGTGGAAATAAATGAAAAGATTGGAAGAACAAAGCTTGTGACAAGAAGACTCGTGTTGAAAAATATCATATTATATGACCCATGGACTTTGAGGGAGCAGATAAATTAGCTAGATTAAATCTTGTTTTGATCTATGCCAAAAAGAATTTGGTTGTGACTTTCGAGATGAATATGGCTAGAAGTGCCATGCAAAGGATTACCTTAATAAGAGGAAGAATAATATGAAGACTAACACCTTGTGCATGGGTTGAGGATCTCTTTTTCTAGTGTAAGGAGCTGATTGAAGGATCTTCGTCTAATGCCTAGCTACCTAGGTGTTGTAGTGTCTACAACCACCCTCCAAAATTTTGGCCTGCACCCAATTTCGGAGGCTCCCTTGAGAGTTTCACTTGATGACTGCACATGCTCGGGTTCACTCAGTGAGCTCGTGTGAGTCTTCGAATCCACCTTTCTTGTTCACTTCATCCAAGTTTTTGCATGTTGATGTCAATGTCTTACTTGTGACCATGTTATGGTCATGCTCAAGGTCTTCGCTTCGTGTGTACATGTTATGTTCGCTATGAAAGCATTTGTCGCACGCACACATGGAGTCACATTCACTAACACACATACAAGTCATCATGGTCGATCAATGACAAATCAATCATGTTGAACATGTGTGTCTGGTTGGTTTGAGTCATCTCATCATCAAGTCATGTGGGTTTCTGTTTGTAAGATCACATTTGCATCTTTCACTCGTTCACACACTTAGTCATTTTGCTAAAGTTATGACGACCGAAATCCCCTCTATAGTCGAACCATCACCCCTCCATCGACTTGATTGATTGTCACCTAGAACAATGCAGAAGCACCAAGGAATTCATTTCAAGTTGCGCTACCCACGAGCGATTAAATCAACCTTCATGTTGGCCACCCAGAGAGTCGGACCCAACAACCACCTCGAGACTTACTCCCCTCAAAAATTGCATAGAGGCTGCTGACCTTGCCTGGTTTGCTGACTGAAGAAATTGTGTAGAAGGGTTGGATAGACACCGAGTGCCCGTGCATGTCTCCCTCAGAAAATTTCGCAGTGTTTCCAGCCAGTCCTCCCGACAGTTGACTGACTGCTCATCGAGAAAATTACATAGTTTTCATGAGCAGACCCTCTGCTACCCAACAGTTCACTCAGCTATGAAATTGCGCAGAGATGATCAGCAGGCCAGCCTCCCAGCCTTAGTGCATTTTCTCTCGCCAATAGCTCCCAGCAGCAGACTGCCAGTTCCCTCCAGGAATTGCGTAGCTTCTACTGCCAAGATCCCAACAGCTGACTGCCTCTTTCCCTTGGGAATTGCATAGTTTCTGATGCGAGTGAAACAGCAACCAACTGCCAGTTCCCTCTACGAATTTCGCAGTTTTGGATGCCAAGCTCTCAGCCAGTTCCTCCAAAAATTTATGCAAATCCTGTCTGCCAATCCTCCCTGCAGCTTGACCTGTTCCCCCATGAAATTGTGTAAATTTTTCTTTCAAGCCCTACTGCCCGCTCGTTCCAGAAAATGCATAGATTTTGTTTGCCTTGCCTTCCTATAGCTCAGACTATCCCTCCCAAAATGTGCGCAGTTTTTCCTTCCAACCGATCCAGACCTCATAGACAGTCACTGTCATCTCAGATTGCCCATCTTCATCACCCAGTGACCCTTGAGTAGTTTTCATCAATAGTGCTCGAAGCGATCATCCTTCCTCACAACCTTGTTGCCTCTCCCAGTCACCTGCATCCGAAATGATCATGTGTCATGGTAGACTAGGAGGTTTTTGGATTTGATGTCATCTGATCATGAGCGACTGCAGGTACAGGTACACCAACTAACATGCCACAATGACGAATGGGATGAACGAAGGGAGCACATGCAGAAGGAGAGGTTCACCAATGGACGAACAAACGATGCATGCGAAGATAGGTTCTCGCGAATGGATGATCATGCAAAGATGTGTTCATGGACGGATGGATGAACGAACAAACATGCATCTTTCATGAACATATGATCTTTTCAAACCTTCCAACATACAAGAAAGAAGCAACATGCCAAAGCAACATCAAGCGAAACAACGACCATCGAAGACTCCGCGCACTTTGCCATGCGAGGGTGAAGCTGTAACACACCATGAAGACATCCATCACCCAACAACACTACAGATCGAGATGAACTCCAACATGAGCACGAATCTGCCATCACTGTCATGTCGAGTTGTGTCATGAGTCATGTTGTCCACATCTCTATTGTGGGCCATGTTGTTAATCAATGTAATGTAATGTGGAAGTCCAAGAGACCCACTTGTTGTACAAAGAGTCATGTAAAGTTGAAAATTCATGGAAGTCAAACAATCATGAGGGTAGTCGAACAACCACAAGGGCCAGTTTCACCCTTGGCTATAAACACCCCCTCATTTGTACACTCAAAGGACTTTTCACCTCAGCTCCTCCCACATAGCCAAGAGAGTCTGTAATCTTTTCTTTGAGTAGTAAGTAGTGGCTCCAATGCCCCACTCACGGGATTAGTGATGTATGGTGTAACGATATGTCTTGGAACTTTCGCTTAATTCAGAAGCCTGCTAACACGCTAGCACATTTTCACACATGTATTGTAACTATTGTAAGACTAATCTTGAACACTTAAAATGCATATTTCTTTAACCTATGTTGAACACTTGAACTTATTTCACTTGTTGTAATACATAATCTATTAATGAAAATGTGTTGTATATGTTGTTAAAGATGTCTCGCCCGTGGTGGCTACCTCCCTGGACATTAGACAAACCTTTCACATAAAACTTTCTTTAACAACCATTTAACTTGTGTGGACTCATCCGCTGAATGTTGTACGTGTTATCTTCCCTTGTGTGTTGTGACTGCCACATATGTGTGGAGAAGTTGTGCATGTCCTGTTGTGTTGCATGTTCCTAGCAAAGTTGGAGCTTCCTCCCAACTGACTTGGGACTCACTCTCACCCTCTCCCTCTACATTGAAAGAACCATTGACACAAGTAACACTATCAATCACCAAGAATGCGAACATCACTTCTCAGATACAAGGCAAACCACTCTCCTGTGATGACAAGCAAGAGTTGAGGCAAATCCTTAAGACAATGGCAATCGGGCCATCATACCGGATGGGACTCCCACACCAAACGGTGCGAGGTCTATTTGGGACTTCATACTGGGGTGATCCCCTAAATGTTGTCAGGTCCAGCACTGTCAACACTAGGATTAAAAGTGTGACAAAAGATTGAATAAATCTTTGTTGAGATCCCGCAAAAGTTTTGCATGGTGGATTGTGAGTCCATGGTCACTTCCATGATGGAAAATTTGAAGAAGATATGAGACTGTGATTTTGACTTGGTTGATCCCTCTATGTATCACAAATTGATTGGGTCATTGGACTATTTGGTGAACACCAAAATTGATATTTGCTATGTTGTGATCACGTTGAGTCAATTCTTAGTTGAACCCTGAAATGTGCATTGGGTTGCAACATGGTACCATTGATTTTGGTCCGAGATATGTTTCTAATGGAAAATGGCAGTTGCATGGTTTTTAACATTTTACTAATAATGATTGGGCTAGATGCGCTGATGATAGAAAGAGCACTTTTGGTTTCTGTTTTTGGGCTCTATTATGATTTCATGGCCAAGTAAGAAGCAAACTTCTATTTCTCTTAGTATGGCTAAAGTTGAGTAAACAGTTGCATGCTGAACCTTTTTTGAACTTGTGTAGCTTTGTAAGTTGTTTTATTAAGTGTTGGAATCGACCATTGTATATTGTGTTAATCAAAGTTATGTAAAGCTTTCTAAGAACCCATTTTATCATGACAGGTCAAAGCACATCGAGATAAAGTATCACTATATCCCGAATGTTGTCCTATGAGGATATGTGAGGCTCGAATACATTTATCTTGATGAGCAGGCTGCTAAAGTTTTGACTAAGCCATTGTCATGGATGAATTTCACTTGCTTTTGTGAGGAGTTTCGTGTGGCTAAGAATCCATATTGAAGAGGTAGCATTGATTGATGGCATCATGAGAATCTTCCTTGCGTTGTAGATGAGAGGCCACAGATTATGGTCGAGAAGATTGTCACTCCCTTGGGTTAGTTGACTGAGAGGCTAGTGAGTTTGGTTGGGGAGATTGGTTTTAAGGCATGAAGTGATCCCTTAGGTCATGGTGATTGAGAGTCGGGGACAAGGATTTTGAGTACTTTCACTTGGGTCATTGTATTTGATTGAGAAACCATGTGGTCGAGGAGATCGATTGTTTTGGAATTGAGATTAGGATTCCTCCCTTGGGTCATGGACTAAGAGACTATATTTTTGAGGAGTTTGATATTGAGATAGGGGTTCCTCCCTTAGGTCATTGGGTTTGACTAAGAGACCCTTTTTTATGGTCAAGGATATGGATCCTTTGTACTCTAATCAGACATTGGGTTTGACCAAGAGACCATTGGTATGGTCAGAGAGTTTGATCTTGATTACTCCATTTATTCATTTTGTTTGACTGAGAGACGAGTAAGTTGGTTAGTGAGATTGATGCTTCTCTTCCTTGATTCATTATTTTTTACTGAGAGACCAAGTGGACTTGGTCAAGAAGATAGATTTTTTGAGTACTCCCTTGGGTCATTATGCTTGATTGAGAAACCATTGCTTACGGTTGGAGAGTTTCACCTCATGATCAATATCGATATATCCCATGGTCATTTGGGCACTGAATTTGATGCCATTGGGTTTTGGCTTATGGGATATGTTTGATGCTATATATCATTCCTTATGATGAGACTTGTACATCCAATCTCTCCCTTGGGTTATTACTGAGAGACGAATGGATTGATCGAGGAGATTGATATTGAGAGAGAGAGAATGAAAAGTACCCCCCTGGCTAAGAGTTGCGGTCGATATTTTTAGTACCAAAATCAAAAGAGAAAATTTGAATTTATAATTGTCAGTTTATTATCCCACACGTGCTCAAGTCAACCCATCAAATACCAAGCCAACCTGCCCAAGAGAAATTTCCTTTCGCATGGGCGAATAACTATAAATAGAGCTTATTCACTCTCCTCCAAGGCACACTTTGGATATATCATTGTAGCTTTGTGGAACACTTCAGATTTTTGAATCCTTATATCTGTGGCAAAGAAAATATTTTGCGGCTCTTTGTCTTTGTGGTAAAGTGAATATTTTGTGGCATCTAATCTTTGTATCATGTGCAAGTTATGTGGCATTTAATATTTGTAACATGTGCGAGTTCTATGGCATCTAACCTTCGTAACATGTGTGAGTTCTATGGCACTATTTCTATGGTCCAAATGAAGATCTATAGCACTTGTATCTGTGGGAAAGCGAAGAACTATGACACTTGTTTCTATGGCTAATCCAAAGGTCCAAGCCACTAGTTTTTTTGTGGCTCATGCGAGTTCTAATACTAAGGAAAAATCTAAAATTTGGCCTCTCTATTGTAAAATAATTATGAACCAACGTTGTCTATCTCTCTCTCCTTTAACTTGTTTTAACTTGCCAAATATTGAGGTTAGAGATTGATGTTTTGATTAGACTATTCTAATGTACATTTTGATGAATTGAACTCTCTCTCATAAAGAAAGATTTGTTGGGTTTTCCCCTTGTGGATTTTGCCCTGGCTGCTGGCTAAATTTTTGTGTCTCTTGTCATATTGTTTACCATGATCTCTACTGCTACTCTATTTTTAATGTCTGAAATTTTTCATGCATAACTACTTGATTATCAGAATGCTTTAAAGAATTCAAATTGTATCATTTGAAGTAGTTATCAGTTTGAAAAATTATACTAGTCTTGATTTCACTAGAAAATCAACAAAATCAACTTCCATATATCAAAATGCTTCAATGTATCTCCAAAATCACCCACAAGAAGCAAGTGTGAATTCTCTAAGAGGTCAAAAATTCACAAGTTTGATGATGATTGATCAAAAATGAGCGTTATCTTATTTATACATATACAATTGACTCAAATTAGAGCAAGAAGACTCTCCTAAGTCATAAAGTAATGTAAAAAAACACTCCAGGTCACATGCCAACCTAGTAACCAATGTGTAAACATAAGAATTAACACACAAAGAGGCCAAAATGTTGACCTCATGCATGCATAGGCCCTTCTAGGACATTCTTTGAGCTCCTCAAGTGCCAAATTGACTGTAGAGGGCTCGAAAACTAATGAGCTAGGGATTGGCCCATATATCTCCATGCAAATCATCTTGTGCACCCCAGTTTTGTGTTTGGGGCACAAAATGGGTCTCGTGGGTCTCTTGGTGATAGAATAACACGGTTCTTCTCAAAAATTGAGGTCTCTAAGGATCTTGCTAGCCCTCCCATGTCTCATAGGGTGAGAAAAACCTTAACTTGGTGTCAGATCAACTGTCAAACTATGTATACACTTCTAGGTCAACTGAGGCTCACTGGTCCAAGTGCATATCTCATGAATAATGTGGGGAAAAGTCCAAACTACTTGCGGGTGTCGAAGGTGCCCATGGAATGAAATTATTCTCTGAAATTGGTATGAGTCGCATGGCTCTCAACGCTTAACCTATGGGGTGTCATAATGCTTCTCTAGTGGACTTCCCCAATTAAGTTGCCCAACCCATGATGAAAACCATCTTCCAATCATGCACATTGTTTAGTGCTGCATCTTCACCATTAGGCATTATAAACATTAATGCATCTAAGTGGACCAAACTTGTTGGTCAAGGGAAAATTGACACTTCATACAAGGCTTCCTTTTGAAATTTGGGCCTTTTATCACGTAATAGTGTTACCTCCCTAGGTAGGAGTTTCTAATAGAAAATCCTATTAGGTATATCTAGTTGTTAATGGGAAAGATAGGTCCCTGGTACATCCCTCAATCAATAAGTGTCATGTGAATAATGATGGAATGAAGGGAGAAAGAGGGGTCTCTAAGACCAATGCCATGGTCAAAGGGGTAGCAATAATGGTGAGATCCACATTCTAGGCACATAAATGTGAGAAGGGAGCAATTTTGGATGCATGAGTTACCATGGCCTTTGTTTTTCCACCCCTCATATTGCCTTTTTCATTTTCTTTTGGCTACATTAATCTCTTGGGGAAAAGTTTCTAGGCCTGACCCAGATATGTGGACAATGGGAGGGGATGTGTTAGAAATCAATGGACCCATGGTCATGTGGACTCAGAGATAGGAGGTGGAGTATAGGGATCATAATGTATGGAGGGAAGTTATAAGTATGGAATGGTAAAATAGCACTCTTACCCACCATGTGTGGGTGATATCCATAGGAGAAAATTTTCTTCTAGATGGTCCTCAATCGATAGCCAACAACCCCTTGCAGCCGCCATATAGCTCGATGTTTCATTATTTCTTCCACCTGAGCCAACCATTATGCTCCCTCACCTATCTGTTATGATCATATGTTTGAAGGTGGTCCTTCCAACCCCAAAGTTATGTATTTAATTATGTATTTGGGTATTTTTTCCTTCTTATCTTGGACACTTTTGGGCATGGATTCGTGGGGGGATTCGGTAGAAAGAATTCACTTGGTTTGTACTCTTTACCCTTTGTCCAACTTGGTGGTTAACCTTGTGTCCTAGTCCCGTGGCATATCCTTTATTGGCTACTAAATTTAGGAATGGCACTACATGGAAATATCGATTTTGGTTGCATGGTCCCACTTCTCGACATCATATACATCACTCCCCTCCACTCATTATAACCCCTTTTCACATATTTCCCATCTGGGTCCACAAGGAGTTAGCTTTCCCCCTCACCTTGTCCACTCTTTGGGTTTGGCCTAAGATGATGCCCCGAAGGTTGATGCAGTTAAAAGGAAAGAAAAAATCATAATTTGGCCACACTCAATAGGAAACGTACCATAAAATGAAAAATATGGTTGGGACATACAAATTTAGCAAGTGGGAAAAAACCAACCATTAGATTTACCCCTATCATTATGACCATCACCCTAGTTCCTAGCCCCCTCTATATTGGCCCCTTGCATCATTAAGGAACCCATTATTGTCCCAACCCCTAGTGGGCGATAAACTGCCCAACCTTAAGAGGGTATTCATTTCTATATCATTCACATCATGCTCTCATTCCTTGGAGCCCTGACCAATTATAAAAGAAAAATCAATGAAAAGGAAAAGGAAAAAGGCATATGAAGAAGGGTGGAAAAACAATGGCCAGACTAACTCATGTACCACAATTTCTCCCTCCTACATCTATACACCCAATTTTTGGCTTCCCTTACCATAGCTTCCCTTGTACTATGGCATGTGGCTTGGAGCCTTCCCCCGATGCCCCACTTTATTACAACATTATATCACATGACACTTACCACTTGATGGCTGTGTCATGGACCTGTCACTCCCTTAGAGGTCGAAACCACCTAATAGGGTCCTTGATTAACCTCATCCTTGAACTTGGAGACACTTGTACACGTTAAAACCCATTATGGAAGGGCATGCCACTATGAAGTGTCCACTTGGTTCCTTGGCCTGTAAGCTCATTTACTCAATTATACTGATGATTTGTTTTACTAAAAGGTGAGCAGTCGCATAGGATCTTATACAAGATTACAGGTGGGTCTTCATCTCATGGTTTGGTCTCCCTATATGGGGTCCAAGCCCTCCAAAGGGTCATATTGTCATTTTTAGGGTGACCGTTGAGAGCCATGAGCCTCCATTATAGCAGAGAACAAATAGCCATGCCATGGGATTGTTCAGTACCATTCATCACTCGCTCATGTTCCAATTATTTGATGATGATGATGCACCTAGACCACCTTGCCTAGCCGGCTACACTCTTGCACCACACACTTGTCAGTTGATCCAAGGCCCAAATGGGGTTGTGTCTCTCCATGGAAAATAAAGGGAGGGATTGTTTCATTGCTCCAACCCTTGCAAATGGGTTACATGCTTTTTCAATCCACTTGGAGACCCATGAGGATGATTTTGTGCTCCCACAACCACTTGGGAGCACAATAGGTCATTTTCTTGGAGATCAAGGGGCCACCCCCTTTATGACTATCTTTTGAGCCTTTCCACTCATTTTTGCAGATGAAGGACTTCACTAAGCCTTTCAATGGTCCTCCAAGCTATTGTATGACTATTTTGGCCCTCTTGAGAGGCTTATTTTTCATGTTTTAGAGCTATGTTGGTGGGTTTGTCACTAAGGGATGTTATTTTACACATTATTTTATTATTAGGGGCATCATTAGGCCTAATCAGGAAAATTGAACCCTTTGAGGATAATATATATTAATGAGAGGATCATTTCATTCCTCATCATCCCTTGGATTTATATCTATCTCTTCATGAGAAATTCTCTATACCTATTCATGGATGAATGGGAGACATTTTGATGTATTTCGATGTTTGGATATCTTTTCTTGATCTTGGAGCTTCACTTTTGTCTCTATTTGATGATTGGATAAATTCACTATACGTTTAAGTGCTCTTTCATGTTTATTTTCTCTCTTGTACACATGATTAATGTATGGAATTTTTGCTCATGAAATGTGAAATGTGCCCTAATTGAATGCGAATTTGTGAAAATTTTGATTTTGTGAGATATTGCATATGTTATATGTTTGGGTAGAGATTAAATATCGAATTTGAAGGGTAGAGTCAAACATAAATTTGAAGAATTATGATTTGTTTACTGCCTCTATATTCATTATTATAGTAAAATAAATTACCATTTTCATTTGAAAAAAAAATAGTTAGAAATTGCATAGATTTTTTTATACGTATTACTCTCTGCAAATACAAACACACAAGAAGTAATATAGATATATATATATATATATATATATATATAATTTTCATAATAACCCTAAATGAAATACATAAAAATATATTATAAGAATAAGCAAATATTAAAAAAATTGGCAAAGTAAACATGGTAAAAAAATTACTCACATGAAAGAATTTTAAATGCTTTATCATACCTGATTTTAGTATATTATTTTAGAGGTTATGAATTATTGATTTCATTTAATCAAATCAAATTTCATTAATTTCATTTATAATCAAATTTATTTTTAATCAAATGAAATGGTAGATTCCAACTTGATACTATTAAGACAATTGGAATCTTATTTTTAATTAAAAAACAAACCCAAAATGAAATTACTCACTATATACAAATTACAACTCAATTCAGTGATATAAAGGTTAATCTGAGCTGCACCCTAGAGTAGGTAAGGATTAACTGTTGGGTAAGCTCAAATGAGAAAAAGGGAGGGTGAGAGACTATAGGCTTGAGAGTACCTCTACCTTAGATACCTATGCTTACTTTGTTTCTTATGTTGCCTCCGCTTTCATCAAGATTCCTTGATCATATGAGCGATCATTTCTTTGTTATTGCATGCATTACTCTCAGCTTGGATGGTAGATGGAAATCCCTTAAATGCAGTGGGAGATTCATCATTTTCTAAAACATGAAGAGACGAAAAATACCTTTTGCTGACACTGATGTATAGTGAGAGATTCATCATTTTGTAAAACATGCAAAGAAACGTAATTATGTGGGTTCCTAGGGTTGCAAAGGCAACCTAGATTTGAGGGTGAGTATGTATGGAGTGTAGGAGGATTTACACAAGAGAACAGATGCTCTATGCATCTTCTCGGTATGCGTATGTGCAGTGACATCAAAAAATATATTAAGTGCCCTCCATATCATAATATTATGCAAATAGCCAGACCATTTGGTGATTTTAAATCATTGACTCGAAGTAATTTGAAGATACGTTTTTTAAAAACAGAAAATTAAAAGAAGGATTTGTATGCGTGTCAAATTGAAAATTCAAAACATAAAAGCAATGACTAGAACAATGCTTAGGTCAAGTTGTAAATCCATTAAGTTAAAAAATGTTTCCTCCACTCTTAGAACTGGATGAACTCGATCCCGAACTGCCAAGCTTATCTCGATTGCAGATTCTCTTCTGCTTGTCAACGTGGCTAACTGCCCCTGTCCGTTTATGTTACCATCTCCGTTTACGATCATCCCCACTCCGGTGCCAGGAAAAATTTCAAAATCGAAATGTTTTGGTTAGGTGGAGGTGAAATTAATGCAAACTGCCATCAATCACTCTCGCTCCCGCCCAAAAAAATTCAAACTCAAAGTCCATTTACTCTCTGAATAAGCTTGCAGAATAAAAGTTGAATGACTGAAAGAAGCAAATAATAGGGTTGAATATTGTTTTGAAATTAATTAAGAAATTTAATTTCTTGTTTGCAGAAGTTTGCAGTAGAATGCATTCTTTTAATTCGAGAGGTAGATTGCATGTAGAAAACATTGTTGGAATTGTACTAAGTTCCTACTGAAGTAATTATCGCCAAAATAGTGAGACCTAGGATCATTGTTGCAGAAATTTCTATGGAAGCTAAGCCGAATCTAAGGTAAGTGGAACACAAAGATTTCATTGAAATCATGTGCAAGGGTATGGGAATTTCGTGATTTTAAATTTTGGAATTAAAATTTTTTTGGGACTAGGAATTGTAGCATATAAGTTCAAAAATAGAGTGAAGGTATGCCTAAGCTTTGTTAGTGTCCAATGTTGATCATTGATAAAGGGTTACATTGAAGTTTGGACCACTTGAAATGAATTGGCAAATGTCAAGGCAATGAGAAAAGGTCATTGAATTTCCAATTAGGAGCCATGTGCATTCTTGTTTCCAAGACGTTTTCTAAACATCACAACCATGGTATTGCTGTCAGTATTGAAAGGTGTATCCTAGAGCTTTTAATGGAAAGGATATTTTGGGGGTTAACCAAAATCCCTTTTCCCTAACAAATCAATCTTGAGGCCTGTGGGTTATTGCCCACAAAGCCCATTGGAAGCGTTTTAGGCTTTAAACCTTTAAACCGTGGACTTATACTTCATCGGAGCTATTACACTATCGGGTCTTTTCCACCATATCGGGAGCTTAAAAATATGCTTTTAAGCCTTAAAACCCCAATCAATACATATATCAAAAAAGCCACGGTCATGGAATTTAAAAAGGGAAACTCCGCTTCAATCGTAATAGCTAGACCTCAAATCTTCATAAGCCACAAATAGAATTGTCAAAGGGTCCATTCTTTATCCTTTTCTCGCAACGTTGTTCTAATGCCGACCTCTGATTACCGACACCTTCAAACACCGATTGGTCCATCAACATTGTCGTCGCATCGCTCATCGGCCATTCAACTCCCCGTCCCTTGACCTCTGTCAAATGCGATCGCCGATCACACTTGGACCATCGATCAGAACTCTTGATCCGATGGTCTAGGATCCATCGGATTATCGCAGTTGCACTGTTTGATGGTTAGACTTCGATAACACCCTAAGGCCTCTGCCGATGCGATAAAGGATCTGGACTGTTGATCCATAAGATCAAACGGCTCCTTGAATTCTTGTCATTTTCCTCCTTAATCTAATCTTATGCCTTTTGAAGGAATTATGTGTTAAACACAGTTCCGCCACAG